>CAMAPF010000028.1:4800000-5400000 GCA_945859915.1 Cuscuta epithymum
GCCGGCCGCTTTTCGCGAAAGCCGGCCGCTTTTCATTTACCTCGGAACTCACCGTTACGTAAGCCGGCCGGGCTTTGCCAAAGCCGGCCGGTTTTCGTTGCCGCAGCTTAATTCAACATTTAATTACAAATGCCGGCCGGTTTCTTCGAAACCCGGCCGGGTTTCATATGTGAAGGATATCTCAGCCCGACGAACGCCGGGCGTTAGTTGCAGAAGCCGGGCGCCTTTCAGCGCCGTAGAATTTCCAAATTAATTCAGTACGAAAGCCGGCCGGAGTTCATTAATGTCGGCCGACGTTCGTCGCCGAAGTTTACACACTGAAAATCCCTGGACAGAAGCCGGCCGAGGCTCACGAAAGGCGGGCGACGTTCGTTGCCGTGGGATTTTATCAAATAATTCGAAGGCGAAAGCCGGGCGGCTTTCGTCAACGCCGGGCGACATTCGTCCCAGGCGGATGTAACTTCCCTTCCTCGAGCTAAAAAGCATACCCGGTTGGCCAAAGGCCTTACAACTTGTACATTTTAAACACTTATATTGTTCACACAAGGATTAACGTCAAAAGTTTAAGGAATTACCCGCAACCGAGTCCGGATTAGCACGGGCATCGGCTTCCGTCATTGCATAGACCCTAGCTTGGGCTTTCCCTTGGTTCACGGAGGGTGCGTTGCTTGTACTTGGCCCGCCGTGCCCCGTGCTCCCATGAGGTACTCCTGCCCGGTTCCTATTTGCCGTAGTCCCGCTGCTAGGTCCTGCACCCATGGCTCGCCCAAGTTGTGGGCAATTCGATCTCAAGTGTCCTGCCTCCCCACATTGGTAACACCGTGGGGGATCACGGCACTAGACCGAGTGGTTTCTTTTGCAATTGTTGCACCTCATTACGCCCGAGCCCTGCGACCTCGAACCTTGCCCTCCTGGGCCTTGATTTCCCCTAGATGGGGGTGCGGGTGTTCTAAAAGATCCACCTCCCCCGTGGTTCCCCCTTCTGCTAGAACCTTGAGGGCCGGTGCTCTCCCATTTCCTTTTCTTCGCCTCCTCGGCGTTTTTCATTTTCCTTTCCTCCCATTCTTTCTCTCCTTTCAAACCTTGTTCAACCACCTGACTAAACGTCATGTTAGGCAATTGTGTTGCCCTCTCACGCACGTCCAAATCCAAGGCATCCCAAAAGTGGTTGACCATTCGGTTTTCGTCGCAAGCATACTCCGGTATGAACTCGGCAAGCTCCCTGAATTTATGCTCAAGTTGCCTCACGGTATACTTGCCTCCTTGGGTCAAGTTGGTGTATTCCCTCCTTTTCAAGTTCACCTCAAAGTCGGAGTAGTATTGGTTGAAGAATTCCTGCCGGAAATTCTCCCAAGTGACATTCTCACCATACTTCCCCTTGACTCCGTCCCACCACGTGGACGCCATTCCTTCTAGCAACCTCGTTGCTACTCTCATCTTCATGTTTGGCGGCAGCTGCATATCAAGAGCCGCTTCATTGAATCTTTTGATCCACTCCGCCGCAACGGAGATATCTCCCGTTCCATCGAACGGCTTACACCCCAAATCTCTCGCTTCTTTGAGGTACTTCGAGATCCTTATTATTGGGACCTCAGCACCCCGATCTACTCGGGACTCTACATGTCCTCTAGATCCCACATGGCTTCCTCTTCTTGAAGCCCCTCCCAAAGCACGCCTTGCCCGGCGCCGTTGACGATCTTGTTGATACTGTCGGAGTAGTTCCCCCATTCTTTCAAGAGCGTCATTATCATCGCTCTCTTCACTCACATCGTCATATTCCCCATCATATGGGGTCTCAACCGGCTCTGTTCCCGGTTGATACGTTGAATCCTCCTCGGACTCATAAGACTCATTTACCATTTCAACATGACCGTCACTCACGGTCTGAGCTTGGCCTCCACGGCCTTGTCCCCTGGACACTCTAGAAGCCCCTCTACTGCCTTGCACGGACCCTCTCGGTGCCTGGCCAGTCGGGTTCCTTCTAGTTACTTTCCCGGTACGTTCCATTTCTGAAAGAAATTGAGAATGAGTCATTAGACTCGTATGAAATGTCAATTGACGGATAAGTACTTAAGACATCCTTTGGCTCAAGTCGCCGCCATGCCAATTGTTAAGGGTACCATCTTAACAATTAGAGACCTTGCAACTCAAGTACCAAAAGTTCTATAAGTGCAAAACTTTATGCTCATGGTTTGCAAAAATCGTTTTCAAAAGGAATTTTGAAGCTTCATTATGAAGTTTACGGACTAAGGGCTCTGATATCAATTAAATTGTCACGCCCCGGGCCTATCCGGACACGTCAACAACCCGCCGTACAGTACGAATAGTCAACCGCGGTCCGACTCATCCATACTATACAAGGCGTCTTGAATACCATTCACACATAGTACATCCATAAACAAGCATAATGTAAAATATTCATTTAAGCAGCGGAAACATTTAATACAAGTGTTTATGCCACACTCGGCAAACATGGGCATACAAGCCCCCGAATGATTATTCAAAAATAATATCCATGAGCATTATTTAGATTGTTTTCAAAACAGAAACGGAAGAAGCACGAACCACGTCTTCTTCCCTTGATCTCCCCGAAGCAACTGGGGGTGGCAGCAACTCTTCAAGTTCTACCTGAAACTGTGAGGTGGCCTCCCCCGTGAAGGGGAGGTCAGTACTTGGAAGCATTTGACAAGTACAATGACAACTATACTAAGTATAATCAATGTTTCAATTTCTTAAGACCCTCAAATAGAGTGATATTATATCGTAGGCCGTAACCCCCGGTTACCCTGTTTTATAAATATACTTACTTTATATAAAGTCAAGTAGTCGGCCCGTGGGCCCATATTCATTTAGAATTTACCATTTTCACTTTCCGTGACCATGAGTCACGACAACCCCATAGGGTTCCCTCGAGTCCCGATTGTATAGCAAGGGCTCGGCCCAACTACATTTCTATACAATCCTTTAACTCAATTTAATATATCTAAATTTGTATGGCAAGGGCTCGGCCCAACTACGTTTCCATACCAACCATAACTTCATGGCAAGGGCTCGGCCCAACTATGTTTCCATGAAGATCACAATGCATCTCAAGGGCTCGGCCCAACTACGTTTCCATGCTAATCACGTTACATGGCAAGGGCTCGGCCCAACTACATTTCCATGTAATCCTAGAGTCCGACTCTAATTTATTTTCATAGCTCAATTCTCAAGCAAATCCTATGCCTAGAATCAATTCACTTGGATAGCCTTTAGGCCTACCCCTAACACACCTTAGTGTTCATACAATTCGACCTTAAAGCATCTCTTAAGACTACTTAAGGCATATCTATTCACAATCCTATCTCTTAGGATTAATTCCATCATTTATTTATATAAATCTCCCGACTAGTATTTCGATACTAGTCGAATAACCTTAGAACAACCAAGTTCTAAATTCATAACCAAATAGTTTATCTCAATTGATTTTCCAATCCAAATATGATTTAATCCCAATATCAAAAATATCACTTTTATCCATTCATGAATTTCATACATGAAGTAAAAGTATATTTTATCACAATTTTCATAGTTAATTCCATTACCATACCATTTCTTTCATATCACATAATCATACACAATTTCTTCCAAATTTGTATATCATGCTTCATTTACTTATAAACAATAATATTTTCATTTAGGCATTATTAATCATTAATAATCCATGAAAATCACATTTAACAACTTTAGGTAATCTCATGAAATTAACCCAAAGATTATAAGCAATATAGTCAGTCATCCTCACCTTATAGAGTGCTTGACTAGTTGCCCTTGCGAAGCCTTTCGACCCATCCTCGTTCTAGGCCGTTCGAAAGTGAAAAACCTGGACAGCAGGTGAAAGTCGGGCGGCTTTCGTGAAAGCCGAGCGGCTTTCGTAGTCTGCAACTACGAGCAGCTCCTTTGGAGTGGCGGTTTCCGGCGATTTCGACTCCTATCGATTCACCAACTCTTCTAAGTTAATTATCACCACTTTATAACATTATTCTACACTTTTAAACGTGTAGAACTTCATGTTTAATCCAACGTATGATTTCTTAAAAAATCATACAAAATTAATACTAGCTAAAGAACTATTTGAGTTCTTACCTTCCTCCTAGCTAGTTTTCTCTTGGGATTTCCTTTCCCTTTGCTCCTCCCACGTTCAGACCTTGTGAGAGCCTTCTCCCAAAGCTTCTCCCTCTCTTGACTTGGTGCGTATGGTGTAGAATGAAGGGGATGTATCTATCCTCAATCAAACACCAAAAATAATGTAAGGGTGTGGCCAAAGGAGTGATGTTTTGTCTTGTGCAATCCCATCTCCCAATGAGTCCGCCCCTCCCATGTTTAATTGTCTCAAAATCAATATTTTGAGTACACAATACTTGGGGAAAAGTCCCAATTCGGGTATAGGAAGTCTCTCCCAATTATTCTTGTTATTTTTGACAGGTTGGGCCAAACTAGCACTCGGGTTGTCCAAATATTTTTATCAACTTTGGTTGGCACTTTATTGGGCTCCTATAATTATTATGATAACCCAACTAAGTATTTGGTAGCCCAGTCACATATACTGGACCCGATAAATAATTTAATTTATCATGCATTAATTAAATATACCAATCGATTACACGAATTTTATTCGTTAGGAAAATTAAAATACATATCAACTTTCAAATTCGAGTCCATCCGGGTGCGGTGTCACAATTTGGGCTTCGGCCCAATATCCCAACAACACCAAATCGCATTTCCTGCTTAAGAATAATCAGGTCGATACTTATGAGTTGGAAAATATACCGGGTGATTTGTGGTGCAAGGTGAAGATTGAAATTAATCATGTGGAGCTGAGATTTTTTAATTTAAAAAATGTCTATTTCGCTATTTGTGACTGCGAATTTGAAGATTTCTGACTCAATTTTGATTGAGTCAAATCCGTCCTCTCCAAAGAAGTATAATATTTTTGAGTCCTTTGGGATAATATTCGTCCCTGCCTGTATAATGTCATCCGTGTGTTGATTCAGTTGGTCGTGTCCCTCGGTGAGTTGCCTTCACTTAAATTTATTTTATTTGTAAGAGAACAAGTGGATGAGTTGGGGAGAGTGGGGTCCTTGCTTGGCAATAGTGCATTTTAGACTTTTTTTAAAGGAAAAACTGCTTATATTAATATCATTATAATTCGGATCGTTACAACAAACTCAAAGAGACCAACACTGACAACCATTATTGATAAGTCCGTATTTAGACACACATTTGATGCGTGTTGGGATGGGATTTTTATGGTTTTACTAGCTTTAAGGTGTTATAAGTCTCAATTTTAGCTCAAGTTATGTTTACGAGGCGTTGGTTCGAGTTTTGTGTCATTTGGAGTCAAAATCAGGATTTTAGAGTTCGACACTGGCGCTTGAGGAGAAATCGGGATGAGTTGAGAAGCATTCGAGAGTGATTTGTGAGATTTGGAGGTCAACGGGAGGTTCACGATGAAGATTTGATGACAAAAGAGCTCTAGGATTGGTTATGAGATCAAAAGAAGATGAATAAAGCTTGAAAACGGCATTCAGGATGACCTTCTGTCAATCGTTCAAGAATATCTCTTTGTAGAAACATCCAAAGAACACGATTCAAAATCCACATGAAAGCCAACTTCAAGAGCTACAAATCATATGAAGACATCATTCCGAGAATCGGAGAGGAAGAAGATGAAAACAGACAATGAAGTCAGATGATCCCTGCTGCGATTTCAGAATGAGACCTTCCACCATTGTATTCATATCATGGATGATCCAAATCCATTTCGGCAAGTTGTGGTGGATAAAAGACTTCATTATCTACAACTTTCATGAAGGAAATTTTGTCAAATTCGGAAGTTTTACGCACGACCGTGCGTCTGAGGCGAGAAAGCAAAGAACCTACTGCCAGCAACGCACGGACGTGCGTTAGGGACGCACGCCGTGTGTTCCATATTTTTACGTGGCTATGCTCCGGACGCACTGGGGGACGCACGCCGTGTGTTGCCCCTGGAATCCTAATTTCGCTCAAATTTCACCCAATTTTTCTACTCAAACGACCTGTAAACCCCCGTTTTCAATTATCCATAACCAATTAGGACTATCAACCCTACGGCTAGACTTAGAGACGATCACCATTGAAAGAGCAATACAAATCACTAACCACCAAACGAGTGTGACACAACAATCATTGGTCATATAAATCCTTCTAACGACATAATATATAGCAGAATTGACAATCATTATTGTAGACCTAAAACTAAAGACATAAACAAAAAATAAAGCAACGTAAAACATAACGCGAAAATAAGATCATAAAAAATAAAATAAGTGATAGGTCTTCCAAACCCTAGCTCCTCGATCGCTCCAAGGTGGCGGTTCAGGAGAGGGGCGGACTGCCGATTTGTCTTCGCCCTTTCTCAGGCCTTCACATCTCTCTATTTGCTTGTCGCCCGTGCCGCCTCCACTACCGCCACCACACTCCACCCATGTTGATCCGCGAAGAAGCACTTCGATCTCCTCCTCAGTTATTGGAATAGGACAGCGCTGCTCTAGATCATTCATTGAAGTCATGGTTATCCTTTCTTGATCCTGCACTCGATCAAAATGCCAAAGAAAAACTAATCTACATAAGTGTGGCATTGCACCACTCTCGACACGCGAGAGAAAAATCAGCCCTCGACAAGCGAGAGAAACTTACGCGCACGTGAGTCTCCAACAAGATGATTCTGTATTGTGCATTTTAAACCTTAAGAACATGCATTTACATTTCTCATGAAAACACCACTTTTTATTGAAACTAGATTATATACGAATAATCTTATCCAGTCGGATGGACAAGACGCCGACTGGAGTCTAGACTCAAGCCAATTTCGCAACCAACGAATAACAAGGCATTTAGATGGAAATTGTGGTGCGTGGTGAATACGACGCCATCCGTGAATAAGAAGACGTTGACCGCCTCCTTGGATTACACATGCGGACAGGTAATGGGACCTGCGACGCGATCCGACCTGGTGGAAAATGTTACAAGCGAACAGTCCGATTCGACATGCCGATTATGGTTTTACTGCTTACCGGGCACAATTTAAGCGCATAGGTGGGATCTGCAGCTTCAATGGCATTTCTCATTCGACGAAGAAGGACTCTAGTAAGTACCCTAATTAACCACTAATTAACTCATTATCTGCCGTCCAATTTGATCCGGGTAAAACTTGATTCCTCCCGTTTTTATGGAATTCCTAGTGCATAAATGTTGAGTATTGCCAAGTACTTTGTGGTCTAATGACATCACTGTGACACTTCCAAAGAGGAGGTCACAGGTTCGAATCTCATCCCAGTTCAAGGATGTTGACTTTTAAAAAGATTTGCCAAAATTTTGAGTATTTGGGTTCCTGCCAATTCAGCTTTCTGAATGGGAATTGGCTCAATCCAGTGCATTTCTGATTAAGACGCAAATTTTATTATGAAAAGATAATATTTAAATATTTTCATAAGAAACTAAAAAGAATGATACGTACTCTATATTGAAATACAATTAAATCATCTTTAATAATTTTAGCACAACATCAACATTATTTATTTTTATTACAGAGTACTATATCAAAAACATAATTGGTTAAAAAAGACCATTAAGACGAATAACTGGACTCTATGAACTGCTAATGCACTACTAATATGTTAGAGTTGCTATGTGTTGCCGGCGATATGAACCACTTTCCAGCAACTTCTAAAAACTGATGGAAAACAGGTGGCAAAAGTCTTAGACAAGCTGGTGTGAAAGAATAAAAAGGGAGGAACATAATTACCACGGTTTGAAAGAGTTTGATCATACGATACCTAATGAAATATTATTTTGAAAATATTAAAGGTGAGGTTTGTTTTTCCGCTCGAAAAGTCAACTGCTATATTTTGTCTCTAGACAAATGACATTTCCGTTGCACGGGTGACATCTAGCAAATGAAAATAAATTGTTACTTTGTAACATTTTATTTTACTTTTATATTGACAATGTCCTAGGTTCTAATATATTTAGAAAGTAGTGCAGGATGAATGAAAATTCACAAATAAAATATACAACTCCATTTTGCTGATGTTGAAACATCAACAAATGATTTTAAGAAATGTGGAAGAAGTGACACATAAATTTTAAGAAAAGTGAAATGATATAAATAAATGAATACTCAATCAGTACTATATAAATATAAATAAATAAATCTACTATGTCATGAACTGAATGGGGTGAATGAAATTGGAAAAGATCCACGAAGAGTCTAAGATGCTTCGACAATGTTGGCCAAAGTGACTTAAGATTGTTAGTGTGAAAGGACAAAAAGTTAGAAAGAATTACTTGTTGAAATTATTTGATTTGATTTAATTAATGTAATTGCATTTTGAAAATATTAAAGGTGAGTTTTGTTTTTCCACTCGAAAAGTCAACTGTTATATTTTGCCTCTAAACAAATGACCTTGGTGTTTCACGGGTGACATCCAGCACATGATAATAAATTGTACTTATAAAATTTTATTTTACTATTATATATGTTACTTAGATAAAACTATATTAACTATGTAGTTTTTTTAACAGATTCCTCAAAAACAGTGTAGGATGCATGGAAATTCGCAAATAGAATATACTACCTCCATTTTGCTGAATTTGAACCACTTGAAACGGATATTTTAAGAATGTCGAAAAAAATGTGTTAAAATTGCATTAAATGATCAATTTGAGATAGAATTTTGAGTGGGTCTCACTTCCGATTTGGGTCAGTTAAATTGGTTTCAGATTCTCCTTATTAAGGGTTTTGATTCGTTATATGGTACACTCGAAACGGATAACGGGTGAAAGAGAAATTAATTCTCAAAGTTCGCTCTTTGAAATAGAGAAAACTGGGAAATGATTAGTTTCTAGTGTAATTTATCCTGGAAAACCCAAAGGATTTTCAACTCTTTATAAAGGTGACCCTCTTTATATGAGTTAAGATTCCTAGATGTAAATGGTTCTTCACGTGCAAGGAGATGCCAATGAAATCCCGAAAACGGAGAAGAAAAATCGCGACTTGCAGGCGATCAGCGGACACAAATGTTGTCCGAAAATCTATCTTAAAAAGATAAGATTAAATTTTGTTTCTTCCCGTAACGTTCCTATTTTTTTTGCTCCACAACCAGCCGCTGGCAGGCTGCTGATCGCTGTTCAACGGTCACTAGCAGGATGCTAGCTGGTGAACTTTTACAGCAATGAATGTCAAACGTTCTTCTCCCTTAATGCAGTTTTAAATGGACACTTTATGAACGAATTGATGCCCAACGTCCAGGTCCATTATAACGCACTTAACACACAACAAATCCGTCCCTATATAGAGCTGGCAGGTGCTTTGCAACAACGCACGAAATATTACACAGTCTTCATGTAGTTTTTGAGCAAAAACCTCCTCCAGCTTTCTGAAAGTTCCTTAGTGTTCTTGCTTTGTTTCCATTCATCGGAACAATTGGTTGTGTGCTCAAACGGTTGTTCATAGTTACCGTATCCTGAAAAACTTTCGTTGCAACGCTCCTAGTACTGTGAGAGGCAAAGAATACGTTTTAATTTAAGTAAGTTGTGCGTTGCACAAGCTTTGTCTTTTCTGTTCCATCTTATTTCTGTTTTTCTTGGTTATTTGAATTAATTAATTTTCTTTATTTTGTGAATAAACATGTTTTTCACCCAACAAAGAAACGTGAAACTATGTGATTATTATCGAATTTATAATGTCCAAGTAAAAATTGAATTTGTACTTTATAAACATAATTAAATCTAGTATGTGACAATGTGAAAGAGGTGAATGAAATAGGAAAACATCGACTAAGCTAAGATACTTTGACAATGTTGGTGGAACTGAGTTAGGTTTGTTGGCGTGAAAGAATAAAAAGTAAGGTCAAGAATCACGGCTTGAAATAATCTGATACAATGTGATTGCATTTTGAAAATAGTAAAGGTAAATTTTGTTTTTCCACTTAAAAAGTTAGCCGTTATATTTTGCCCTTTATTGAAAACCGAAAAGGGTAAGAGCTATGCCCTCTCTTCTAAATCAAGACTTCATTTATACATTTTGGACATCTCAATTAAAGATTTACTTAATCATCAACTGATAATTCTTATATAACATACTTAAATAACCTTATTTAGATGTTATCGAAATAACTGTTTAATTTTTCAATGAAAAAGCTTAAACTTAATTACATTTTAACCATTCATTCTGTTGGTTGAAATTAGGGGTTTAAACAAATTAATTCGAACCCGCTCTTACATAAGCTCAAGCTCGAAAAAATATCAGATACTCGAGATTCAAGTTCAACTAAAAAAATCCATATTAATGTTCAACTCAAATAATATTACCTGCTCGAATTCAGTTCAAATTCCCCTCAAACATACCTCACGCTACGCACCTTAATCTAGGAGGGCTATTTATTGAGCCTCGCTAAAAGTATTTATCCTCTTCCTCCCGTGTGGGAACATTGATGAAGTCAATAGAGAGCAAACAAAACTAAGTACCACGAATTGAAGTTGAAGTAACTTAAAAGAAATAAAATTTTATACGTGGAGGGCTTCGAACTAGGGTGCATACAACACATCTAGCTCGTTAAGTAGTCAATTGAACTGAACTCGAGTCAGCTTAGAAATGACCAAACTCGAGTCGAGTCTTGACCGAGTGATTCATAAGTGGGTTACCTCATTTACACCGGCTAATTGAAATTGGTGTGATATAAGGTTGTGTCTTCATAAATACGCAAAAAAAGCTGTTTGTACAAACCCTTATACCCATTTTGTACTCATCATGTTTGTGCAATATTTTTTTTTGTCTGTGAATCCGACAAAATATGTTTGTGCAAATTATTTTGTCTGTGAATTAGATTCACAGACAAAAGAAACTCTTCACAGACCTGGTGGGTATAAGATGGGTATATGAGTGTGTACAACAAGAATGATTCTCTTATTCATAAATACGCAGGCTATAAGTGTTACAAACTGAAGGAGTGGACCATGCTAGAGCTAGGTGGTGGAGCTTATGGCATTACGTTCTCAAATGATGAACCAAAAACGGACAATTTGGTGTTTGTGGACGTGTCTTTTCGTTACGCGGAAGAATCATCTTTGGGCAATGATAATTTTATTGTTTTTTTATTTTTAATATAGTTTTTTTATAGTAAGACGCTTATATCATTAAAATACTCTTTCTGTCCCAATTTACTTAGCCATCTTTTCTTATTTGACCGTCCCAAAATACTTAGTCATTTTCCGTTTTTGGTATTAAAAACAAATGCAAAGACTAAATTATCCTTCTAAAAAAAACTCGGCCAGTTAATGAGTTATTGTCAGACAATAATTTCCCTACCATGTGTAATATCTCTCTCTTTAATATCTCGGCCAGGTGTTGTAATATCTCTCTCTTTCCTTTCTCTGACCGTCACTCTCCCATTTGGAAAACCCTACCGCCATAGTAGGTTATCAAGATGCGTTCTCTCTTCTCTGTTGTCATTAGAAATTCCGTAGCTAAAGATGATATCCAGCCATTTTTAACGATAGGGATGAAGCTATTTACACCATTTTAGATCTGGCCGAAGAAGATGAGAAAGAGTTGTTTCAGATATCATAGAAGAAAGAGTTCCAGAGCATGAGGAAGTTCCGATTGAAGCTACAGAGTATTTCTGGGAGTACAAAAATCAAGACCCAGAGCTTTAGTTTGCTTTATTGGAAGCAATGGTACTGTTGCTCTGCGAATGCTTTATGTGTCCTTTTAATTTAATCTCACTTCCGTCATTTTAATTCCAAGGGCAAATCTGTCCAGTCAACTTCACATAATTTATTTTCTTATTCCTTGTGCCAGTCAACGTTGGCTAAGTAATTTGGGACGGAGGGAGTAGCATTTAACAGGGGTACAATAACGTGAAAGGACCACATGTAACCATCCAAGCTTGGCCGAGACTCCGAGTTAATCACCTTTGACAAAGCAATATAACTCGCTAGACCTAACTTGGGCAAATTAATGCTAACGACGATTACCGTAGACCTCTCAACCCCCAAAACTAATGCAAGAGTTTTACAGCAGAAAAAAGAGTAAAAACAAGACATAATAGTCTGACCGTGGAGTAAAACGAAAATAAATAAAATAAACTGACAGGGCAACCGAATCCATGCTTCAAACGACATCCTCGGCGGTGGCTCAGGAGGGGGACGGATCATAATCCCTTCATCTTGAAACATTCCTTGCAAACCCACCACTACAATTTCCACTGGCACCTTCTTAATCCCTATGATTATAGCCCGAATGAACTTGAAATTCATGCTTACCTTCCCAATCGAAACCAGTGGTAAAAGAGAGGAGTCCATAACCCGAACAAAATCACGATCCAAATATGCTTTCTCCCCAAACGCCCGTCCACAACCCTTCCTAAACCTAATGGCGAGCAAGTAAGAGCGAATCAGAGAGGGTAAATACCGATCTTCAATCGGCAAGATTGAAATCGGAAACACGACCTAGCGGCTCGCGGCGCAAGCCCTAGGAGAAACGACCGAACTTCAACCAATGAGATCAAAATTGGAAAAGTGCCTAGCGGCGATGCCCTAGGAGCTCTCGGTAATTATCTTTAAGATACTTAGAAAGTTAGATTGAGAGTAGAATGGTCACAAATTCATACATTTTATCATTTTTATATGGACGTTGAGTTTTTCGATCCATGTTTGGATATTTCGTACAATTGTGTGGTTTATAACTTGATTCAAAAGCAAAAATCTATGATAGGATAATGTTAGAGGTTGCTTAGAAAAGGGGTGATCAACTAATATTTAGCTCCTTTGACTAAAAAAAGCTTATTAAGGGAGTGTCTGAACCTGTTTATTAAATCTGATTCTGATTCTTTAGAGAGCAGAAATAGATATTGTCACATTGGAATGTTCGGTGAAAGTGCAGAAGTACTTCTGGTTGCTTCAAATTACTCTTATAAATAGCTTTTCAGGCTGTATTGGCTGAAGTTACTGTAGATGAACATTTTAGCTATTTTTTCATATAATTTTTTATTTAATTTATTAATAAAAAATATTTTAAATACAATTTTTTCATGAATCAGCAGAATCAGCCAATACAGCCACTTCAGCTAGAACTTCATAAATTTCAGCAGAACCAACCGATTCAGTCAATTTTAGTGTTACCAAACGGGCTCGATATCATTATTCAGCACGACACAGACAATATTTTATACACCACACAGATAAAAATTCCGGGGGTCATTCCTCATTTTTAATTTTATGGTTACTTTCCGGTGAACTTCCGGTGACTCTCAAACACCTTGATCCAATTTCCCACCATTCAACCAACTGAGCTACCCGTGCGGGTATGACTCTCAAACACCATTTGTTTTTTACGGTGCACAGACAAACACAAGGTGAAAATGATGATGGTGAAGATAGAGTGAAATTTTCCCAATACATGTACAAAAATAAAGGTGAAGGATAATTATAGAAAATGATTGTGAAGATAGAATATGAATAGAAGGTAAAACGGGTTAAGGAAAGATAAAAGAAAGAAGAAAGGAGTGGTTTTCGTGTGATAGAGTGAGGAAGGGAAGGGAAGTGTTAAAAAGAATTGGACTCTTCTATTTTGTACACTAATGCACACCAAACATTTTTTTTTAAACAAAAAAAAGGCTTCTCTATCACTAGCATTTTTTTGGATAGACTGTAGAATACTTCTCAGGCCCCAAATATAACTTCTCTAGACTATAAGGCTTGTAAATATGTTGCCAAATACACATTTCTTCCACTTTCTCAAGGTACTCCAAAGACTAGACAAGGTGTAGCTAGGGGGACATTAATTTCTTGCCTAATTAAAATTTGGTAAAAATGTGATTTTCGGGTAAATTTCGTGTATTGGGAAAATTTCACCCTATCTTGACCATCATCTCAAATATTTTTTATACCTATTAAGTCCAATATATTTTTCTTGCTACGACACTAAGTCTAGCTTATACCTTTAGGATATTAAGGACATAATGTTGTTTCCAAATAGTTCAGGATTACTTGAAAAAGAGGGCCAAATGCATAAGTAGTATCTTTTGGAACGAAATAAGCTTATTTTATTTCTTTCCAATTTCAATCAGTACAACCTTCTCACTTAGACAAAACAAAGGACAAGCTCAGAACCCCTAAACAGCAGGGGAAGGAAACAATCCCAAAAAAAAACACCAAAACCTTATACAAGATTAAATCACAGGATAATGAGAAAAGCCAATAAAGAAACTAGCAATCTCCACAACTTTAGCACATCTACCAATAACCTTTTGTACTGCCTGTCGAAGAAGAACCTGTAAATCCAATTGTGTATCAGTAAAAATTCTCTGATTATGTTCTTGCCATATAGAATAGAGCATTTCCGTAACCAGAGCTTTCGAAACTCTGTTTGGCAGCTTTTTGCCCTTCATATCTGTGCATAGTATAGGGAGAAATTGAGCCCAACTACTAATATTAAATCTTCTACCCAACGATCTATACAAACCTGCCCAAATCTTCTGTATTTCTGGACATTCAAACACCACATGGTCCACTGTGTCAAAATGAACTCCATAGAAGGTACATGAAGTTTCAGGAACATGAATATGAAATTGTAGAAGCCTTTCTTTCGTAGCAATTCTACCCCATAAGATTAGCCACAATATAAACCTAGCACGAGGCGAAGCCTGATTTTGCATTACCATTTCCTTCCAATCAACTGTTACACTGGGAGTTCTGAGCAGGGCATACATAACTTTCCTCCTAAAAACCGGTTCCTCCAATTGCTTCTGCCAATCATCAAACAGTTGCACCTTTTCCCTCACTCAGTATTTTCTTGAACATGAATGAGGCATGGATAGGTATATCCATATGCAACACATCTTGCCCCTTAATGTAATAAGAGTGCACCCACTTTATACACAATTTATCTGCTTTCAAGTGGATAGCCCAAAGTAATTTCAAATAGCTCACATGGTTCCAAGTTTCCAGATGTATCAACCCCAAACCCCCCCAGCTTTTAGTCTACAAACAGATTCCCATGCAACAGGTGACTTCCTCCCAGCTGCTTCACCTGTCCAGAGAAATTGTCTACACATAGCATGACTTTTTTGGGGAAGTAGAAAACTTGGCTCCAGAAGCTCTGTACTGCATAAAGAATGCTTTGAATTAATTGCAATCTTCCCCCGTAACTAAGCAATTTTGCAGTCCAATGCTTGATCTTTCCTGTCATTTTATCAAAAAGAGGTTGGTATCTTAACTATTGGTAATGTTGCATTTTGGTACCTTAACTCTTAAATGAATCAAAATGCTACCTTAACTATACATAAATGTTTCAAATTGAGATTTTATTCAAATTTTCGACCAAAAAATCACACACGGTACGGTGGCCAGAATTTTATGCCTAAAGTCTACTTCATCTTATTTTTATCCATATGATCACAATAGGTGACTCTACACATGGAATTTTGATCGTCATGAAAGATTTTTTGGTCGGAAATTTGAATAAAATATCAATTCGAAACATTTATGTATAGTCAAAGTACCGTTTTGATTCATTTAAGAGTTAAGGTACCAAAATACAACATTACCAATAGTTAAGGTACCATTTATGCATTTGACCCTGAAAAAGACTTTAAAGTTCATGGAGCGAGATAAAGAGATGTCCCAAATCTTTTTCTGCTTAATCCAACATTTATTAACAAGAATCCTTCCCATTTTCTCCCAGACTCCACAGTTAGACTCCTAGTCCAAGTAAAGCAATCACACTCTTGTTTTTTTTTTTTTGCGAAAAATCACACTCATGTTTATTACCAGCAACTCCAAAACTCATAAAATACAAGCAAAATTCTTTACTCCAAAAGTCGATTCGTGCAACCCAAAGCCCCACATCCCAGCTTGAAAGAGCACGTGGTGAATGGGTAAATTGCGGTTTCAAAAGGGCGTCTTAGTGTCTAATGAACATGAAGAGCCACCACCCTAAGTGAAACTTCCATACTCCATCTATTATGATTCAAATCAGATACTTTCAACCATCCTATTGTGAACCAAATGACCTACCATGTGAGCATAAAAGAAAAACTCTTTCATAGAATATTGCAGGGATTAGTATTTCAGTATACGACTTGATTTTTTCCGATTTCGGTTTTGGTTTAGATTGACTTGTTTTGTTTGGTTTCAGGTTGAATTACCAAAATGAAAACGAGTATGTTCAGTTTACTTCAATTTGTTTCGAAACAAAACCAATGTACCAATTTTCAGTTTGCTTTGTTTGGTTCGAATGGAGCAAACTGTTTTGCGCAACCCAAGAATTTCGTATAGATGAAATTAGGGGTACCAATTTTCAATTTGCTTTCATATTATAAATTTAATTCACTACGTTATTATAATTATATTGTGAGACGGAAACACATTGATTCATATTCATACATATAAACGGATCCATATACATGCACAAAGTTACGATGAGAATATAACTCTTATTAAGCTCATACATTTAACAAATTATAAGAGATTAGTTATAGATTATCTTTGTACAATGATTATCTTTATTATACAACTCCTATTAAATGTTTTAACTAGAAATTAAACTAATTTAAGAATATGTATGAAATGGGAATCAAGCAAACAAAAATCGAAGATGGATTGATCGGGAATAAATAATAGTACATATAATTGAATAACAAATGAATAATATTTAGTTGTTGGACTATATTGATATGTGTGAATAGAAAGTAATAGCTTGATCACAGTTGATCGTGAGTGATCTGCCTCCTTTTTACACGATGCTATGGATGTATATATAGAATTACAAACAAAGCTCCAAATTGATCTCCTATTATTGTGCTAGAGTGGTAACCTCCTAGGAATAAGGGATTTGTTGAACCCACCACCCATATTTCCCACTTTCAAGCTTAGCCATGATTCCTTATTCTTATCCTTAGTGTTGAGTTTATCATCTAAATGCATGCCTTAATTGCATGAATAATACATAAATTATTTGGCAATTAAATGTGCCCACTAAATATTCATGTTCCAACAATTGCCCCCTTTCGAGAAGTTGAGGCGTATGAGCGCACATGTCAACCCGTTAAGCATCAACTTGTCAAAATCTTGAAAACATCTATTCCAGTCGTCCTTGAATACTGCTCATATAAACTCATTATTTGTCTGATGAGACGTGTTGTCAACCTGCCATTCGTATAACAAGACGCTTTTTTCAACTCAACACTTTTGTGACGACATGTTTCCTTCAATCTGTCACTCGTCTGATGAGACGACTTCGTTAATTTTCATGCAAGTAGTTTCTGATCTAATCCGTCTCTTTGACTCAAGCAATGAAGAGCGAAAACTAATCTTCTATCCTCTTCCTCCAAATTTGTGTTAATGATCATAACTAGACAATGCTGACGAGTTGAAACTTCGTCTAATTTTGACGTCGACACTTCAGTTGGCCAAGGGAACTTCGCCCGTTGCGAGGGATAATGTCACGCCCCGGACCTACCGGACACGTCAACAATCCGCCGTACAGTACGAATAGTCAACCGCAGTCCAACTCATTCATACAATACTAGGCGTCTTGAATACCATTCACACATAGTACATCCATAAACAAACATAATGTAAAATATTCATTTAAAGCAGCGGAAACATTTAATACAAGTGTTTATGCCACACTTTGGCAAACATGGGCATACAAGCCCCCAATAATTATTCAAAAATATATATCCATGAGCATTAATTTAAATGTTTTTAAAACAGAAGCGGAGGAAGCACGCACCACGTCTTCCTTCCTTAAATTCTCCGACGCAACGGGCACTGGTAGCAAGCTCAGCTTCTACCTGAAACTGTGAGGTGGCGTCCCCTGTGAAGAGGAGGTCAGTACTTGGAAGCATTTGACAAGTACAATGACAACTATACTAAGTATAATCAATGTTTCAATTTCTAAGACCCTCAAATAGAGTGATATCATAATATAATGATAGTTCTTCTTTAACCCTTATTATCTTCATAATAAGTTAATTAATTAATTTGTCGGCACGCGGCCCCTTTTTATATTCCATTGCATTCATCGTTTACACGACACCGCCCGTAGGTCTTATCATCCTTACGAGACTTGTCACCGCTCTCCGAGGCCTCCTCGGGCCGAAGTCCAACATCCCACCCCTGGACTCATACCCATCATCCCGTAGGAAGGTATGGTCCATTCGGGGTCCTATCTTAAGTGTTACCGTTGTCGGGAGCCTCGTAAGGTCTCCGGTTCGGATTCCACCCTAACCCGTGATCACGATGTAAGTCCATGATATCCAACCCCGCTCTCTAGAGTCGGGAAGGGCTATGGTCCTTACTATTTACCAATATTCTACCGGCTATCCTCAAGGACTACCGAATACACCCGTAGGCCAATCCTACATCTAGGATCAATTTATTATTCACTTTATCTTGGGTATCCCTTAAGGCCTACCCCTAGTATCACTTAAAGTTCATATTTATCCACCTTAGTATCTCTTAAGACTACTTAAGGCTCAATACTTCACAATCCAAACCTTGGATCAATTCTAACATATTCTCATTCCAATACCCCGACTTGTATCTTAATACTAGTCGGATAAATTCCAACAAAACCAATTTCCAGATCATAGTCATATAGACAAAATCCAAACTAATTTTCCATTGAAAATATAGTTCGTATCAATATACAAAATATAACTTTTAATCACTCATATACTCTTATATGAAGTAAAAAGTATATTTCAACATAAAGTTTATAGTTAATTCCTTTATCAAGCCAACATACTCATAATACATAATCATACACAATTTATTCTTAAATGTGTATATTATGCTCCTTTTCCTTATAGACAATAGTCTTCTCATTCTTAAGCATTATTATTCATTAATAATCCATAAAAAACACATTTAATTACCTTTAACTCACTAATTATAAGTAATATAGTCAGTCATCCTCACCTTATGAAGTGCTGAAATAGTTGTCTTTGTTAAGCCCTTTGATCAATCCCCGTTCTAAGCCGATTGGAGATGAAAATCCTGGGCAGCAGACGAAAGTCGGACGGCTTTTGCAAAAGGTGAGCGGCTTTCGTGGTCTGCAGCTACGAACAGCTTCCCTTAAGTGGCGGTTTCCGGCGATTTCAACTCCCATCGATTCCACGACTCTTCTAAGTTACATACCACCACTTTATAACATCATTCTACACTTTTAAACGTGTAGAACTTCATGTTTAATCCACCATATGATTTCTTAAAAATCATACAAAATAATACTAGTTAAAGAATAAAGGTTTGTTCTTACCTCTTCTTCTAGCTTTTCTACCTTTGAATATCCTTTCTTCTAGCTTCCTCCAATCTTGAGGTTTGTGAAAGTCAACTCTAGAGCTCCCTCTCCTTTCTCTTGGTTCGTATGAGTGGAATGGGAAGGGAGGAGGTACCTCTACTCAATCAAGCATCAAAATAATGCATGAGAAGGGTCCTTTGGTGTGTTAATTTGACTTAAGCCATCCCTTCAACAACAACTTCGTCCAACCCATGTTTATTGGTCTCAAAATCATTATTTTGAGGCCTTAAGCCAAGTAAGAAATTCCCAAGTGGGTGTAGGAAGTCTCCCCCAATTATTCCTGCTATTTTTGGCAGGCTGGACCAAAATAGCACTCGGGTTGTCCAAATATTTTTATCAACTTTAGTTGACACTTTATTGGGCTTCTATAATTATCACGATGACCCAACTAAATAGTTGGTAGCCCATTCTCATTATTACGGATTCGATAAATAATTTAATTAATCACACATTAATTAAATATATCATTCCTTTACACGAAATCATTCGCTAGAAAATTCAAATGCATACTGAATTCAAATTCAAGTACATCCGGGTGCGGTGTCACAAGTTCACCCCCCCCCCCCTTAACGGGAATTTCGTCCCCGAAATTCACAAATGTTTATTCAAAAAGAAATGCATATTGTTCCTTCATCAAGGCTTCCATTTCCCAAGTTTCTTCTTCAACTCGGTCACTTTTCCAAAGAATTTTAACCATTGGAACTTTCTTGCTCCTTAGCTTCTTTACTTGCCTATCAAGTATCCTCACCGGTCGAACGACATAGTTCAAGTCCTCACGTATTTCCACTGGAGGTTTCTCTAATACGTGAGATGGATCCAACATATATTTCTTCAGCATAGACACGTGGAACACGTTATGTATCTTCTCCAATTCTGGAGTCAATTGTAATCGGTATGCTACAGCCCCAATTCTCTCAAGAATTACAAATGGCCCTATGTATCGTGGGTTAAGTTTCCCTCGGCTTTGAAATCGGATAATTCCTTTCCAAGGTGAAACTTTCAAGAATACCTCATCTCCCACCTTGAATTCTAAGGCTTTTCGGCGTTTATCGGCATAGCTCTTCTGTCTATCCTGGGCTGCTCTCCAGGGGAAATGATGGAACTCATGTCCAAGAAATGGGACATGAGCAGACCCCGTGCGATGGGGGAGACTACTACGTGAATTACAAGAATAATGACTTCCGTTTCGACCAAACGATGGAGGTCCATGAGCGGTACAAGAAAGGGCGGCAAGGAAGAGAATGTAGGTGTCGGGCTAGACTTGATCGAGTCACTTACCAACATAATATGACCGCCAGTCAAGTCCATTCTTGGAGGAGCAACGAAGAAGAAGGAGGTTCTTTAAAGGTGCCGGCATCCCCGGTGAAAAAGAAAAAGAACTCGAAGTGGCATAGATCATCGCTTTACTCTTCGAGGCCACCTAAATGTCCAAACTGCTCTAAGAGACATTTCGGGAGGTGCAATGAACCCCCAATGTGTTTCAAATGCGGGAGCACAGATCAGACGAAACCAAATTGCCCATGGAGGGGAAAAGGAGGGGTATCGGTAGCTGGGGAAGAGGCCGTCGCGGGAAGAAACCATGTGGGACCGTAAAACGGCGGCGTGGGAAAAGGTGACGCATCAACAAGCCATACCACGTCCGTTAACCAAAGCGGGGCCCAAGCACGGGTCTATGCGATGACCGAGGCCGATGCTCGGGCTAACCCCGACTCCGTTGCAGGTAACCCTTTGTAATAATTGATAAATTACATGTTGTTAAGTGTTAAAAATGATAGTGGGTTTGTACGGACTCGCCGGGGTCAATACCAGCCGGTTTTTAGCAAAAAGTTGTGAGAATACAGCTGCCTAGGGGAAAATCAGCGTCGGTCAGGGCTTAAACCGGCGCCGGTTCTATTTAAAATTTAATTGTTTGGGGCTGCCGTAGGTAAACCGGCGCCAGTTTTGCCCATAACCGGCGCCGGTCCGGTTTCGCAAGGGCTGAAAACAATTAAAACCGAATCTCCAGGAAAAGCCGAGGGAAAACCGGCGCCAGTTTTGCCCATAGCTGGCGCCGGTCTAGTGAAATATAGGCCCGGGCAAACCACCGTGCTCAATACTGGGGTTTGCCGAAGGTAAACCGGCACCGTTTTTGGCTATAACCGGCGCCGGTCCGGTTTATTTTTGGGTATATCGGCCATCACAAAGGAAAACCGGCGCCGGTCTGTCCTTGAACTGGCGCCAGCCCATTGTATTTTTGTTCGAAAGTTTTCGTTTAAGCCCCGTTTCGATCCGGTACGTGAGTAGTCTATCTTACATGACTTATATATGTAGGAACATTAAAGATCAATGGTAGAAATGCAAGAATTCTCATTGATACCGAGGCACAACGTTCATTCGTGAGTGAAGCGTTTGCCAAAAGTTTAGACGTGTCGTTGATAGTAATGACACAACCTTTGTTGGTCTTTACACCGTTGGGAGACGATGTGGAGAGGAAACACTACTACCCTTCGTGTGAGGTAGAAGTAACGGCTCAACCCTTGACTTGTGACTTCGTACCTCTAAGTATGTTGGAGTTCGATGCAATTCTAGGGATGGATTGGCTCGAGAAGCATCATGCTCGAGTAGATTGCTACGCCAAGGTGTTAGAACTCGATGATGCTGAGGGAAACGTTCTACGTTTCGAGGGAGATCGGGGAGGATCTCATAGTTGTATCATATCTGTGATGAGGGCACGGAAGATGATGAAGAAGGGATGCCATGCATACCTTGCTTACGTAGTGGATGAAACAAAGAAGGAGGTGGACATTAACGATGTGCGTGTCGTGTGCAAGTATTCAGATGTCTTTCCCAAAGATTTGCCGGGACTTCCACCCGACAGAGAGATCAAATTCGTGATTCAAGTGGACCCGGGAACCAAACACATTTCGATTCCTCCTTATCGAATGGCGCCGACAGAGCTTCAAGAATTGAAGGTTCAACTTCAAGAGCTATTGGACAACGAGTTCATTAGACCTAGTCATTCACCGTGGGGAGCACCCGTACTCTTCGTAAAGAAGAAGGACGGCACACTAAGAATGTGTATCGACTACCGACAGTTGAACAAAGTCACGATCAAGAACAGATATCCTCTACTGAGGATTGATGACTTGTTTGATCAACTTTGAGGGGCAATAGTATTCTCAAAGATTGATTTGAGATTGGGATATCATCAGTTGAAGATCAAGGAGAGAGACATACCTAAGAGCGCATTTTGCACTAGGTATGGTCATTACGAGTTCCTTGTGATGTCATTTGGTCTAACCAACGCACTGACGGCATTCATGGACTTGATGAACCATGTGTTTAGTGAATACTTGGATCAATTTGTGATTGTATTCATTGATGACATCTTAATATACTCCAAGAATGAGGAGGAGCACGAATATCACTTGGGGCTAGTACTTGAACGATTAAGAGAAAAGCAACTATTTGCTAAGTTCTCTAAATGTGAATTTTGTCTTAAGGAGATTGGCTTTCTCGGACATGTCATATCAGGTTCGGGCGTCGCGGTAGATAACGCCAAGATAAGGGCCATTATGGACTGGGAGAGACCCAAGAATGTGAAAGAGATACGTAGTTTCCTTGGCTTAGCGGTATACTATCGTAAGTTCGTTGAGAAATTCTCCATATTGGCGTCTCCATTAACGAAGCTCACAAAGAAAGGGGCCAAGTTCATATGGGACGACAAGTGTGAGAAGGGATTTCTTGAACTAAAGAAACGACTTACTGAAGCACCAGTTCTTGTCCTACCCACACAAGGGATAGGGTATGATATTTACAGCGATGCTAGCATCCAAGGGCTTGGATGCGTATTGATGCAAAACGGTAAGGTAATTGCCTACGCTTCTAGGCAATTGAGGAAACATGAGGTGAACTACCCTACCCACGATCTAGAGTTGGGGGCGGTAGTGTTTGCACTGAAGATTTGGAGGCATTATCTCTACGGGGAGACATGTCACATTTATACCGATCACAAGAGTTTGAAGTACGTATTCACTCAGAAAGAGTTGAATATGAGACAAAGGAGATGGATGGAGTTGATCAAGGACTATGACTTGATCATCGACTATCATCCCGAAAAGGCCAATGTGGTGGCCGATGCACTGAGCAGGAAGAGGACGTCGGGGACGTTACTCACACGTTTACGATCATTAAGGGCACACATGAAGGTGTCAACAAGTGGTGCGCTCATTGCTAGATTCGGAGTTAGGCCTACATTGCTGGGGGAGATCAGTAGATGTCAGGCCATTGATGAGGAATGTCAGAAGATCCGTGAACAGATCCTTGAGGGGCCCGTTGAGAACTTTCGGGTACGTGATGATGGTCTTTTATTGTTTAAGGATCGCGTATGCATACCAAAGAATGAGGAACTCCAGAAGTTTATACTTGAGTAGACCTGCACAAAAGCGGGTTCGGGCCGGGCTTTCCATAAGTTTTCTGCCCATCGTGTGTGGGCGGGCCCGGCCTGGCCCGCAAAAACGGGCCTAACCCCATGTCCATACCCGCCCGTAAGAGCGGGCCGGGTAGTCCACCGGGCCACCGGGCCGCCGGGCCCGGTAAAATTTTAAATTTTTTCAAAATTATGTAATTTATTTAATACTTTATAAATAATATTACAACATTTAAAAAATTGCTAATACGCTTATAATGTATATAGGCCTTTAATCACATACACAAAAAATATTTACACAAAAATAATAATGAGAAACTATGTCTAAAATTTAAAATTCAAGCACAAAGTATTATCTTTAAGTACAAAAATAGATATTATATTGGTTGGACTATTTGTTAAGAACTAAAAACTTAAATTTAAACATAATAAACTATAAATATGTATACATATAAATTAGTAAATATGAAAATATACAAGTGTACATGTAAATAAATACACAAATTAGTATATATAAAAATATATATGTATATATACTAAATGTAGCGGGCCGGGCTTATCGGCCCGAACGGGCCTACACCCTAACCCAAGCCCGCCCATATGTTGTTGCGGGCCGGGCCGGTGGGTAAATATATATGTCCAAGCCCGCTAATTTGTGCGGGCGGGCTGGCCGGGCCGGGCCGGCCGGGCCGCGCCGGTTTTGTACAGGTCTATACTTGAGGAGGCTCATTCTTCAGCTTATGCGATTCATCCGGGAGGTACTAAGATGTACCGAGATTGGAAGGAAAGTTACTGGTGTTAAGGTATGAAAAGAGACATTGCAGATTATGTGAGTCGGTGCCTTACTTGCCAGCAAGTTAAGGTAGAGCATCAGCACCCGGCGGGACTTTTGCAACCACTTACTATCCCCGAATGGAAGTGGGAGAACGTGACTATGGATTTTGTGGTGGGGCTACCACGAATAGTGAATAACTATGATGCAGTTTGGGTAGTGGTTGATAGGCTCACCAAGAGTGCGCACTTTTTGCCTAGCTATCAACATTACTTATCCTCTTGAAAGATTGGTCAAGCTATACACGGAGGAGATTGTGAGATTACATGGAGTCCTGATATTCATTGTCTCAAATAGGGATCCACGATTCACATCCCTATTTTGGCCAAAGTTTCAAACATCTTTGGGTACTAAATTGTAGTTTAGCACAGCTTTTCACCCACAGACGGATGGACAGTCCGAGTGGGTGATACAGATTTTGGAAGATATGCTTAGGGCATGTGCTCAGGAGTTCCAAGGAAGTTGGGACAAGTATTTGGCTCTAGTGGAGTTTGCCTATAACAACAGTTATCAGGCGAGTATTGGCATGCCTCCATATGAGGCATTGTATGGGAGGAAGTGTAGAACACCGTTGTGTTGGGACGAGGTTGGCGAGGCCAAGCTCGAGAGGATTGAACTTGTCGAGATCACCAAGGCTAAGGTGAAGATCATTCAGGATAGACTCAGGACTTCCCAAGACCGGCAGAAGAGCTATGCCGACAAACGGCGAAGGCCGTTGGAGTTCGAGGTCGTGATAAGGTCTTCCTAAGAATTTCTCCTTGGGAGGGTATCATCCGATTTATATCGAGGGGAAAACTTAATCCCCGATACATTGGTCCATTTGAAATCCTTGAAAGGATAGGGGCTGTGGCATACCGTCTCAAGTTGACGCCAGAACTTGAGAAGATACACGGCGTGTTTCATGTATCGATGCTCAAGAAATACGTGTGAGATCCGTCTCATATTCTTGAGAAACTATTAGTGGAGATACGTGAAGACCTACAATATGCAGTTGAACCGGTGAAGATTGTGCGGCAACAAGTGAAGAAATTGAGGAACAAGGAGATTCCTATGGTGAAGGTTCTTTGGAGAAGTGATCGAGTCAAAGAAGAAACCAGGGAGACCGAGGTCTCAATTAGGGAGCAATACTCGTTTCTTTTCGATTAGACATGTGGATTTCGGGGACGAAATCCCAAATAAGGGGGGGGGGGTGAAGTTGTAACACCGCCCCCACATATATTTACTTTTAAATGAATAATGTATTGAACCTTACGGAACAGTTAATGAATTTACGAAGTTGTGAATTTTTATTAATTCTTTCGCGTGGATAGTAAAATTTGCACATGGGGCCCACACCGGGAGCGGGGACCGCCCGATATTCCCGAGACCATATATTTTATTCATCTTGTTCGAGATAATATTTATGTAGTGGTGGATAATTTATTTGGTCCACAGAAACGACATAATGTGAACCGATTGGTCAAAAGTGGCTAAATTACCGGTTTTGGTAATTTCACAGATAACAGCCCGAAATGAATTTCGGAGGCTTATAAATTAAAGTCGGGGAATGTATATTCATTATAAGTGTCATAATGATTGAGAACACGTAATATATTTTATTTGACCCGATAAAATAAAATATATTTAAAACAGTCCGAGAAATACAACTGTCGGGACTTAAAGGGGTGACCTCCCACATGTGTGGGGGCCAACCCACGAATTTATACACCCAAAACAAGGGCTTGGACGGCTGGAATGTGAGGAAAGAAAGAGGGAGGTGTTGGGTTGAGTTGAAAGGCATCTAAGGACAAAGGTGGGTCTCTCATCCCACACTTAATTGTCTATTGAGACAAAAGTGATGCCTACATCCCTCCGCCCCCATCATTATTTCGGTCAAGGCTCGCCAAAAGGAGAAGAAAACCTCTGCAAAATACTTCCTCCATATCTAAGAACAAAGCTCAAGCAATAGAGGTCCAAGGAGGAAGATTAGAGAAGGAAAAAGTTGGGAAAAGTGTGAAGGGTTAAGGTAATAACTTCATAATAACTTTTCCTCTACTTTTTATCTACCATATGATTTATATAGAATATGAGGAACCATTGTTGAGGTTCTACATATTTACAAATGTAGAAATATGGGTTGGAAAGTGATTCAAAGTCCAAGAACAGACTTATAGTCAAAGTTACCGGCTCGCCGGAAAATAACCTTTTAGAGGTTATTTGTATTAATTTGGGTTTTATGATTATAAAACCTTATTAGGAACTTGATTAAGGTATTCTGAGAGCTTTCACGGAGTTGAAAGAGTCGCCGGAATTCGTCAAAAGTCGTCGGAGTTTCGCCGGAGTTCAACCGCGGAGTAGAACTTCATAGCGCTAATTCGAGGTGAGGATGACCGACTATATTGCTTATAATTATTGGGTTAATTTCGTAAGATTTCCTAAATGAACTAAAATGTGATTTTCATGGATTATTAATGGTTAATAATGCCTAAAAATGAAATTACTATTGATTATAAGTATAGTATGCATAATATACAAATTTATGAATAAATTGTGTCTGTTTATGTATGTGTTATGAATATGATGGCATGATGGTTGTATTAACCATGAATTTTATTTGTGATAAATATACTTTTATTTCATGAGAAGAAGACATGAAAGCATATAAGTGATATTTTGATATTAAGGCCAACTACACATGGATGATGAATTAAATTAAAATGAGCAAACGACTAGTATTGAAATACTAATCGAAATTGTTAGTTGAATAATTGATGGAACTAGTCCTAAGAAATTGAATTGTAAAGAATCGGTGATTATGAGCTGGGCTATAGACCGATGTAGATAATCAGTGATTACGAGCTGGGCTCTAGACCGATGTAGATAATCGGTGATTACGAGCTGAGCTCTAGACCGATGTAGGTAATCGGTGATTATGAGCTGTGCTCTAGACCGATGTAGATAACGGTGATTATGAGCTGGGCTCTAGACCGAAGTAGAAAACGGTGATTATGAGCAGGGCTCTAGATCGAGTTAGATAACGGTGATTATGAGCAGGGCTCTAGACCGATGTAAAAGTGAATAGAAGTTAGGGCTTTAGCACAACATAACATAACTAGAAGCATGACTCTAGTATAAGAGTAATGCGACTAGAAGCAGGACTCTAGCACGGTGAATTGATATTAAATGAATGAGGTTAACTATAGTATAATAACACCCTAGATTGAGGGTCTTGGAAATTGAAACATTGATTATACTTAGTATAGTTGTCATTGTACTTTTCAAATGCTTCAAAGTACTGACCTCCCCTTCACGGGGGAGGCCACCTCACAGTTTCAGGTAGAACTTGAGGGTTGCTACCATTGCTCGTTGCTCGGGAAATCAATTCAAGAGGAAGTGGTTCGTGCTTCCTTATTTCCTTTCAAACTACTAAACATTGCTCATGGACATTTTACTTATTATAAATTACTTTTGGGCTTGCATGCCCATGTTGTTGGCCGAATGTGGCTCAAGATTTACCGTTGAATATTTCCGCTATTCATTGTTATAAATGTGATGTTGTTATGTATGTTTACTACTGAGTATGGATGAATAATTTTCTCGAACGCCTTGTATGATTAAGTGAGGTTCAAATCAAGAGTTGCTTGCTCGTTTAAGTGATGCTAATTACAAAACAGCAACTCAAATTGAGCTCAGACGAAGTGCTCGCCTTCAGGCACGCTTGGGACGAGTTGTATGTTTACAAAATCAGGGATGCTAAAGAATTTGTGATGCCTTTTACGCACGCTTTGGGATTTTTTGGGGGTCAAGTTAATTGTGTGCTGAGACAAGAAATGGTGTGCAGGGGTGCAATTAGCTTGGGTGAGCAAAGCTGAAATTTATTGACAAGGGATTGAGATTCACACTTAAATTTTAATTTGGAGGATGGCCTTACTTTTTCTCTAAATAGCTTTAAATTCTCTTCCCTCATTAGTGATTGTACTTTTTTACCCTTCCTTTTCCATTAATAAAATGTTTTTTATTTAAAAAAAGTTAGGTTGACTCGCGGGTGACGTCACTTGATTTTACGGCGGTTGTACACGCGCCTAGATTGCGGTCTGGGGCGTGACAATCACTGCTATTTACATCGGTCTATAGCCCAACTCGTAATCACCGCTATTTACATCGGTCTAGAGCCCAGCTCATAATCACCGCTATCTACATCGGTCTAGAGCCCAGCTCATAATCACCGCTATTTATATCGGTCTAGAGCCCTGCTCATAATCACCACTATTTGTATATCTAAGCAATCCCTTGGCCTATACTCTATTCGTAAAGTCCACCTTAAATTACCTCTTAAGGCTACTTAGGACATATTCCTTCCAATCCAATTTCTTAGGATTAAGTTCATCAATTATTTAACTAACATTTCCAACTAATATTTCAATACTAGTCGTTTATTCATTTCAATATAATTCCTCATTCATGTGTAATTTGGCCTTAATATCAAAATATCACTTTTATACTTTCATGGCTTCTTCTCATGAAATAAAAGTATATGTATCACAATAAACTTCATGGTTAATACAACCATCATACCATCATATTCATATCACATAAACATACCCAATTTATTCGATCATAAATTCGTATATTATGCATACTATACTTATAATCAATAGTAATTTCATTTAGGCATTATTAATCATAAATAATGCATGCAAATAACATTTGTATTCCTTTAGGAAATCTTATGAAATTAACCCAATCATTATAAGCAATATTGTAACACCCCCATTTTCCCTCCCAAAATAATACTTGAAATAATAGATTTATTGATAATAAACTTGATTTATTCAAAACAGATGAAAAGTTTTGCAGCGGAAATAACATTAATTGGGAAATGGGTGTTACTGCCACATCCGGTCATCTCTTAACCGAATGCACAGGCAATCACAAAACAAAGTAAAACAAGTGTTCAACATAACTAAAGTGTTTATTCTGGACTAGGTTTGACTAAGGCATATCTCAACCGCTCTCAAGACCATGCAAATCATCAATCCAAATAAGCATCATTACCTGCACAAATAAAGTGCAGAAAACAAAATAGGGAAAAGGAAACAAAAATTAGCTTTAGAGCTAAGTAAGTACTACCCAACCCCGTAAAATAATCAGGTTTGGCGAAAAATAGTTTTTCATATAATACTATATAAAAATGATACACTCCACCAAAAATTCTTTTCTCTTTGATATTTCTCAAAATCACTTCTTTTATAAAGTCCTCAACTTTTCTTTGGAAATACTATAGTAACTCTTCTCTTAGAATTTCTCAAAAGTCACTTCTTCTCTATCTTCGTAGTAATTTAGAAGGGCGGTGCTCAACACTCTGGTTGAGCCCGGTGGTTACGTTGTTATGTACGGCCACCCCGGGACTTTTGCCGGTACCACAACTGCTAATGGAAACGAAACGACTACCTTAAGTGTGCACACCCCCTAAAAGGGATTCCAAGCCCTCCGAGTAGTAAGTCGTCACGAGTAATCGGGACTCAGTCTACCAACTACCCCACCTTTAAAATTCTTGAATGATTAGGGACTACTACTACTATAACTTCTTCTTAAAAGGGATCATAGATCCACACGTCACTTCAAACTCAAACTGTATTTCTTAGTAGTAGCAGCTTTAATCACCCTCCACATTTATCCGGATGTGGAAAACCGACACCACGGATTTCTCCCGGGTGCTCACTTCTTATGAAAACGTAAATTTTATCTTGACTTTAGATATACTTCCAAAAAAATATTTCTCACTCTCTCTAAATAGTCTCAAAGGTATTTAAAAATATTTAATACCCAAAAGTACTTAGTTTGCACTTCTCAAATACCATAGATCTAATATCTCCTCAAAATCACATACACATAATTCAAAATTCACACTTAATCATGTAATGCATAATAAGCATATAATACGAGGAAATCATTTTGGATCGGCAGAGAAACTTACCTCGAATCGCGATAACTCCTAACCGAAGCTTCTACATTTATCTCCTCTGAACTTACCTTCTAGAGTATTAAAATTGTAGAATTAGTATTACATTCTATTTTTGTCCAGATTCTTCACTTAACATTCTTATAACCAAATTGGTTTAACTATTATAAATTATTATTATCGTTATTAGTTCAGTCTAATTAAAATCAGGTAGCCCAGCTTATTATTATTATTAAAGTGTCCCAGAGTAACTCAGCCTAACTAATTGGCCCATAAGGAAATAAACTTATACGGAGTTGAAGTTACGTACGCAGGGAAGAAAATCATCTTCTCCAAGTAATCCCGTTGACGCAGGGCTATCGACGGCGAGCTCCAAGCTTTTCCGTCTCCATTCCGCCGCGACGATTCGGTCACCCAACGAAGAAACCCGACGTGTAGAAGTGTTCGACCGTCAGTCCAGGCTCCGACATGACTCAGTGGTTAGCGACGGTCAGTTCCAACGCCACCAACTCCGGCGAGCTATCGGGATGGAAGCTCCGATTCTTCGACGGAGATGACCTTCTCATCTGGCGACGGAAGTTCTGATCACTTTTGCTACGGCAGGGCGATGGTCGAGTGGTATATATACGGAGTATGTATCTAGGTGTACATTTAGAGGGTTGCATACGTGGGATTAACGTATGCGGCTATGCGCAGGTTAAGGTTTGACAAGTGCTTCTGGGCTGTGGCTCGCATCGAAGATCGATCGCAGTAGTATAAATACTGTCTCAGAAAATCTTTGACATTTATCCTCTTGATCCGGTTTTTCCGCGAAGCTTCGAGTCCGGCGTGTATAATACGGAGTAGTATAGTCCGTCGTGCATTGTATGTGTATTATCATTAGCTGGCCTTGTGTCCCATACCTTTGTTTTGGTGTGAATTATCATTCGCATGTATGATGAGAAAAGCCATATGGGGGACATGTGTATGTGGTTTCTGAACATAGATAGGGTATGTCATGCATGTGAACTAGTTGGTAGGCATGTGTATGTGAAGATGCATTTGTCTCCCCATTATTACTCTTATGTCGTATGTATGGATACATTATATCATATCATCCTAGCATATATTATTACTACAATTGTATTATTAAGTACTTCGTATATAATTTCTATTCAAAAGTCAACTCCTTTTACATCTTTGTTTTGTGTGACATTTAGTGTATGATTATACACGTATTATTATCTGATTAAAACTGTTAAAATGTGATTTTTGTTATTGAAACATTTTTATCTAATTAAAAATGTCACCAATGTTAAAACTTTATCTTATTCACTTAATTGTTAAAATGTGACTTTGAAAAAATTTTATCTGACTGATAATATATATATATATATATATATATATATATATATAAATTTTCGGGGTGTCACAAATATAGTCGGTCATCCTTACCTCGAATTAACGCTATGAAATTCTACCCCTCTTTGTTGAACTCCGGCGAAACTCCGGTGACTTTTGACGAACTCCGGCGACAACTCCGGAAACTCTTTCAACTCCGTGAAAGCTCTTGATATACCTTATACAAGTTCCTAACAAGGTTTTATAATCATAAAACCCATATTAATACAAATAACCTCTAAAAGGTTATTTTTCGGCGAACCGGTTATTTTGGCTCCTATGTCCGTTCTTGGACTTGGAACTCCCCCTCAACCCTTCCTTGTACATTTATAAAAATGTAGAGCTACTATAAGGATTCCTCATATGCTATGTAAGTCATATGGTAGTTAATGAATAGAGGAAAAACTTAATATAAGGTCATTACCTTAATCAACACGCTTTTTCCTCCCTTTTTCTTCCTCAAACTCCTTTCTTCTTTCTTGTTTGAGTTGGAGCACGAGTTTGGCTATGAAGAATGTAGATTTCTGGGAGGTTTTCTCTTGATTGAAGGGTGGTGGTCAAATGAATGGAGGTGGTGAGAGTGGATGGGTGACTTTTGTCTTGTTTGGACCAATGAATGAGGAAAATGGGGTCATGGGTGTACCTTTGATGCTCATCACCTCACCTCTCTCCTTCCAAGTCAAACAGCCTCACATTTGTCTACTCTAGCACACAAAAACGTGGGGTAGCCCCCACTCATGTGGGAGGTCATCCCTTTGTGTCCCGATGTGTACAATCGGTCCCGAAAGTTGTATTTTTCGTACTGTTTTAAATATATTTTATTTTATCGGGTCAAATAAAATATATTATGTGCTCTTAATCATAATGACATTTAGAATGATTATACATTCCTCAACTTTAATTTATAAGCCTCCGAAATTCATTTCGGGCTGTTATCTGTTAACTTACCAATATTGGTAATTGGGCCTCAACTGACCAATCGGTCAACTCTGGGCCCTTCCATGGCCCAAATGAAATATCCACCACCATATAAATATTATCTAGACCAAGATGAATAAAATATATGGTCTCCAGAATATCGGGCGGTCCCCACTCCTGGTGTGGGCCCCACGTGCGAATTTACTATTCACGCAAAAACATTGATAAAAATTCACAACTTCGTAGATTCATTAACCATTTCATAAGGTTCAATACATTATTCACTTAAAAGTAAATATATTTGGGGACAATGGAGGATATTTCATAACACCATGATACACCTTCGCTATGTCCAACCGCCGCACGGAGGACCATGGAGGTGCGTGGAGAGATTCCATAGAGTCGTGCCGGAAGAAAATGAAGAAGAAATGATGGAAGGAGGAGAAGCCCAAGGTGGAGAGACCGAGGGAGGCCATGAGGAGCACCATGAGGAGGCGGCTCACGTACCTCAAGCCGGAACTCATTACGACATGGACTATTTGACCGAACAATTTGGTCAAATTCATACGGAGCTTGCGGTTCATCGGCGGGATTTGCGGGACCAACGGCGGGCTATTGAAGGCATGGGGAGTCATCTTTGGAACATGAACTACTATTGCCAAGAGTTAGGGCGGCACTTCAGCATTCCACCACCGCCACCTTATGACCCGCACTTTTATTTCCCTCCCCAAGGAGATGGAAATGAAGGGGATGAGTAGGTTATGAAAAGGGAAGTGTACTAAAAATACTAAACTTGAACCACCTTTTCTTTGTTTTTCTTTAAACTCCTTGTGCTACTTTTGTGCCTATTATGTGTTGTTTGATTGCTTATTTTCTTGCTTTGCATTTAATTACTCTTGTGCTTCACATTGGGACAATGTGGAATAAGTGTGGGGGGTGACTTTATACTTGAAAAATTTGTTCATTTTTGGTCCATTTTTTTGAAATTTTTTTTAGCAAAACCCTTGTCCTTCAAACCCTTTTTCAAAAGAAACTTTTCTTAAGGTTTTGCCTTAATATTTTCATAGAAAGTTTTGAATTTTGCTTGAGGACAAGCAAAGCTCAAGTGTGGGGGTATTTGATAAGCGTTTTATTAACGTGTTTTATATATTCACCTTAAAACGCTTTCATGTGTAAAAAGAATAAAATCTTCACACATCTGCCTCGTTTTGCTAGAAGTGTTCTAAATCAATGATTGGATCAAATACAAGGATGGTAGAATACACACGAAGAAACCGACGGAAAAAGGTCAACCAAACGCATCCCGAGGAACAAATAAAGACCACAAAAAGGCCCAAGACGGACGAAAGCCGCCCGGTTTATGCCAAAGGCGGCCGGCCTTTGGTCCCCAAGCTCATTTTCGCGTCCAAAACTGGAAAAACTGATCCGGAGCAAGAAAGGACGAAAGCCGCCCGGCTTTCGTAAAACCCGGCCGACTTTTGGTCGCCGAATGAATTGTTCAGAATTAAATTACAAAAGCCGCCCGGCTTTTATAAATGACGCCCGGTTTTCGGGCCCTGGAGCGAAGGCAGGCTATTTTAAACGCGCAAAAGCCGCCCGGCTTTTGCGAATGTCGCCCGGTTTTCGTCTGGCACTGATTAAAACAGGCAACGGTCATCACAATCATTCGAGAGAAGCTCCAAACCCCATTAAGGAGCTTGCTTCCTTGTCCAAAAATGGCCGTTGAAGACCCAATATTTAAGCATATGGAAGCCCTCTCAAGTGATTATTCCATATTCCATACACTTTACTTACACTTTAGCACTCCAAGATCAACCCCTTGGTCTTGGGTGAAGTTCCACCATTGGGGATTCCATTGTCCACCATAGCTTGGAGTTGTGGTATTATCTTTTTATGTATTTCATTGTATTTCATCATTTCAATACCTGTAATTTCATTATGAGTTGTTCTAGCTAATTTTCCATAGCCAAGGTTAGGGATGAAACTTTACGCACTCTAGGTGTTTGATGTATGTTCTCAACCAAATTATTATGATCTTTCCTTTATATTTTAATGTGTATGACTACGGTGTACAACGTATGATTATATCGTTGGGTTTATTTGAGCAATTAACATTGAGTTATAAACCGTGCACTTAAAGGCTAGACATATTCTAATTGTGGATAGAAATATACCTCAATTGAATATGGTGGTTGTAATAATGTCCTAATCTTCAATGGGGTTAATTTTAGATGAATGTGAACCGTGACGGGATTCACACGTAGAATTAATCACAATCTCGCTGCCGTAACAGGAGTTAGAATACTTTAGCGACATTCCACTCATAAGAATTGGTGAAAGAATATACATTAATCGCTAGGAGTCGTTTAGGAGTAATCCCGAACCCTTGGTTGCTTTTATTATCACTTGAAAAACCAAAAATCTTTACTCTTTTACCAAGTCTTTTACAAATTATATTCTCAATCTTTGAATCATATAAACAACGTTTCCTTGTGTTCGACTCGGTATTCTTACCGGATTTTATTACTACATCGGCACTTGTACACTTGCAAGTTTAAGCCGATCACAAACCAGATCACATGACTATATAGCAGATCACAAAAATGTGTCATCACAGCTATATGAACACAATCTAAAATAAGAATCAAGTGTCATCACACACATGTGTCCTCACTGACATACTAACAAAATGTCAGATCAAAAACAAGTGTCATCACACACAAGCTCAAATCACAAACAAGTGTCATCACAGAAATGCTCACGAAATCTGAGATCACACATATGTGTCATCACAAATATGCTAGCCAAATATAAGATCAAGGTTGTGTCATCACAGCCATATCAACACAAGCTCAGATAACGAAAAAGTGTCATCACTCACAAGCTCACACAAGATCAAATCACAAACAAGTGTCATCACAGAAATGCTCACACAATATGAGATCGCACATATTCATCACATTTATGCTAGCCAAATCTCAGATCAAAGTTGTGTCATCACAGCCATATCAACACAAACTCAAATGACAAATAAGTGTCATCACAGAAATGCTCACACAATCTCAGATCACATATATGTGTCATTATAGATATGCTACCCAAATCTCAGATCACAAGTTCCGTCATCACAGTCATATCAACAAAAATTCATATTACAAACAAGTGTACTCACAGACATACAAACGCATTCTCAGATCCGAATTATGTGTCATCACAGATATAGTAGCCAAATATCAAATCTCAAAGGTGTTGTCACAACCATATGAACACAGGATCAGATCAGAGAGGTATGATTAATGACAAGGAATAATGATTTCTAAAAAAAAATCATCATTTAATTCACAAAGCAGTGTCAGATACCATCAAATTCAAAGAGCAACACAACAAACAATACATTACAGATTGTTCATTCTCAAGAAATCAGAAAAACATACTACCACAGAATAGTAAAAAAAAATATACAAAGAGTAGATGACTTATCGAACACTGCATGTTCATTCTTTCCACTTAAACACCCTCCACATCTCCTTTAGTCTTCACCAACGCCTTTTCAGACGCAGATCCGACCTTCACTTGGGGAAGTATTATTATCAACACCGTCTCTGCACCTCGACGTACGGCTTGAAGGCGCCTTTCTTCCTCTATCGCCGTATCAACCCCATCGAAGTAAGGGGCAGGCGTATCAAGCACATGCAAGTATGAATCAGTAAGTTCGTCTGGAGTATCCGGCACATCGGAGTAAGGATCTGTAAGGTAGTGAGAAGAGGTTGATGATGAGGAAGACGAACCGTGATAGAATGAGAGAGGTTTAGCGGTGGAGAAGTAAATGGGTAACGGAAGAGGTTAACCGGTGAAGTAAACGAGTACCTAGAGATGGGGCATCAACGAGGAGAGTAATTAATGTAGTGGATACAGAATTAAATGGGTTTAGATTAAAGGAGATTAAAATGAGGGTTAAGTAAGTGAGAAAAAAATGTATTTGCACAACAAAATGTTATTAAAAATAGAAAGTGGGACAATTATTCTAGAACAACCCAAAAAGTTACTAATTTTACGTTTTAAATTGAACCAAGGTTGATGCCTCTTTTAAAAAGCAAGAATGCGGTAACGGATATTTATTTGGAGATGAAAACCATATCCTCCGCACTATAAAGAAATCCACATTTTCTGCGAAGAAGTGAAACTCTGTACATCTATCGTATGCGCGTATGGCTGGAATTAAGCTTATGCGGGCGGTTCAATATGAAGGTTATGGAGGCGGTGCTGCTGCTCTGAAGGTATTATCATCGTCTATACCCTTCGAAATTTCCGCCCCCAATCAGTGTGTTCGAAATTGTTGCTTGGATTATTGATTGACTATTTATTTTCTTAAGTCCTAATGTTCATCATAAGCCCTTCTTCATATGTTGTAGAAATTCTTGTTGTTTTTCTTTTCTATTCCTGTAATCCGTTTGTTTCTACAGTTTATTGAGACGCGTACTAGAATTTAAGTTAATTAATTGGAGGAAAACCATTTCTAGGTATACGATCGTACGACAATTGGGTTTAAAAGATCATCAGAAAATAATACTGGTGTGAATTAATTGATACTCATAAGTCCCAATTGGAGAATTTTGATCAGGGATGGAATGACATTGAGGTTATATATTTCCTTTCAAGGAAAAGCAGGATAGAACTGTATGTTGGATTTTATTATTAGAAACCCAATATAAACCAGAATATGACTGAGAGTAGCATGCACCAAGCCTCTATTCCTATTTCGGTAAGTTTTTTGGATGAAATAGTTGACTTTGGTGACTTTTCTGAAAGTAAAGCACTTGGTAGCTTCCATGTAAGTCAAATAAGTAAACGAAAAGCTACCTAGTACCTACTCGGCTTAGGGAGTGTTTGAAAGTTAAAAAAAGTATTTTTCAGCTCTTGGTTTAAAAACAACTGAAATAGGTGTTTTCAGGTGACACTTCTGCCTAAATTAAACATTTAAAGCTAAATGCTAGGAACGGTGGAGGAGTGCTTCAAACTGCTTTTCACTTTTCCTATTACACAAAAATCACTTTTTTTGCCAAACACCGCGAACCTTTACTTTTTCAAACGTACTTTATTCTAAAACACTACCAATTTTGACTATTAAAAACTTTCACTAATATCACTTAAAAATCACTTTTTTAAAGAATTGCAAATATTCCCTTAGTCGGGGTACAAGCTAACTGAGTAGGTATGCTCCATTGTTATTTGAAGAAATGCATTTGTTATGTAGTGAATGATTAGAATATAACAGATTGAGTCAGGGTGTAGGAAGTATAGTCCTCCCCCAGTTCCATATTAAATTATTTATTTAAAAAATATTTAAATTAGTATTAATAATTGGCTTATTTAGAAATTACACTAAACGTTCTATTGAAGTGAAAAAAATAAATTCAAATATGATACTACGTATATAAAATCACATATTTAAAAATTGTTAAGCTGGCCACAGAAATAGTGAATGTGAAAGTTATTGAGGGATAGGGACTACTTAGAGAGAGTAGGTATTTGATGTTGAAACTCTTTGACACATATACATCATTACATTGTGTTTTGCAGCATGTTGAAGTTGCAGTGCCCACTCCTAGTAAAGGTGAGGTTTTGCTAAAGATGGACGCTACAAGCATAAACCCAATTGATTGGAAAATCCAAAAGGGCATGCTACGCCCTCTTTTGCCCGGAAAATTCCCTTACATACCTGGTTAGTCTCAACACATTCAGATCTCCATTTGATAAATTTCCATGTTCTAGCATCCTTTGATGGGTATTTCTTAATTGCAATGGTGTTCCTTCTTATGCAGTTGTTCTTAACAGGAGAAAAAATGATAACTTTGCGTACAGTTTTTGTGCTATTTTACTTCTCTACCATAATGTACAGATAGTCTCACTTCAAAATACTAAATATAAACACATGGGCTTGTTAGGCCTTAAGGGAGTCCAATTGCTAATGACCAACTAAACAGATACTCTGTATAAAACTTCCCAGTTGACCACATTGAAGTAGTAAAGATAAACACATGGCTTATAAGATTATGAGTAATATGAATACCAGCTACGTAGTAATTGATTATATTCGAAGTCTTAGTGTGCCACGACTAATATGCAATATGACCTTGTTGAGCGAGTAGTGGTATGATCCAAATTATGAATTTTATCAATGTATAGTGTGTAGGTTTAGATTGACTTAAACATATGTCTTCCTCTGCCTGGAAACAGCAACTGATATAGCAGGAGAAGTAATGGAGATTGGGTCCGGTGTGAAGAATTTCAAGGCTGGTGACAAAGTTGTGGCTATGCTCAGTCATTTTGTAAGTCTTTTTTTGCTCACTCATTTATATTTTAGTGTTTGTTGCCCCAATGGCTTTGAAATGGCAATGACAATATCTTGAAAGCCATGGACCATGGATGGATGATTGTTTCACAAGTATGCCAGATGCAATTTCACTTTTTTACTGTATCGAAGAGGTGTCTTCGAGCAATATCTAAGCCTTTGTAAAGGGGAAAGTCCGTAAATATAACTCTGCACTATATTGAATCTCACTTTTATAAAAGTGATTGCATTTATATATGGACAAAAAGGGACCAGGTAGTAAAATTGGAAAAATATACACTGTCACCCACACCATTGCACATGTAATTGTGACCACGGACCACAAATTGATAGGGATAAGACTGCATTTAAAAAAGAAGATAAAACAAACTAGCCATATTTTCTTTATCACAAAGTCTAAAAGTCGTATTATTCTTTCTTAATTATAATACCCCGTATGACACATTTTTACTAGCCCCTTGTATCATTCTTTGAAGAAGAAAATAAATATCAAAGAATACTTTTGCATACGTCCCCAAAATACTTTGCACCTCATTCCTTCACAATTTTTGGGCTGATGGGGTACACACATTAATGATTTTGAAAATGGAGAGCAAAGTCAAATTCTCCCAATATGATTGTATAGGGACAATTTTGTAAGAAAGTGTAAGAGAAATTTGTAACTTGAGAAAATATGAAGGAACATAAAACATTAGTTCAAACTCAATAAATTTTATCTCCACTCAATCTTTACTGTACGTTCAATTTTATTTTTGACTTATTTCTCTTATATAAATACAAAGAAATCAAAACATATAAAAAAACATCATAATTCATTTTCCTTTACATTTGTTAAGGTATTGTCAAACATAAGGAAATAAAATTCCCTTTACAATCTCTTTCGTTTTCATAGCATTCTTCCTAGGCCCAAACATAGCCCTATCGACTAGCAATTATAGAGTTAGGAAAATTAAAATTGGCATCAACAGTTTTATTCCTACTCATTGTGATAATGTGTTCAATTATGTTTTACGTGCTTGAAAACAGAATGGAGGTGGTTTTGCAGAGTACGCTGTGGCCAAAGAGAGCCTAACTGCCTTAAGGCCTCCCGAGGTACAAGCTGCTGAAGCTGCGGGCCTTCCAGTTGCAGGCCTAACAGCCCACCAGGCCCTCGTGGATGCATCCGGGATCAAGCTTGATGGTAGCAGCAGCTGCCCAAGGAAGAATGTCCTTGTGACTGCCGCCTCTGGTGGGGTGGGCCACTATGCCGTCCAACTAGCGAAGCTGGGGAACACACACGTGACTGCCACATGTGGGGCCCGAAACATCGAGTTCGTGAAGAGTTTAGGGGCAGACGAGGTCATTGACTATAAAACCCCTGAAGGAGCATCTCTCAAGAGCCCTTCGGGCAAAAAATACGATGCGGTCATCCACTGTGCCACGGGCATCCCGTGGTCGACTTTCGAGCCTAATCTGAGTGAGAACGGGAAGGTGATAGACTTAACCCCGGGCCCGAAAGCAATGTGGACCTTTGCCGTCAAGAAACTCACATTGTCAAAGAAGCAATTGGTGCCGTTGCTTTTGTCCCCCAAAAGTGCCAACTTAGAGTATCTTGTCGGGCTGGTTAAGGAGGGGAAGTTAAAAAGCTTCATTGACTCGAAATATAGTTTGAGTAGTGCTGAAGATGCTTGGGCTAAGAGCATTGAAGGACATGCTACTGGGAAAGTTGTTGTGGAGCCCTGAAAGAATGAAGGGGGTCCACCGGCAGTGAACACAATTACAGCTCTACATGATATTATTATTATTATTATTATTATTATTATTATTATTATTATTATTATTATTATTATTATTATTATTATTATTATTATTATTATTATTATTATTATTATTATTATTATTATTATTATTATTATTATTTAATTGTTACTAGGATATGAGATGATAATTAACTTATGTGATTGTGTACATTGATCTGAATAAAGTATTGTGGTATTTTTAAAATACATTTAGAGCGATACATGGTCATTTATTTTAAGCGAAATTGAACATTGCACCTTTTTTTAAAAAAAAACTAGAAGTGTTTAAAGGATGGCTTCAGGGTTGGGACGGATTCAGGGATGATCGCGAACTTTCAAAAATTTCTAGAGATATTACCCAAAATAGGACTAAAAGAGTTAGAAAATTCCAAAATAGGACTGCCATGTTTTTATTCCCAAAATAGGACTAATTACTGACATGTTTTGGCAGTACCAGACTTCAAACATGGCAGTATTTTTTAAATTTGGCAGTAATTACTCCTATTTTGGGAATAAAAACATGTCAGTCCTATTTTGGAATTTTCAAACTCTTTTAGTCCTATTTCGGGAACTTTCCCAAATTTCTATTATATACTGCGTATATAATATTTGCATAAAATTTCATACTTTAATTAAACATATGGGTCTTCTTCCTTACCTTTTGATTTTCAAAATTAATTTAGTCTTACATTATGTAAAACTACATACTTAATGGAAGATTTAAAAGGAGAAACATCTAAAATAATTTATCATTATTTGAACAAATAAACAATAAAATAACTCATTGGCTTAAGACTTATTAGGACACTTATTATATAAAACTAGTTTTCTAAAGTTCAACTCAATTTTATTAGATAATTAGTACTCGATTTTGTAAAATTTCTAAAGATATTAAGGGCCTGTTTACTAACAGAAATATTTTCCAGTTTTCCAGAAAATTGGAAAATGGAAAACAGAAAACAGGAAACGTGTTTACCAAAGAAATTCCTGGAAAACTGGAGAAAGGAAAAAAGAAAAACGCGTTTACCAAATCGTTTTCCAAAACGGAAAAAATGAAACATGTCTCTCTTTTCCTTAATGATTTGGAGAAGTGACTTTTACTAGTTTTCCAAATTTGGAAAACGCAGATGCTACAGTGCCTTTGCAATGAATTTGCATACTTACACCTAGTGGTGGGTCCGGTCCCGCTCCGATGTCAATTCCATTCCGGTACCTCCATCCTCGTACCTTACCTCTTACCCCTACCCTACCCACCAAACCCCCACCCCGCGCATCCATTTTTCCCTATAATGACCTTACCCCAGCCCCCACCACATGCCCCGACCTCGGCCCCACCCCGATCCACCCTACCCTACCACCTCGATCCCACCTCGATCCACCCTACCCTACCGCCACCCCCTACCACCTCGACCCTACCCCTCGTATATTACCACTTACCCCTACCTTACCCCTTACCACATGCCTCCTACCTCGGCCCCACCGCCATCCTACCCCCACCCGGATCCCGGGCCCACCTATCCCAACTCCCTACCCTACCCCTACCTTACCCCAACCCCAAACCCTACCCACTACCCCCACCCTTACTGCCATCTTACCCCCACCGCATCCTACCCCTTCCCTACCCCAGCCCCACCCTGATCCCAGGCCCACCCTACCGCCATCCTATCCCAACTCCCTACCCTACCCCTACCTTACCCCAACCCCAAACCCCACCCACTACCCCCACCCTTACTTCCACCCTACCCCTTCCCTACCCCGGCCCCACCCTGGTCCCGACCCCACCCTGCCGCCATCCTATCCCAACTCCCTACCCTACCCACTACCCCACCCTTAACCCTAACCACCCACTACCCCCACCCAACCCCCTACCCCTAGACCTTACCACCCCACCCCGACCATACCCCTTACCCCACCCCCACCCATAACTTCCCTACCCGACCCCTACGAGTAGGTATGGGTGGGTATGAAGGGTTGTGGTGGAGTATGGGTAGAGTGTAGGGGTCATGGGTGTGGAATTAGAGAACTGTGTGAAAAAAATTGATGAACATGTTTTCACATTTGAAAATGGAAAACTAAAAAATAGAAACAGAAAATTGGAGATAGAAAAACTGAAAAATAAAAACAGAAAATTGGAAAACGAAAAACAGAAGTAGAAAACAGGAAAATATCTCTGTTAGTAAACAAGCCCTAAATATTTCGTATCAGACCCATCAACTTGAAAAAAACAAAAATGATGTTTGTACGCGCTCTTATACCCACTTTTGTACCCACCTATGTTTGTGAAGTATTTTTTTCTTGTCTGTGAATCCCGGTTCACAGGAAAAAACACTTCACAAACATGGTGTGTATAAGGTGAGTATAAGAGTGGGTACATCAAGCATTGTTTTGAAAAAAAATATCCTTTTGATTTTCAAATAATGTTCCTATGATTTGTTATTTTTTACACTTTAAAATACTAAGGGTCTGTTTACTAACAAAAGTATTTTATGTTTTTTGAAAAAAAATAGAAAACTGGAGATAAAAAAAATTAGAAAACGTGTTTACCTAACAATTCAAAATGAAAAATATGAAACATGTTTCACCTTTTCCTTCTAAAATGGAAAAGTGACTTTTAGGTGTTTTCAGGATTTAGAAAACATGTCTTTACTCGCTCGCCCTCCTCCCACAACCTTCTTTACTTGTAAGCTTCAGCTCTCCCTCAGGTGCCCTACCTTCTTCCCACCTACCCTCTTTACTTCTTCCGTTCCGTAGCTATTATAGTCGATGTCGCCAAATATTGCACGGCTTCTCCAAACAGTCTACATCTCCTAGCTTTGTCCTGAAGACCATCGATGCACTTCTTCAAATGTCAATCAGGCTCCAGCTTCACAAAATATTCATCGCTGCTATAGAAGCTGACCCCGACGCCACAGGAACTCCAATTCTTCAGGTGTCTCGTGTTCTGTCAACGAGTTAAAGGTAAGCTCTCAAATTAAATGGAATTCTCACTTTGCCTTGTTGAAAATCTCAATACCATTGGAATCCTGAAATTCATGAATTTTCACTCTGCCTAATCTAGCTGTGAATTTTATTCTTACGTTTTATTTCATTGTTTATTAAAATCTGCCTTAGTCTGCAGTTATTCCCTTGGGAAATCAATGGGTGTTGGATTATCTGTGCTTCACTCATATCTGTTTGAATGGTTATCAACCCCTTTTCTATATGCTTCACTCATATCTATATTGATTTCTATAGCCACTCACTCGTCAATAAATTGCCCAAAACTATTGGGCAAAAGCTGTGATGGGACTTTAACGCTATGATCCTTGCAATGTTCATCCCATACTTGTTTTTTGTGAGGGCTTTCTCTGCTTTAGTGCTTTGAGAAGAAAGAAAAGTGTGGAGCCTCCTTATATTGAAGTCATTATCCATCTGACTTTCCTAGCATTTTCAAGGCCAATTGAGCTTTTATTTATTTTTTTAATTGTTGGCATTCTTGATAGGTGTTAATGAATCATTGCACGGTTACATAGGATTTGTATCTCTTCTGAATCAGTATATAAAACTGTTTAAATGTGCTGGTTTGACTCCCTAATAAAAATGTTTCCAAGTAATTGATTATAGTTCTCTTTTTTACACAGTTTTATGTTTATGAACCATTATATAAAACTGATTTTTGACAAGAATCGGAAATTCTCTGTTTTTTTAACTTTCAAGCTCCAATGGTGGATATGTATGCTCCTGCTTTGACTTGGTGGTTTTTTGTAGCTACTTTATTGACTTATAAGATTTTTTACCAACCATTTCAGCAACTTAAAGCAATTTCTGGTCAAATTTACCCTACTAAACAAGGTCTTAGTTTCTATTCTTATTCTGATGCGCTCATGTAGTGATGTGATAAGAAAGGGTGTATTTAACCTGTCTGTTAGCTACATCCAAAAACACACTTTGGAGGAAAATATATTTTCAGGCCATATTAGTTACGGAGTGTAAGATAATCTTTCCAAATGAAGATTGCAGGGCAGAAACTGTTTACGTTAGATTGTCATTAAACTAAGAAACTAAAAATAAGTTGCTAGTGATAGCTTACAAATAGATGCTTCATTATTCTGCTTTCTTTCAAGAGTATTAACTTTAAGTGGAGCAATTCTCCCAAACCAGGTGTCTCGAGATGCAATTTTTAACTTCTGTATCAATATTATGGAGACGAGCTTATTTGATGATAATAAGGTTTATTCTGTATGATTCCACCTTCACCAACCCAGCAACTTATGCTCATTTCTCTTTAGCCTTTTGAATACTTGTGCTAGGAGAAAAACAGCCCCAGTAAGGAAAGCTACAGTTGTTTCTTGGCCAGCAATAAGAATTGTCATTAAATTCATGGAGTATGAGTAAGATGATAGGAATGTCCATTTGTTCATGGAGTACAAGCAAGATGATATGATATTTAAGACGGTGGAAAGTATAGGTGAAAATGGATCACTCTAATTTTATATGTCACTTATTGAACTTTCAGCGTTGATGAACATATATGTTATTTTTTTGTGTTATTTCAAATGTTTGTAATTGTGCATTTCTTTTCCAAATATTAGTCAATGTTTTCTTGTAAAAATGAAATGGAAAATGGAAAATCTCTGGTAAACATGTTTTCTGATTTGGAAAACAAAAAAATGGAAAATGAAAACAGAAAACTGGAGACTTGAAAACAGAAAATGAAAACAGAGAATTGTCTCTGTTAGTAAACAGGTCCTAATATCTTTTACTAAAGCACTTCAATTACAGAATTAAATTTATATTTCCCATTATGTAAACTTAGAGTGTAGCATATTTAGAGCTCGTTTGGTAGCATGAAAATCGGCTGATTTGGTTTATTATGCTGAAATTTATGAAGTTCTAACTTATATTAAGTGACTACATTGGCTGATTCTGCTGATTTAAGAAGAAGAAAAAATTAAAAAATGTTTTATTGATAAAATAAAGAAAAAATTCTATGTAAAAATAGCTAAAATGGTCATCTACAGTAACTTCAGCCAATACAGTCAGAAAAGTAACTACAACTTTACTTTTTCTACTTATTACACAATTCAACACGCAAAAGCAAAAGTTACGTGTTTGGTGAAAACATTGACTGATAAGCCTTATAAGCCGAAAAACAATGTTGTCAAATGGCCTCTTAAATGTTATCTTTGTGATGACATTTCGAAAAGAAAAAATTGCAGAGCCCTACACTAGCGAACAGAAATTTCACATCCCAACCTACATAAACGGGGGAATCGCCCCCTTGACCTTAAATCCTGCTTCTGCATGTTTTTAATATAGTATGTTTTAATTTTAAAAAATAATAGGAATAAGGTTCGGAAATATATTCTTTCAAAAAAAAAGTTCGGATATTTATTTACACAATTTTTTATGTTAATAATTTAATTGAAAATAAAATTTGAAATGGAGTGGGTCCCTAACTACTAGGGGTGGGCGCGGTCCTGAACGGTTCGGTAAATTAGAAAAACTCGTAATATATCCGTGAGGTTTCTAATGGTTCGATACTGTCTGGTTCTAAAGTTGGAATCATTCGGTACCATATCGTTTCGGAACGGTACGAAACGGTTCGGTACAATGCCAAACACATGCCGAAACATTTGGACAAATCGTGCAATTAGTATATATCATTACCAGTGCCGGTCTTACCTAAACTCAGACCTGAGTCGAGCTTCATAAAATGGGCCTCATACGTAGTGTTTGTTTATCATATAAATTCACTAAAATTGAATGGTTAAATATCATAAAAACGCAATCGGAGTGCTCTCTTTCCCGATGAAGAACGCGAAACTCCCCCTTCTCTCTACAACTCCGGCTTATTGACTTCCGGAAATGGAGTTCCGGCACCAACAACGCCGAACTCCGTATCCCTTCACCCATGGACACAGGTTCTACATACAAAAGCAACCCCCAGGATACATTGCTAGCTACTGTAAAAGCAACGGGAACAGGACAAGGTATAGGGGAGATGACTACTACACCTACTGGAAAGCTTCTCAAAGGACCCAGGACTACACCCAACCAGACCTCCCGACTCGCTACTACAGCCGTCCTCCCCATCGGTATGCTAGTCCCTGTTACAACACACACAATAGCAACAACACAAGAAGCAGATTTGAATCGCATCGTTTCAACACCAACTCCTATTCTCAACGCTACCATCCGGAAATAGTAGTCACGACCCCAGGCGTCCACCGGAGGGAAAGACCGGTCAATTATCCGACCTCTGCAGCGCGGCTGCACCCCAGAACTCAATCAACTGTTGTCACTCGTCTTCATCCACTCCACACCTCCTATGGAGAAGAAGCGGATGGCTATTGGAGCACAGTAAGCCACAGACGAAGGCGCTCCAGGCAATATACCAGGCAACGAATCACACCATCCCATCAATTCTCGGACTCAACCCGGTTAGTTAAAAATCCTAATCGTTTCATCTTACTAGATTCAGAAGACGACTATGCCTATTATCCCCCACCCCCACAAGAGTCTAATCAAGAACAGACTCATCCCTACAATCGAGTCATAAAACCCTTCAGCCACAGAATCGACCCGTATTATCAGCAATTTGAGGTACGCCGCAGGCCTGAGACTCAAAATCGATCTCAACCTGATGAAGCGCTTGGAAAGGAACACGCAAGCAGGGCAACCAACAGAGTGGAGAGGTCTGTCTCTGAACAAGTCTCGCCAATGTCACCTTCGTCCGGAATTTTAACCGGAACAGGAGTATCTGATAAGGCTGCATCGGTAGATCCATTGTGGAAGGATGGCAATCTGGATCCCAAAACCCAGTCTAATAATGCCAAACCGGCTACAGCTAACAGAGATGCAGTGATAAGGCTTGACCCTGGTACCAGAACATGGGCTGATCTTCTACGGGGAGACAAGGCTAAAACCGGCCGGGCCCCAGCACCATTACTCTCACACGCAAGACCTGTTAATAATAATATTATTGTGACTAATGATATTATTACCTCCCATACAGAAACTACTGCCATTTCACAGGATTCCGAAAATTTTCACTTCTTTGGAGAAGCAGGATTTGACTCTATCAAATTAGAATCAAGAACCTTTAAGTTCGGAATCACAAACAGTGAAATAACAATTTTGGAAATCAAGAAATCTCAGTTGCACAAGATTACTTTCAGTCTTGATTTGGCTTCTCTAATCATCCGTTATATTTATGAGCTAACAGGAACCGACCTCTCCTATCAGCAACTAAGAAGATTTGGACCTATCTCAGTCTCCTCAAATTTTAATAAAGCTAGTAGCTTCATCAAGATTGCCAAAGATAAGGGAACTTTCATTTTAATTCCTGCAGGCCCAAAAAGATCTAGCTTGATCCAATTCCTGGCGGTCTTTTCTAACTTTATTGGAGTCTCAAATTTAGTACAGGAGGAACCTATGAATTGGTTTCCACGAACCACGTTAATTTCAGAGGAGCCAACATCAATTTCTAAACATATTTTTGATTGTCAAATTAGGGGAGCATTCTCAGAGAAACAATGGTCTCCAATTCCAGTGGAACAACACAGGCTAGCTCAGGCATACTCAGATGCTTCAGATAACTTTTACCAATCAGATGACTCCTTTTTCATGGACGACTTTCTGGGTCATGCAACTGAAAGCGATCGCCGTCCCCCTATCTCAAATCCGGCAGAAATCGTGAAATCAAAATTCAATAGAACGATTTGCAAAAAATCCAATTTTGTCACATCAGAAAATTGCTTGCCGACGGATAACTTAAACACGCAAATCAAATTATACAGGAAATCTCAAAAGAATAAGAGGCGCCACAGCATGAAGACTAGATCTCAGTCTAGAGAATTTCCTTGGGTGTAATTTTGGGCTTTCTTTTCTCTGTACTTTTTTGCTTTGTTTCTTTTATTTCCTTTTCAGCCTGTATTGTTTACTAATTCAATAAAATTCACTTCAATTGCAAAAAAAAAGGTGTTAAAGAATGCTTCTAAATTGACGCCTTTAAAAAAAATCATAAAAACGCAATCTTTCATTAAAAGTCTTCCATTATCACACAACGACAAAGAATGTAATAAAAAAATACTTAAGTAAAACCTGTCGAACAGTTTTAGATACATAATTTAGTGGAATCCTCAATAATACATACTCCGTACTATTAATTTTCTCTACAAATCAGCCTTCGAACTAACTTAAAAAGTGCAAATCACCGATCCCCTTAGATAAGAGGTTATGTCTGACCGTCGCCATTTGGGGTGGTTTCCAGTGTAATTTTATGATGAAAGTTTTTGAGCATCTTCTTCATTAAGTCTAGTTTATCCATACCAAATTTCAGCTAAAAATTCAACTAATAAGGCAGTAAAATGATTTTCTGAAATATACTGCGATGTTTAACTGCACAGTTATCTTCAAAAATTCATTTGATTGTCTTCCCGATTAAATTTTTACTGAAATTTGATATGAGTAAATTAGACTTGATGAAGAAGATTATCAAAAAAATCATCAAAAAATTACACCGGGAACCGCCCCAAATGGCGACGCCCTTGGAAAATACATAGGTATAATAATAGTAATGTTTAAAAAGTTATGGCCCCTAATTTTTTCATTTTTTGGGGGCCCTGAGGCTTGGGCCTCTCCAGCCTAACATAAGGCACGGGCCTGATCATTACATCGGCCAATTCACATGAAATTTTGATAAAATACGAGAAATTGCATACTAAATACTAGAAAAGATTCAAGAGGTTGACATTTTTGTATTTAAATTCATAAATACTCAAATAGGTGAACACAATTAAGTAAAAGTATAGCAAAATAACGATACACTAGTATAATATCATCTTTATTAAATTCATGTGAAAAAAAGATATAATTAAATTGTTGAATATATAGAAAACTTTAATCTTTTTCTTCTTTGTTCTAAGTTGAATATTAGTTCTAATTCAATTGATAATTGAACCGTAAGAGCTAAGATTCAGACCATATTATTTAGGTTTTAAAATTACACAAATATGATACAACAAGAAATCATATACATCACATTATTAGAAATTAATAGTCATTAATGATTTTAAAACTTTAGCATTCTTTTTTCAAAAAAAAAATTAGCATTGTTTCATTATATATCAAATGTAACATAAATTATCTAAAAGGAAAAAATAACAATATTTATATAACACACACATAGCTATTTTATGGATGCATGGATAGATGCTTGGGTTATAAAATTGTTGGTCTTTAAAAGAAGTTTATTGGTATGGAAAATATAAAATCATAAAGGCATTATTTTTGAACGGTTCGGTCCGGTATTTTTCGGTTCTCAAAATTAAATCTAGGACCGGTCCTCTACCCGTTTGAAACGACACAATTTCGGTTCGGGTTAAAATTCTAAAGAACCGTTTAAATACCCGATATTCGGTTCGTTATCATTACAGGCCAATTCGATACTGGTTCGGTTTTTATGTCCACCCTGTTAACTACTCTAATGCATGCTGCCCGTGAGTAGGACACGTGATAGACACTGTACTGTACTACGCATCGAGTTGTATGAAATGAAATGCTTCGTAGAAGTCAAGGTTTTTTTCAGCAAAATAATGGACATCTGTCACTCATGCATTTATGCTTTATCCCCTTTGTCTCTTTGCTTAACGAACTGTCATACTACATGCTGGGTAACATATACTCGTAACATGATAACTCCGGTACCCATTTAAAAAAGGTATCGTACCTTTCATTCATTTGATTAGTCCAAATGAGGATATGATTTTTAATTTAGATTTAAATAATTCAACTACAGCATTCTGATTGGTCCATGTGGACAAATGTATGATACTTTATGGGTACCCTAGAATCTACCTTAAAAGTATGTGAGATGAAGAGGCCGTTTGACAACACTGTTTTTCGGTTTATCAGGCTTATCAGTCAACTTTTTCACCAACACGTAACTTTTGTTTTCGCGCGCTGAATTGTGTAATAAGCAGAAAAATTAAGGTTGGAGTTACTTTCTGGTTGTATTGGCTGAAGTTATTGTAGATGACCATTTTAGCTATTTTGCATATAATTTTTTCTTTATTTCATTAATAAAATATATTTTAGAAATATTTTTTAATCAGTAGAATCAGCCAATGTAGCCACTTCATCCAGAACTTCATAAATTTCAACAAAATCAGCCAAATCAGTCGATTTTTGTGCTAACAAACGAGCTCTAAGAATAGAAAAAGGAGATATAAATTATTGAGAGTATGATGAGAAAATAATGAAATAGTGTGGTGGAATGAAGGATAAATTCAAAAAAATACTTGTGATAGTGTATTATTTTCAAAATAATTGGCAAAATAAAATGTTAGTAATAAGTCTCTATTATGATTCATGAGACGAAGGGAGTAATAATCATGCATAACTTTTATGTTCCAAATTAAGGACTCAATTTCCAATTAAATATGAATTAGGTTAGAGTATCTTGATGAGTAAGATAGATAAAGAGATAGAGAGAAAGCAAACAAGAAATGGATGGAGAATGGAGGTCAACAGCATCTCCAATGGTAAAACGTTAACGGTGCACATGTGGCATGAGAGATATACACACACAAAATTGATTTATGACAGTTCTCTCTCATTCTTTCAACAGTCTTATGTGTTTTTGGTAAGTTTTTCTCTGCAATATCAACCACAATGTCTACACCTGGACATGTGCTTGACATTGTGAAGAAAAACTTACCAAAATGATGTAAGATCCTTCAAATAAGGAGAGATATAGTTTATTTATTATTTTTTAATTGGTTATCTCTCATGCCACGTATGCACCGTTAACGTTTTAGCGTTAGAGATGCTCTAAGAAGTGGAGATGAGTGGGACTCTTTAAACATGTACGGAGTACTAAACTTGACATGTAGTAGGACTGTAGGAGTAGTTACATTGCAATGTTAAAATTGCATAATACGGAGTAACATGATTTGCAATTTTGCATAAAGTTTTCCTCAAAAGAAGCATGATCCTTGTTTTGGGGAGGTTAAAAGATGTCTATGGTAAAGGAATGCATAAAGAACAGTGGATACAAAATCTCATTTTGATCCAAAAAATATTATAGTCCCAACATTTGAACTTGCACCCAATTTTAGCAAACATTTTGATTTTCTAATGACTAGCAAAAGTGCGATTACCATTTTAAAAGCAATTTATATCATACTAATGAGTTCTAAGATACACACAAACAAAACTAGCTAGTAAGAGCTGCAAGTAGCTGCAATGAAACTCTAACAGCCCCATCTTTTATTAAGCATGGAACATGAAGGTAATGTAATGATAATACCTCAACCAAACCCATCTTAGTCAATCTTAGTCAAGGGCAGCCATTGACCTCATTTCCTTGACCAGGTCCTTGATAAATTTACTCTGAATCTCTTTATCAACCAAAAACTTTTTCCACTTCTTCTGGTTTTCCCTTGTCAGTGTCCCTTCTTCCCCCATAGCTCTCTGCACAGCTTCCTGAATATCCTCTTTCCAGAAATACCCATCTTCATCTCTCCTATTCACCTCCACGCCGGCCTTCAGATCCGCCGCCACCAGCTTAGCGTTCAGGAACTGGTCGCCTCTCAGGGGAAGCATAACCAGCTGACAGTCATTCACCATAGCTTCAATCACCGAGCTGAATCCGGCATGGCAGACGTAGCACCCCACGCTAGTGTGGGCTAGGATCTGCTGCTGCTGCACCCACCCTGAATGGACGAGCCCCCTTCCCTTAACCCTCTCTGAGAATCCTTCCGGAAGTACCCTTTTCAGCTCCGACGACTTCTCGACGGAGGCCGGGATGTTCAGCACCAGAAAGAATGGAAGTCCGGTGAGTTCCAACCCGAGAGCCAGTTCTTTGATCTGGTCGTCTTTCAAGAACGTCTCACTCCCAAATGAGCAGTAAATTACGGAGTTGGGTTCGAATTGGGCCAACCATTTCTCCCATTTCTCGTCGAGATCGCCGCCGGAGGATGGCTCCGGGACCACCGGGCCGGCGAGAAGAAGAGGTTTCTTGAACTGGGATTTCACGAAATCAATGTAAGGACCTTCCATTTCATAGCATGTCTTTGCTAGAATTGCAGAGCAGCCGTTCAGACCTGCAAGAACACGATCATAAACAGAGGGATTGTCATCGAAGCTCATGAAAATGTACAGGAAATCTCGAGCCTCGAAGGTTCTGAGTGAAGTGATCGGAGTTTGCGGAAATCCCGGCGGGGGTTGCTTCATTTCCTCAAGAGAGGGGGATTTTCTGCCGGGTTCAGGGAGCCGAGCAGGGACGGTGGCGAAAGCGGTGGACAAAGCGATGAAAACAGAGTAAAAGATGGTTTTGATCCCGAGATCCGCCGCCATCGGCGGCAGCCAGTCATGGGCGAAATCGAAGAGCACAAAGTGGGGCTTGAGTTGAACGAGAAGGGATTTGATCTGCGGCTTCATAAGGTTGAGAGCCACCTTGAGGAGCTCGACGGCGGTCGGAGACAATTCGGCGGTGCTCTCTGCGCCCGGAGGAAGGCCGTCGACGGCGGGGAGAGTGAGGGGGATAATCTGGGTGTTGGGAGGTGAAGAAGTGAGCATGGATTGAACCCGGGGGGCGTTTCCGGCGGCGGAGAAGAAGGAAATCTTGACGCCGTGAAGGGATAGCTTGTTGGAAAGCTGAACAAATGGGCTAATGTGACCAAATGCGAAGAACGGAAACATCACAACATGAAGAAGATCATCGTCATTGTTATGATTCTCCATTTTTTCCAGTTTTTGTTCTTCTCTCTGTCTACACCTAACTCTCTGTCTCTGTTCTCAAAAGAAAAAACTCTCTATCTCTGAACTTCACTCTCTTACTATAATAAGAAACGAGGGATTGGGATTCAGCTATTTATTTTTGCTTCATTTGTGTATAGTCTTTGTCGAGTTCTTAAAGTATTTGGTGCCTTTTCTCCTTCCTCCTGACACAAGTTTTCATTTTTTATGAAGTGTTTGTAATACAGTTCTCGTAAAACCCGCCACTATTTCTAGCAGATCTCCAATGATATAACATGTACCTACATGTACATGTTATAGTGTAGCATAACATACTACAGTCTACATGCTATAACATGTACAATGTAGCATTAGAGATAGTCAAACAAATATTAACAAATAAATTGTCTTTCTCTTTATATGAATGATTTTATACAACTTTGGTATGTTTTTTTTTTTCACAATGTCAAGAATATTGTCTAGATATTGACATTGTGGTTGACATTGCAGAGAAAAACTTATCAAAATTGCCTAAAGCCATTCAAATAAGGAAAAAGATAATTTATTTGCTAATATTTATGTAAATATTTTCATGTCACATGTGCACCGTGTATATTGTAGCATTGAAGATGCTCTAAGCTTTATAGTATAATACTTGTATTTCAGTTACAATTAGAAGATACCAGTAACTTTTAGGATGTTTTTATTTGGACTGCAATTTGCTGGTTTGATCTGGTCTGAATCGGTCTGGTCTCCTTGTATTTTTATAACTATTCAAGACTTCAAGTTTGCTCTGAACTGATCTAGTTTGGTCTGTTCTGATCTGATCTGGTTTGATATCGTTTGGGACCGATTACGGTCCAAGTAAAAATATCCTTAGACTCAACCAAGTAAGAAAACAGCTATTACATGATCACGCGAAATGAGCTTTTCCATTTATTTCTCCAAGGTTTTCATGCGGACGAAGGCGTACACAGTAAAAAGTATAAGCACGTTTAATTTGTTAAGCACAACCCCAATCAAGTATCCATGCTTATCTCCCTTTTGCATTGTTTTCGATTATTTTTCGAAGTTATAGAAAATGGGCAAACGAAAAACGAGTAAAAAGGATCATTAGTAGATAATAAACTTATCAAGTATCAACATACTATGTCCAAGTCCAACTTGTGTATACTTCTAAACAACGGCATTATTTTTAATTTATTAAGAACATAGGATAGTACTGCACTACTGCGTATTTCTTATGAGTTTTTACCTATTACGGTGAAGACAATTTGAAAAAATGTGACCACATTAACGATGAGACAAAAATGTGACTAAGAAGGTCATATTCATGCCATTGTAAGACTTTAATGTCACATTCCAATTTAAATGACACTATTAAATGTCACTGTCGCCACCTCTGGTGTCATTGCTGTCATCGCCCATGTCACTCTAGCCAGCGCCTCTGTCTCTGTAGTCACCGCTCATGTCACTGTAGCCACCGTCCGCGTCACTGTAGCAATCGTCTGTGTCACTGTAGCCACCGTTAGTGTCACTATAGCCACCGCCCGTGTCACTGTAACCACCACCCCTACCGCTATAACCACTGTCGCCGCCAACGCAACCGACACCTCCGGCCCCCGTCGGCGACCACCACCGTCAGCCACCACCTCCGGCCACCGCCAGCGAGCACCACTTCCAACACCACATCCCCAACCTCATGCGTCACCCCCAGCCCTCTCTCCAGCCCCACCCTCCAGCTCCCACCGTCACCGGCAATCTACCCCCACTCTCATAGCGGCAACTCCACTAGCAGCCGGCCATACCACCTAAGCCGCCAGCTCCCCAGACCCCACCAGCCAAGCCCCACTCCAGCGGCCAACCTCCGGAGCCCCTCTCCAACCCCCACCAGCCCAGCCCCTGAGACCATACATGTCACGCCCCGGACCTCCCCGGACACGTCGACAATCCGCCGTACAATACGAATAGTCAACCGCAGTCCAACACATTCATATTATACAAGGCGTCTTGAATATCATTCACACGTATACATCCATAAACAAACATAATAAGTAATTCATAACGCAGCGGAAAACATTGTTTAAAACAAGAAGGCCACACAAGGCATTTCATGAGCACGCAGGCTCTATAGTAAAATACCCATGAACAAATTTATTAATGTTTCAAATGGAATGGAGGAAGCACGAACCAAGTCTTCTCTCCTAGGAATCACTCGATCAACGAGCACAGGATGCAAGCTCTAGCCTCAACCTGAAATGGTGGTGGGACGCCCCCGAAGGGGTCAGTACTCTATACGGCTATAAAGTACTGGTGTGGCAGGCATCTAATAGATATACAACAAGTATTTCACACACAAGACCCTCAAATAGGGTGATAATATAGTTTAGGCTGTAATCCCAAATTTCCCCTTCAAAATATATACTTACTTTATATAAAGTCAAGTAGTCGGCTCAAAGGCCCATGTTTATCACAAAACATTTCCCAACCCCGTGACTAATGGTCACGACATACATAGGGTCCAACCCTAATATAACTTCTCATTTCTAGAGTTCGGCTCGAGTACATCATCATGCACTCGCATCATAGATCTCCTACTTCATGTAATCACACCATAGATCTCCTACTTCATAAAATCACCCCATAGATCTCCTACTTCATAATATCACACCATAGATCTCCTACTCCATGATTTCACAATTGACACTTGAATCTCATTCAAGTTCATCACAAACAAACTCAAACCTTGAGTTTGATTCTAACACATTTAGGGCAATCCTTAACTAGCATCACAATACTATTAAGATTATTCCTACAGCTCATTTATCATTAATGGTAGCCCCTCCATATCAATAGATATCTGGCAGCCTCCCATGTGTTAAGCATCATCATGCAATTATACATTTACATACACATAACATTCATACATGAGTTGGAAAAGTCAATTTACCATATTAGCATACTTCTATCTCACATGACTCCATATTCATCAATATGGTTTCAATTCATGATCAAGTCCATTACTTATCATTCATATCATGTTCAAGCATATTTATTCACAAAAACATGATTTAAGCATTTAGGTAATCTCATGCATAACCTACAAGTTGTAAGCAACTAGATGTCGGTCTTCACCTCAAATGAGCTTTAAAACCTTCCTTCTCGATCCAACGACCAAAGCCTCGGCCAAGAAGGTTTGAGAACTGATTCCTTGATTGGAATTGAGTGTTAAACAGCCCCCTCAAAGTGCTAGTTCAACTCCTAACCGAAGACACAAAAACAGTCCCTAGAACGGGTGTTTCCCGACGAATTCGTTCCCTAACCTTTCAAGGTTTTGTTTAGGTTAGTATCTAACCTTTCTAACAATTAAAGTCACTTTATAATAACATTTTATACACTTCAATCAGTGTATAATAGTTCTTCAATCATTTATATGATTTAGACAATAGAGAGGAAGGTTTTGGATTCAAACTTACTTTGAATACAAAAACGTATTCCGCGAGGTTGTGTTTTGCTCGGACTATTTGGAAGCCTTTCACTACTCCGATTGATGCAAACCAGACCTTCACGGATTCCTCGTCTTGAGAGCTTTCTGCTGGTATCTCGCACGCCTTATTTGGATGTGTATAACTCAAGATATGAAGCAAACAAGTAACCTTACGCACTGGAAAAACTACCTGCGGACAGCCCTCTTCCTTCCTTCTCTCTTGAGTTGTGTGGACTCCCTTTGCTCTCTTATCTCTTTGGGGGTTCGAATGGGGTGTAGGAGGAGTGTATTAGGAGGCCTCAATCATGCTAAGAGAGCATGTGGTTCACAAAAAGAAGAGTAGGGTATTTGATTGCAATCAAACATGGTGTGGACCTCCTCTTTAATTTCTTTTTTGTAATGTTGTAGCTCATGAGTCAAAAAGTCCGCCCCACATAGTTGTCTCACCCATTTTTCTTTGTCTTGTAGGTACTAATATCATGTGGAGTGGTTTCCAATTGATCCCAATCATTTAGGGGTCCAAAATATCTATCAATACTTCCAAAAATGGGAAGATGGGTCCTATAGTTTTATCTTTTGTCAAAGATGTCTTTTTGTACTCATCCTAATTTATTTAGAACAAGTCAACTTCCTTCATCACATTATTGATCTCCCATATGTGTAGGTTCATCACAATAATTTACTTGATGGATATCATAGCAGAAAATCCTACTCCCATTATTTAGCTCAATAATGCCAAAGATGGGGTTATAGGCATTTGTATTCTTCTTTAATTATTCTATCACTTATTTGACATTTGTCATACATGTTATAGGGCTACTAGCTGTGTGGGTCACTCCCGAGTGGGTCTAGAACGCCATTCTCGAATACTTGCTATTTTTAGCAGGTTGGGCCCAAAATAATGTTTGGGCCGCCCGACCTTCCTCGACTTGTCTTGAAAGATCACGTAACACTATTTTGGAATTTTGGACTCTTATGTTCATTAATAAGGCCCGAATAAGTATTTGCAAAACCCGACACTAATATACGAGTTTGAACAGTACGATATTCAATCATGCACTACGTAAACATTAATCGTTTTACAATTGCTCGGAAATTCAATACATAAGCTTGAAATTTAAATTGAATTTTCAAGGACGTTCGGGTGCGGTGCCACAATACACCACCGCCCACCCTACCCAAAAATCCTAGCCGTCAACGAAGGTGTAGCCGTCGTCTCCACCTCCGGTCGACGCTGCTCATATTCGACGTTGCTGGGAGCGGTTTTATTCCCCTGATTTTATAACCTTCTTTAAGATTTGCCTCGATCGAGATCTGACCTTCAGATAAGATAGGGATCCGGCCGATTAAGAAGAAAGGAGAAGAAGATATGAGTGGAGGCGAGCGACGGGATGGGCAGCAGCAGAGCTCGAGGCGGTGGCTTCATCCATGGCGGCAGCAGAGCTCATAGGCGGAGCCGCGGAGGGGATGGAGAATGATGAGATGCGAAGGAGATTGAAGCTGCTCTGTGCGCCGCCTTCTCGTCCCTAGGGTTCGTGCGCAGGAGGAATGAAGAAGCAGAGGTTTATTTGAGAAGAAGAAGATGGTGGTTTGTCTGGAGAAGCCTTCAACCTAACGCAAGGAAGCACAGAGAAGAGCGGATCAGCGGAGCGAGCGGATGGTTACTCCTTTTTTTTGTCCAAACTAATTTTGGTCATATTTTTGTCTATTAAGAGCTGAGCAGTATTATTTGTGTCATATTTGGTATTTCTTATAACTCTGTCGTTCTTTACTTGTTACTTGTCTCATATTGGGAAGTCTTTTATTATTTGTCTCCTTTCCATAAATCTTCATATTTGATAACTCTTACTTATCTTTTTATTCCACTTTTACTACGTATATTTTTTACCTTACCTTTTTTACTTCACTTTTCTTATCTTTTCTAGCTACTCTTTCTCTGTGTTACTTTAATGTTTTTAGAACAATACGTCATCTACAACATTTCACTTCATTCTACTCAAATCTCAACTACAATTTTTACTTTTCAACCATTTTATTAATAATCGTGTCAAATTCAAATGAGACTACCATTATGGGACGGAGGTAGTATGTCAATTTTTTCCACTTAAGTTATGACTCCACATTTATTACTCACTATCTCATTTTGTGAAGATATACTTTATTTTTTTGGTTATCCCAAAACTAGGAGCAACAACTCCATTAACTTTTTATTTTCCCAATTGATGTCTTTATCAATCATTTCACTTTCCATACATCTTACTCCTTTTTAATTTTGAAGATAATACTATTTTTATAATCTCTAGACGAACTAAGGTGACATATAATGGAGTACGAAAAACAAATTTTTTTACCTGATTAACTCTTCAGAAAATAGTAATTTATCCTTTAATTTATGGCAATTAAAGTGCAAAAGGATCCGTCAAAGGTGTATTTAGAAATTATTCGTATTAAACAGTGTAGAGGAGAAAGATAAAGATTAAAATGACGCAGAAAGTGTAGTCTTTTCCATTCTTAAATATAATTAAAATAAATACTATTATGATGTGTTTAATGATTCTTTTTTAGGTAAATGAAAGTAGGAGAGAATAATAATGAAGAATCAGTGCATGATAAGGATGAATCTGATAAATAGAATATTGATGGCAAAATAAAAGGGAGTAAGGACATGAAAGTTGTTTAATATTTAATTATACAAAGCATCCTTTTAAAAGAAAAAGGGGTTAACAAGGTTTTTAAGGTAAATCACCAAATAAAATTAATGGATCATTAGCCAACCGGCTTACAATAAAGTTAGGAGGCTAAGAAAAACTAACATCGCTTCCAGACATGAAAACCGTCGTTCTAGCTAATGCGTGAACAACTTGATTCGCTGATCACTTACACCATTGGACTTTTACATTAGTATTTTAATTTATCAAAAATTTAATATCCTAAAAAATGATGCCCACTTGAGAATCACAATCTTCCCCTTGTAAGTCCAATAGGACCAAATTTGTGTCCGTCTCAATCATTATTTTGCTTCACCCAACCTCTTTTGCCCAAAGAATTGCATCCCTGACCCCAATCGCTTCAGCTCCTATCGGGAACATCACAACATTTACAACCCGCTATGTGTCAAAAGAAAATTCATGTTGTTGTCTTGTCCAATCCATCCCATGTCCATCTTCTTGTTCGAGCATTATTTCCGAAAAAAGGATGACACTCCATCCCTGAGGGCCCCCCAACACTGACCGGACAGCACGATGGGAGGATGTAAGTTGGACTATAATCACAACCTGACAGATAGAGAGTGGGGCTCCGTCCCCGGTACTTGCAGAGGCCCTATGCATTTTTCAACATAGTAACCCCTTATCGCAGTTGCCGGGATTCGAACCCGAGACCTAACCCTTGTGGCACTCCCTTGCTACCAGTTGAGCTACGCCCACCGGTTCGAGCATTATTTCTGAAGAAGAGAACAATGAAGAGGAAAATGATGCAATAAATGGTGAAGATGGTATAAAAATTATATTAAAAATGAAATATTAAGAAATGATATGATGAATAGTTTGGTAAAAAGTGATGTTAATTAGCAAAAAAAAGTAATATTAATGTGAATCCCCAACCCCATTTTGAGATGTCGGAAGAAAGTAATAGTAATGCATCTCAGTGTACTTGTTAATTTTTGGATTACGTAAGCAGTAGACTTGAACAAAGAAGATATTGAGCATGATAAGGCTTGTTCTCATAAAAAAAAATGATGTCGAGGAACCGGAGGGCAGGTAAACACATGTCATCCTTTTTAATTGAAAAGGGGGTTGACGTGGTACTAAATGAACAATGATGAGGAAAATGATGCAGTAAAGGAGGAAGAGGGTATAACAATTTAAATAAAAATTGGAACAATAAAAAATGATATGATGGATAAGAGTTTGGTCTTTATCAAATCTCTTAAGACACGTTTACTTCATAGATTATTAAATGATGATTATTAAGACATGTGTTAGTAAGAAATACATAATATAAACATTACTATAAGCACATGTTTATTTTACATGATTTAAAATACAATTTAACATTAAAATATTCAAAATAACTCTATACATGTATAGACACACACATATATACATATGTGCATTGATATATATAATATAGTGTAGTGTAATGTAATATAATATACATGATGTGATATGGTATGGTATGGCATCTACGGTATGGTACGGTACGGTACAGTACGATACAATACGATACGATATGATACGATATGATATGATATGATATGATATGATATGATATGATATGATATGATATGATATGATATGACATGATGCGATATGTTATGATATGATATGAAGTAATATGATGGATTACGATGGAATATGATATAATATGATATAATGTAGCTCCTGTTTGGTAATACTGAAATTGGTTGAATCGATTGATTCTGCTGAAATTTATAAAGTCCTGCCTGAAGTGGATGCATTGCTTGATTCTGATTATTTATGAAAATTTATATTTAAAATATTTTTTATTAATAACACAAAGAAAAAAATTATGAAAAAAATAGATAAAGTGATCCTTTACAATAATTTCAATCAATACATCCAGAAAAGTAACATCAATCTTACTTTTTCTTATTCTTACACAATGCAGTGCATGAAGTATTCAAAAGTTACTCCCTCCGTCCCAAAATGTAGTTCCAATTGCGGATTACGAAGGTTGACCGACGATAAAGTTAAATGATCCCTGTAAAAACTCGGATTATTTTTAGTAAATAAAATTTACATATTCAGAAATTACATTAAACCCGCTACAAAGTCTGCAAAAAATAATTCAACTTTTATAAAATTTTGATATAAAAAGTAAGAGTTTAAGAGTGATTTAAGTTGACCCTCGATAAGCGAAATGGAACTTCTTTTAGAGACAGAGGGAGTACATGTTTGGTGAAAAAGTTGGTTGATAAGTCAAAAAACAAAGTCACCAAACGGGCTCATAATGTTTTTTTTTTATTTATAAAAAGAAAGCTTTATTGATAAAAGACGCAAAATAAAAACGGTAATGAAGGTAGAAAGAAAATGGCTCGTAATGTAATCTAATGTAATGATATTATATGATATATATTATATAAGAGTAGTCTTCATGTCAGGCCGGCCTGACGGGATGCTCCGTCCGGCCGAGGGCATTTCGGGCCATTCCTGGTGGAATTTTTTGATGAAATTTTTTGAGCATTGTGCTTCATGAAGTCTAGTTTATCCATACCAAATTTCAGCTAAAAATTCAATCGGGAAGGAATTCAAATAATTTCGTGAAGTTAACTGGGCAGTTCATACATATAAACTGCCCAGTTAACTTCAATAAATTATTTGGGTGCCTTCACGATTGAATTTTTGGCTGAAATTTGGTATGAATAACTAGACTTTATGAAGAACATGCTCAAACAATTTCATCAAAAAATTCCACCGGGAAGTGCCCGAAATGTCCTCGGCCGGACGGCGGTTCCCGTCAGGCCGGCAGGACATGAAAAGTCCTCTATGATATAATATCATATAACTTTGTGATCCTACTTTTTGTCTTTCTTTTTCCTAATTTTTCATTTAATGTATTATTCCGTATTTATTTCTTATTGTCCCACTTTGTTGGATATATTTTTCGTTTTGGTTTATCCCAAAAATATGGGCAATTTTCTAAATTGAATTTCACTAACTTTTTATTTTTCCACTTTATCTCTTTATCAATAATTTAACTATGGATCCATCATTTCATCTAACTCTTTCTTACCTTTTGAAGGTTAATTGAGTGTTAAACAGCCCCCTCAAAGTGCTAGTTCAACTCCTAACCGAAGACACAAAAACAGTCCCTAGAACGGGTGTTTCCCGACGAATTCGTTCCCTAACCTTTCAAGGTTTTGTTTAGGTTAGTATCTAACCTTTCTAACAATTAAAGTCACTTTATAATAACATTTTATACACTTCAATCAGTGTATAATAGTTCTTCAATCATTTATATGATTTAGACAATAGAGAGGAAGGTTTTGGATTCAAACTTACTTTGAATACAAAAACGTATTCCGCGAGGTTGTGTTTTGCTCGGACTATTTGGAAGCCTTTCACTACTCCGATTGATGCAAACCAGACCTTCACGGATTCCTCGTCTTGAGAGCTTTCTGCTGGTATCTCGCACGCCTTATTTGGATGTGTATAACTCAAGATATGAAGCAAACAAGTAACCTTACGCACTGGAAAAACTACCTGCGGACAGCCCTCTTCCTTCCTTCTCTCTTGAGTTGTGTGGACTCCCTTTGCTCTCTTATCTATTTGGGGGTTCGAATGGGGTGTAGGAGGAGTGTATTAGGAGGCCTCAATCATGCTAAGAGAGCATGTGGTTCACAAAAAGAAGAGTAGGGTATTTGATTGCAATCAAACATGGTGTGGACCTCCTCTTTAATTTCTTTTTTGTAATGTTGTAGCTCATGAGTCAAAAAGTCCGCCCCACATAGTTGTCTCACCCATTTTTCTTTGTCTTGTAGGTACTAATATCATGTGGAGTGGTTTCCAATTGATCCCAATCATTTAGGGGTCCAAAATATCTATCAATACTTCCAAAAATGGGAAGATGGGTCCTATAGTTTTATCTTTTGTCAAAGATGTCTTTTTGTACTCATCCTAATTTATTTAGAACAAGTCAACTTCCTTCATCACATTATTGATCTCCCATATGTGTAGGTTCATCACAATAATTTACTTGATGGATATCATAGCAGAAAATCCTACTCCCATTATTTAGCTCAATAATGCCAAAGATGGGGTTATAGGCATTTGTATTCTTCTTTAATTATTCTATCACTTATTTGACATTTGTCATACATGTTATAGGGCTACTAGCTGTGTGGGTCACTCCCGAGTGGGTCTAGAACGCCATTCTTGAATACTTGCTATTTTTAGCAGGTTGGGCCCAAAATAATGTTTGGGCCGCCCGACCTTCCTCGACTTGTCTTGAAAGATCACGTAACACTATTTTGGAATTTTGGACTCTTATGTTCATTAATAAGGCCCGAATAAGTATTTGCAAAACCCGACACTAATATACGAGTTTGAACAGTACGATATTCAATCATGCACTACGTAAACATTAATCGTTTTACAATTGCTCGGAAATTCAATACATAAGCTTGAAATTTAAATTGAATTTTCAAGGACGTTCGGGTGCGGTGTCACAATACACCACCGCCCACCCTACCCAAAAATCCTAGCCGTCAACGAAGGTGTAGCCGTCGTCTCCACCTCCGGTCGACGCTGCTCATATTCGACGTTGCTGGGAGCGGTTTTATTCCCCTGATTTTATAACCTTCTTTAAGATTTGCCTCGATCGAGATCTGACCTTCAGATAAGATAGGGATCCTGCCGATTAAGAAGAAAGGAGAAGAAGATATGAGTGGAGGCGAGCGACGGGATGGGCAGCAGCAGAGCTCGAGGCGGTGGCTTCATCCATGGCGGCAGCAGAGCTCATAGGCGGAGGCTATGTTGCACGGATACGGATACGCCGATACGCGGATACGCGAATACGGGTACGGCGATACGGCAATTTCAAAAATTATAGGATACGGGTACGGGGGTATATTTATAAATAATAAAAATATAGGGTATAATTTGCAAATATATATAATTCAGGAGTTCATAAATAAAATAATAATAGTACAAAAAATTAACTTTTATAATAAAATTTCAAAGATTAGTCTAAAAAAATCTAAAAAACAAAAGTACTAATATTTTGATTTAAATTCAAATAACATTTTTTTGTTCTCTATTTGGATTTACATCTATGTCTTGTTTCAATTAAAGCTCATCAAGCAATGAAATGACAAATTATAGTATTTCATTATTTTCCATACTCCCGAAACCATCTTTATCAATGTTCCACATGTTGTGGTCACTTGGGCGGCTACTAAATTTTCGTCATGTCGTGTATCAAATGAGGGGTTATAGTGTCAAATACGCGTATCGGTTCACGGATACGGGTATCGGAAGTATCGGTATTTTTAAAATTAAGCCCGATACTTTTATTAAATTACGGATACGGACCTAATACGTACAGGACGCGTATCGGTGAGTATCGGATACGGATACATATCGGATACGTGGATACGGCATCGAGGTGAAGTATCGGTGCAACATAGGGCGGAGGGCATGAATAACTATGGCTTCCGACAGGCCGGCTGGACATGAAAAGTCCTCTATGATATAATATCATATAACTTTGTGATCCTACTTTTTGTCTTTCTTTTTCCTATTTTTTCATTTAATGTATTATTCCGTATTTATTTCTTATTGTCCCACTTTGTTGGATATATTTTTCGTTTTGGTTTATCCCAAAAATATGGGCAATTTTCTAAATTGAATTTCACTAACTTTTTATTTTTCCACTTTATCTCTTTATCAATAATTTAACTATGGATCCATCATTTCATCTAACTCTTTCTTACCTTTTGAAGGTTAAAATGAATAAAAACAATCATAATACACAAGATATATTCATTGTTTTTCTCACAAATTGCAATCAATTGTTGTGGCTGATGCACAAAAAAATAAATTTTGGAATGATTTATTTGAATATTTGTCCATATTTAGCATGTCTTAATCTCAACATAAATTTTCGAAAAAAAATTATTGAGTGTTGCAGAGTTATATTAATGAAAGTTTTCAACGGTCAATCAAAGGGGTTTAATCTAGTATTCTATAAGGATTAGCACCAAAAAGAAATTTTATCACAAAAAAATAGCACAAAATTTTGAAAAAATGTGTCAATTCATGATAAATTAGTGTAAGATCCTTTAATTTTTGTAATTCAATATGATAAAAATTCGATATGCAAGATAAGAATAATAGAATATTAAATAGAATTGTACTGTGTTGAAGGATGAAATGGTAATTAAACTTGAATTGCATTTTTACACACTGTAATACTCGTATGATTCAAATAAGTACCAACAAATTATGTGATACAACATGAAGCGCTGAAAATCAACGATGATTTAGTTCTAATCAAAATTATATCTTTCTTTCAAAAAAATTAATATTTCAATTTAGAATTCTCATAATGGGTTGGAAACTAGATCAATTAATCCATAATGTAAATCGCTCGACACCAACATCGTATAATCTATTTCAGATTACAAAATTAGTGTGCGTGAATGAGACAGAATAGATCAGTGTCATACTCTGGATGTTTTACTTGGACTGGTATTTGTTGGTCTGGTCTAATATGTTTAAGTCTAGTTTGATCTGGTATGGTAAATGTTTGGTCATTATGTATTTATAACTATGAAAATTTGATCTGGTCTGTTTAATTCTGATCTGATTTGTTTAAATTTAATCTGATTTGAAATTGAAAACAGTAGAAGTAAAAACATCTGTCAATCCGATATTCCGATGCCATCCATGTGGCAATACTCCTAAGGGTTGGTTTGCAACTCCTTTTAAAAAAGCACTTATTTTTCCAAACACTACAACTTTTATTTTTCTCGCCTTCCGCGTTAAAAGTGCTTTTACTTTTTCTATTACACAAAAAGCACTTATTTTACCAAACACTACCCACTTTTACTTTTCAAAATGACTTTTTTCACAAACACTATCAACTTTTATTTAAACACTTCTCCCCCTTTCATTAAAAAAAGCACTTTTTAAAAACAGAAACTCTTACAAACACACCCTAAATCTGCCACCCAGAAACGTCTGAGTGACTAGATTTGAGCTACCTGGCCGCGGTTAGATGACAACGAGATGAATTCATTTGTATTCCTTTTTCTCCATTCCAAAGTTAATTAATACGAAGTACTACGTACTTTACATAGGAGGTTGGCGGAGGGTGGATGGCTGGTGCCTTGTGGAGGTTTGCCTACTATAGCCATTTTTGCATTGTAATAATCTTTTGGTCGGACGTACATTTTTGCACTGTATACAGAGTACAATTTTTGTTAGGAGCTCTTGATCACAACTGTCATGCAGAGGTGGTTTTTGTCCGAATGTTTTTTATAAAATTTTGGACCAAATTACCAAATTGGTAAAAAAAAAATGAGGGTGTCTTATCATATTGGTAAAAAAAACATATGAGATAAATTGGTAAAACAAAAAAGAAACATCATTGACAATTTGGTCAATTTTTTTGAGTGAGATACTTTTGATCATCGATTTTAGAATTCCCAACATTTCATATTTTAATTATTATGAAATTGACATTTTCAGTCCTTCTACTTTGATTTTGTCATCAAAAGGGGAGAACTAAAAATGTCAATAAATTTCGTTAGTTTTTTTACTAACTGTTTTCATTAGTGGTTTGAAATAAATTGTTAGTAACTTAGTTGTTAGTAATTACTCCCTCCGTCCCATTTTACCTGTCTTACTTTTGATGGAGTATATGGCCCAGGAATCCCCGGCCCATAGACTCCTACTTCTCCTACACAAGTCCATTGAGCCCAGAGAACAACTCAGGCCCAAATGCAACGGCCCAAGCCTCAAAGTAGCCCAGAATACACAGTGGGGCGCCTTCGGCCTCCTTGGCCGAAGGCTCCAGAACTCACAAGATAGCTTTTTTAGGCATACGAAGCTACTGGGAGAAAACGGCGGAAAACAGGAGCCTTCGGCATTATCCAGCCATCGGCATCGGAGAAGCCTTCGGCTGAACCAAGCCTCCGGTCACACAGGGCCTTCGGCTACACAAGGGTCCCCGGTTCCACGGAGCCCTCGGCTGCATAAGGAGCCTTCGGCCAAACATGCTCAATCATCGAAGATTCCTTTTGGAGACAGTCAACCACCGCATTTAATGCGACGTCACATCCGCCAAAGATTTCAAGTAGGGGGATTGAGGTTGATCCGGCTAAAGTTGATGTGATTTCTAAATTACCTCCCCCTACTTCGGTCCGTGCCATTAGGAGTTTTCTAGGCCACGCAGGTTTCTACCGTAGGTTCATCCAGGACTTTTCTAAGATAGCCCGACCCATGACTAAGCTCCTTAAGAAGGACACACCGTTTGACTTCTCAAAGGAGTGTTTAGAGGCTTTTGAGTGTTTGAAGGAGAAACTGGTCAAGGCACCGGTGGTAGTAGCTCCTGACTGGTCTTTGCCTTTTGAGATTATGTGTCATGCTAGTGATTTTGCAGTAGGAGCCGTTCTTGGGCAGCGTCGAGAGAAACATTTTCAGCCTATTTCTTATGCTTCAAAAACTCTCGATAGTGCCCAAGAAAACTACACTACCACCGAGAAAGAATTTCTTGCTGTTGTATTTGCTCTTGACAAGTTTCGTCCTTATCTGATTTTGTCTAAGGTAGTGATATTCACCGATCATTCTGCTCTCAAATATTTGATGCAAAAAGTGGATGCTAAGCCTAGATTGATTCGGTGGATATTACTACTCCAGGAGTTTGATATTGAGATTAGGGATAAGAAAGGGGCTGAGAATTTAGCGGCTGATCACTTGAGTAGGTTAGAAAACCCCTTTCTTGATTCCCTGAGTGAGAAAGATATTGAGGGTACTTTTCCTGATGAGAGACTGTTGAGGATCGTTGATGAGGTGCCTTGGTTTTCTGACATCGCCAACTATCTTGTTGGGGGTGTTGTCCCTTCTGATTATACACCTCATCAACGAAGGAATTTTTTTGCTAATTTGAAGTATTATTTCTGGGAGGAACCATATTTGTTTCGTATTTGTGCTGATCAGGTTGTTAGAAGATGTGTTCCTCTTAGTGAAGGAGTTGAGATTCTCAAACATTGTCACTCCGGACCGACTGGGGGACACTATTCTTTTAACCGGAAAGCTCGTAAGGTGTTGGAATGTGGTTTCTTCTGGCCCACTTTGTTTAAAGATGCTCTAACGTTTGTGCAGGAATGTGACAGGTGTCAACGCACCGGTGCGGTTACCAAGAGGGATGAGATGCCCCAGAATTTTACATTGGCTTGTGAGGTATTTGATGTTTGGGGCATTGACTTCATGGGACCGTTCCCGGGTTCTAAAGGTAATAAATTCATTCTAGTTGCTGTGGATTATGTCTCTAAGTGGGTTGAGGCTGAAGCTCTGCCCACAAATGATGCTAGAGTTGTGATTCGTTTTCTGAAGAAGTTGTTTTCTAGGTTTGGAGTGCCACGAGTTTTGATAAGTGACAGGGGTACCCACTTTAGGAATGATCCGATGACTCGCCTTCTGGCAAAGTACGGGGTCACTCATAAAGGGGGCGTCCCTTATCACCCTCAAACTAGTGGCCAAGTTGAGAACTCGAATAGGGACATTAAGACCATCCTTGAAAAGACTGTTGAGACCCATAGGAAGGATTGGTCTGATAAGCTATATGATGCGCTGTGGGCATTGCGTACAGCGTATAAGACACCCATTGGCACTACTCCGTTTCACTTGGTTTATGGGAAGGCGTGCCACCTTCCGGTAGAGATAGAGCATAAGGCATATTGGGCCTTGAAAATACTGAATAAGGATCTTTCTTTGGCGGGTCGTGAGCGGCTTTGGAAGCTCAACGAGTTGGATGAGTGGAGGCTTATGGCCTGTTGAGGAAAAATATTAATTGTGATCAAGCTTGTCTGATGTCTTGTTTATTTATCTAGAATAGATTAACGTTTTAATGTATTTATGATGTAATAAATCCAACTAAGGGTTTAAGGCCCAAAAAGGCCTAGGCCCAGAATTCTAGGTTACCATTCTCGGTACCTGTACCTGCGCCTATAAATACGCGTACTTGTGGTACAGGACGAAGGATAATCAGCAATACAGTACTATTTTATTCTCTAAAAGGTTTTCATACTTCTCGATAGTATAGCGTAAGGCTCTATTGCTCTTAGATTGATCATATCATTATCTAGACCTTACCTATATTGTTGTAGATCGTATTTTGCTGTTCAATACATCCTTATTTTGGGACCAACAATTGGTATCAGAGCCGATCGAGTACTGATCTGCATCGAAGAAAAACTGCGAAGAATGCTCTGTTTTATGTTTTCGATATTTTATTGAATCTGTCTTTGTAAATCTGTTTTTGGACAATTCTGTGTAAAAGTTATACTGTTGGATTCGTCTTTCAAAAACGAACCAGCAGTATATCTTCATTTTCGATATCTGTAAAGTTTGAGATTTGAAGTTTTCGATATAGGCATATCGAAAAACAGGTTCTCGGTACTTCAGCAGGTTTTTCCGAATGATTTAAAGTTTGAGATTGAGAGTCAAAGCTGATTTAATGGCAAAAACGTACCTACTCCAAGCAATTCCGAATGATATTTATATACTGATTGACAGTATGGATTCTGCTAAGGAGATGTGGGATGAAATCAGAAAGCTGATGGAAGGAACCAACCTAGGTTTGAAAACCAAGAAGGCAAGCACTCTCACTGCCTATGATTCCTTCAAGGCTAGACCCGGTGAACCTCTGCATGAGACGTACAACAGATTTGTTAAGCTGGTGAATGATCTGAGAAAGATCAATGTGAACAAAGCTAACATGGAGTTGAACATACGGTTTCTATCAAGTCTGAACCCTGAATGGAAGAGGACAGTAAAGAATGTGAGACAGAACCTGGATCTTGATGAAGTTGATCTCTACACAATTCATGACCATCTACAGCAATTTGTGAATGACACTGCAGAGCCTGAAGAAAACAGAATTAATGATCCACTTGCTCTTGTGCTGGAAACTCAAACGAGAAGTACAGCTAAGATGCAAAGGAAGAAGAAAGCTGCAGTCGTGTCTGAAGATGAAGAAAGCGATGAAGAAGTAGACGTGGAGTCGGAGCTGGTAGAGCTGCAGAAGAAAATGGCGCTCTTAACCAAGCAATTTAATAAGAAGTTTGTGAAGAAGAGTACTTCATCCAACAAGCTGAGAACTTCCTCATCCAACTACAAGCCGAAACAGCTTGAGCAAAATTCCTCAGAAAGAGCTGTTGCAGCAGAAGAAGCTCCCAAGTGCTTTAATTGCGGAAAGGCTGGACATCTGATCAAAGATTGTCGCCTACCAAGAAGGAGGGACTTCAATTATTACAAGCAGAAGATGCTCATGAACAAGCAGAAGATGTTCATGGCAAAGCAAGAAGATGAAAATGCTGCAATGCTCGCTGAGAAGGACCATTGGATGGAGGATGATTCTTCAGATGAGGAAGAAGAAAACTTAGCTTTGATGGCAATCGTGGAGAAGGATGAAAGAAAGGGTGATGCTGCGATCCCCAGAGATGATGAAGGTGAAAGCTCAAATAGCAATGTAAGTCCTTCTAAAAACTCATGTTCTTGCAAATGCAAAAATCATTCTTTAATAGAAAAGGACAAGATTATTAAGGAGCTTGAGACGAGACTTGATAACAATCACAAAGTTTTACTTAAGAACTTGCATAAAAATGCCTGTCTTACTTTGAAACTTGATGAGTCAACGAAAAAGGTAGAAAAATTGACCTTACAAAAGGATAAGTTGGCACTTAGGACAACTGAATTGACTAGTGAACTGCGTAACACCAAGACAGAGCTTAATCAAACAATTGAACTAAAAAGAGTCTTACATGAGCAAAGAAGTGCGCTTTATAGGAAAATCAAAGAGCTTGAGGATTTGTTAGCTAAGCGTGATCAAACTGAACAAACAATTTTCTTAAATCAACCCAAGGATACCCGTTTCTATAATTCCAAAGAAGGTCTTGGTCTATTGAATCCCTGTAACCTGAAAAAGGTCAAATGTAAACAACTATATGATGTTAATTACATGGGATTCGGTCTAACCAAACTTATGCACTTTACGGCTGCAAAAGAAACGGAGGAACTTGAGGCTGAGAAAAGAACAAACACAACAAAAGCTCAAATCTCTTTTGATTATTCTGCTTTGAACAAAAGTTATACTACAGCTGAACCTGTCTTTTCTTCTGATGAATGCGTGAGTCTTTATCCTTCTGAAAAGGAAGTTGTGTCTGATTTGGAACCTCCCTCAAACTCACATTCCGAGGTTGATGAACCATACATTCCTCCTCTCATTAAGAAATTTGAAAATCTACACATTTCTCTTGAAAATCAAAGAAAGAGTTTTGAAGAAGAAAGGAAGAGTTTTGAGAGTGAGCGGGAAAAATTATTGAGTGAACTTACTCTTTTGAAAGAACAGTCTCAATCAAACACAGCCTCCCAATCTACAAGCAGTACAGACTCAACCATTAATCATAACCACAAAATTCCCAACATTTTTGAAAATCCATCTGCTCACTCCAAGTCTCCTTCGGTTACAGGAACCAAAGTGAGTCGGAGATGGGAGAAGAAAGAGGAGTGGAGGAAGAAACGAAGAGAGGTTGCTGAAGGAAAGAAGAAAATATTTTTGGGAAATAAGAAGTCCTGTTCTAGCGCAATGTTTTATTCTAAAAATAATTGTAACTCTTGCTCTGTTAAGCATGTTTGTACTCATAATTCAGTCTTGAGTCCCAAGCTGAATGTTTTTAAGATTAATGACAAACCTTGTTCATCATCTGATTATGTCAATGATTGTACTGGCAGTTTCACATAAATAATCTCAACTATTAGCCGTCTTCCAATATTAATCCCAAATATGAGTTATTCAAATATAATCTAAACTATAAGGGGTATGTTCTCAAAACAAGTCGGTGACCTGCATAAACCTATTGAGCAGGTCACCGAAACACGTGGCCTATTTTTATTGGGTTTCAATTATATTTATTTTCCCTTTTTATTTCCTTTTCTTATTTCTGTTTCTTTCCTCTGTTTCCATCTTCTGCGTTTGTTAATCTTTTGCCAGGATGCCGCACCCACCCTATTCATCTTTAGAAGCAAATGGCCGACCCCATCCTTCCTCATCCTCAGAAGATGTTTGTTAGATGAAGGTCCCCTACTTCATCTCCGCTAGAATATCAATACCCCTTATGACCACAGAAACGGGATGACGAGAATAGAACCTTTAAAACCCTTCAATGATTGTTCAACAACTGGTTGAGATAGAGCCATGGAGCGACATAGAAGACAACAAATCCATCAATATAGATCGAAAAATTTTCTGCAATTAATTTTATTCCTATTCATTCATTTAAGCTCTGTGAATTTCCCTCCCGGTCCGTCAATTACATCTAGAGGGGAAAAGAAAAAGAATACCAATTAGGCAATTACCATAAACAGGAAGAAATTGGGGATGAACTAAGGGAGAGAAAGTGTTAAAGAAAACAGGGAAGAAAAGTAAACAAAATTGGGGGAAATCGCCGGCTCTGTGTTTTTTTGCCGGGTGTTGGTCGGAGAATCGCCGGAGAAGACAATCGGAGTAATGGTTGATCCACCCTATACTTTTCCATGCTTTCTCTTCGGCGACCGTCATCTATCCACACCCACAAGGAGGAAATAGCTAGATACAAGATCTCTATACCCCTTTCACCCTTTCAGAAAGCATTTCATTGTTTCTGAAAAAGAGGAAAATGATGTTCGGGAAGTGTTTGTGAAGATGAATGCCGTATGGAAGGAGATCTGGAGATGCTGAAAACAACATGTTCATCATTTTCCTTTTTTTATTGTTTTTACCTGTTGTGCAAGTTCTAGGTCACCGGGATTAATTTGAGAAGACACCTAATAAATTTGGGATTATTTTAGAATTACTCATATTTGGGATTATTATTAGAAGAACGTTAATAGTTCGGATTATTGATGTGAATTTTTCCTTTTGATAGTGATGTGAATAATGTGAAATGGAGAAGGAAGAGTGAACATAAGACTGAAAGGAAATCTGAGAATGAATTTGTTGAGGGTTATTATGACTTTTTGCATTTAAAATACCCCCTCCGAATTCATTCAAAGAAACATCTGAAAAGACTCTCCAAAGAAGAAATTTTTAAGCCATATCTTAACCAACATCCATTCACTCACTATGATCATGTCTCATCTCCTCCTTCAATTAAGCAGAAATGGTTACCCAAATTTGAATCTGAAAAAGAAAAAGCTCAAACCTTGACTGAGAAAGCTGTTGACTTTGGATCACAGCTCAAAGAAAAATTTAAAAAGATGTTTTTGATTAATAAGGAAGGACCCATCCTACGGTGGGTACCTAAGAAAACTTAATTGTTTTGCAGAATGGTCATGTGTGGCACTTGGATTCTGGCTGCTCAACCCACATGACCGGAATAAAACACCTGCTGAGCAACTACACTTCATGCTACGGAGGAAATGTGAGATTCGGCAACAATGCATCGTCTCCTATTCTTGGATACGGAGATGTCATCTGTCCGAGTGTCACCATAAGGGCTGTCTCCTACGTGAAAGGACTGAAGCACAATTTGTTAAGCATTGGACAGTTTTGTGATAGCGGGATGGAAGTGAAGTTCAAATCTAGACAATGCTGTGTGATAGACAGCTATGGTAACACATTATTAACGTGTAACAGGATATCAAACCTGTACACTATTGATCTGAAAAGTGTTCAATCAACTTCTTCCATCTGCCTGTTGTCCAAAGCTTCCTCTGAGCAAAACAGCCTGTGGCACAGACGCCTATCTCATCTGAACTTCAAACAACTGATCTTTCTGTCCAAGAAGAAACTTGTGAAAGGGCTGCCTACTCTGAAGACCTCCGCTGACAACCACTGTGGTGCCTGCAAATTAGGCAAAATGGCACGGAGCTCTCACAAGTCAAAACAAATCCCATCCTCCTCTCAAGCATTACAACTGATACACATCGATCTGTGTGGACCAATGAGAGTACAAAGTATCAATGGACGGAAATACACTTTAGTCATTGTGGATGATTACTCTCGATACACATGGACCAAATTCTTGAGGACAAAAGATGAAGCAACAAAAACCATCATAACCTTCATCAGGACAATTCAAAATTTCCTTCAGAAGAGCGTTCAAGTGGTGAGAACAGATAATGGAACCGAGTTCAAAAATCAGTGCCTTACTGATTTCTTTGAATCTCAGGGTATTACTCAACAGTTCTCTGCGGCAAAAACTCCTCAACAGAACGGAGTAGTTGAAAGAAAGAACAGAACTCTTGTTGAAGCAGCACGCACTATGCTCATACAATCCAAACTTCCTCACTTCATGTGGGCAGAAGCCATCAACACTGCGTGCTTCACTCAAAATCGAACCACTATTCACAGGCGCTTCAACAAGACCCCCTATGAAATTCTTTTCAACAGAACTCCTGACATATCATTTTTCAGAGTTTTTGGCTGCAAGTGTTTTGTTCTGAATGATAGAAGTGAAAGAAGCAAGCTCGATCCAAAGGCCAAAGAAGGTGTGTTTATTGGCTACTCAACGCAATCCAAAGCTTATAGAATCTACTTGAGGGATCGACGAACTGTCATAGAGAGTGTACATGTTGCATTTTATGAAATGGCAGATTTTGCATCTGAACACTTCTTGACAGAACCCATTCTTTCTGAACATCAAAATTCTGATGGAGCTGAAGCAACTGAGCGAACATCTACTGAACGTGCGATTCTTGATTCTCTCTTTGAACACTTCTATGAGAATCCACGTAACACAAATCCACAGCAAAGGACTGCACCAACAACAGAACCTACAGCAAAGATGCCACTTTTGCTTGATCTTACTGAAAATGAAGAAGATGCTTTCTCTCAATCCGATCATGAAGATCCAGAAGATCATCACACAGAAGCAACACAAGCAACAGCATCAACACAAATCTCACCAGAAACACAAACAACAACTCCTGCTGAATCAGTGCACTCTACACCTCAACAAACATCATCTAATATCTTTGAGGACCCGGATCACCCCATCATAACTCCAATCCCTCTAACACATGAGCGGAAGTGGACGAAGGCACATCCTGTTGAACAAATAATTGGAGATCCGTGTCGTGGAGTATGCACCAGAACTGCAACAGCCAATGAATGTCTCTTCTCCTGCTTTATCAGTCAGTCTGAACCAACGAAAGTTGCTGACGCATTAACTGATCCTGATTGGGTGATTGCTATGCAAGATGAGCTCAATCAATTCAACAGAATGAACGTATGGACACTTGTGCCTAAACCACAGAAGAAAACCATTATTGGCACAAAGTGGGTATTCAAAAACAAGCGAGATGAAGATGGAATCATTGTGAGGAACAAGGCAAGGTTGGTTGCCAAGGGATACAATCAACAAGAGGGCATAGACTACGATGAGACTTTTGCACCTGTAGCAAGAATTGAAGCTATCCGCCTCTTTCTTGCTTACGCAACACACAAGAACTTCACAGTCTACCAAATGGATGTGAAGACGGCTTTTCTGAATGGTATTCTTGCTGAAGAAGTCTATGTCGCTCAGCCTGAAGGATTTATAAATCCAAGATTTCCTGATCATGTGTATAAACTGAATAAAGCACTGTATGGATTGAAGCAAGCACCGAGAGCCTGGTATGATGCCTTGACAGATTTCTTAACAGAATCAGGCTTCTCAAAAGGAAGGATTGATACAACACTGTTCATCAAGCGTCAAGAGAATGATATTCTTTTAATTCAAATCTACGTTGATGATATCATCTTTGCCTCCTCCAATCCTGATCTATGCAAGCAATTTGAAGAATTGATGAGAACTAAGTTTGAAATGAGCATGATGGGAGAGTTAAATTTCTTTCTCAGTCTGCAAGTGAGACAGCTGCCGGATAGAATCTTCATCAATCAATCTAAATACATCTTGGACATGCTGAAGAGATTCAATGTTGAAAGTACTACATCCATGAGAACGCCTATGTCCCCCAACAATAAGCTTGACTCAGACTCCACAGGGAAACCAGTTGACGCTACTCATTATCGGGCTATCATTGGATCGCTGTTATATCTTACCTCAAGCAGACCTGACATTATGTTCTCAACATGTTTATGTGCGCGTTTTCAAGCTAATCCCAAAGATTCCCACCTCTCTGCTGTGAAAAGAATCTTGAGATACCTAAAAGGCACAGTCAATCTGGGTCTGTGATATCCCAAGAACTCAGGTTTTGACCTAATTGGATATACTGATGCTGACTTTGCTGGTTGTCGGATGGATCGGAAGAGCACGTCGGGAAGTGCTCAATTCTTAGGAGAGAAGCTAGTCTGCTGGTCCTCCAAGAAGCAGAACTGCGTGTCAACTTCTACAGCCGAGGCAGAATACGTTGCGGCTGCTAGTTGTTGTTCACAAATTCTATGGATGAGGACACAACTCAGAGACTATGGCTTCCTATTCAACCATATTCCCATCTACAGTGACTCCCTAAGTGCAATCGCCATAACCAGCAACCCCGTTCATCACTCGCGCACCAAGCACATCGACCTGCGGTATCACTTCATCAAGGACCATGTGGAAAAGGGAGATGTTGATTTATACTTTGTTAGCACCGAGCTTCAACTGGGTGACATATTTACTAAGGCATTGGATGAAAAGAGATTCCCGTTCCTAGTATCTAAGTTTGGCATGTTGAACTTCGATCCTATGTAATTGTGTTATTTCCATGGTCTGAATAAAATGTGTGTGTGTGTGTGGTGTGCGTTGCATGTGTTGAGGGGGAGAAAAGGGAGAAAATAAAAGAGAGAGAGGAACACTTTGAGGGGGAGAAAAGAGTGTGTGTGATGTGTGTAACAAACCAGAAAACTCAAAAAAAAAAAAAAAGAGAGTGCGTGTGTGGAGAAAATCAGAAAAGAAGAAAAAGAGTGTGTGTGTGTGTAGAAAATCAGAAAAGAAGAAAAAGAGTGTGTGTGTGTAGAAAATCAAAAAAAAAAAGGAAAAAGAGTGAGTGTGTGTGCTTTTCATTTTTTTTTCAATTCGAGGGGGAGTTTTTTTTTTAACTATGAGAGTGTAAATTGGGTCTCAAATCTATTTTAAACCTGAACTGGGCCCAACTCAAGCAAATAGGCCCAGAAAACTTCTCGCGAGACCCATCAGTTCAATTTTCTCGCATATAAAAAGGACTTCGAGAAGCAAAGAACCCATTTTCTCGCATTCTCGAAGTCCAGAGCAAATTCTTTTCGCAAACAAGTTTCTCCAACTCCTCTCTTCTCGAAATCCTTCTCAAAATCACTCAAAGGTAGAAATTAAGGATCTCGATCTTGAGAATCAACAATGCCAATGATTTCGCATATCAAAACATGTTCTCGAATTCATTTCGAGAATAATCTTCTCGAACTTGGACCTCGAGAACCTTCTTTCTCGAAACCAAAATCTCAACATCGAAAAGTTTTGTGATTATCGTTATATATCTTGTGTATTTGCAGGTGGTTCTCAACTCTACTCCAAGTGCGAACACGAGAAACTTAGTTTCTCGAAGTTTAAATCTCGAGATTGAACTTCTCGCTATTTCAAAATCGAGATCCGGTTCTCGATGTTTAAACCTCGAAAAGACTTTTCGATGTTTAAATATCAAAAACCGGCTTCTCGAAGTTGAAATACCGAGAAGTGATTCTCGATATTTAAACCTCGAGAAAGTGTTTTTCGATGTTTAAACATCGAGAAGGACTTTCCGATATTCCTACCTCGAGAACCATGTTCTCGATGTTTGAGTATCGAGAAGAGCTTCTCGGTATTTAAACCTCGAGAACCTACTTCTCGACATCCAAATCTCGAGAAGCTGGTTCTCGTGGTTTACACTTAGAATGATTTCGATGTACCACCTATACACACCCAATCTGAAAAATTGCAAGAACAGAACAAAAATAAAACTTTTCATGTGAACAATTGTGCTGACCCATTTCTTTCAGTCAATCATGTCAGGAACAGACAGAACTGCACAATCAGGCAATGAACTGTACCCAAAAGAGAACTGGGTCCCACTTTATGACAACAACTTCCAATTGGACCTGAAGCTTTTCAAGTGTCAGGACCCAGTCATTCTCTCCATACTACAGAAACACTACCTCTGGTTTGCATTCAATGAGGCCAAACCGGTACCAGAAGTATACCTGCAGCAATTCTGGGGCTGCATGCGAACTGAGAGTAAGAAGGATCGGTCAAAGATCATGACCAAACTAGGTGACAAGAGAGTGGTGCTAACACCTTCTACAATCCGGGAGACTCTGAAGCTCCCAATGCACCAAAGTTACGCACCACTCCCCTCAAACGAAGAGCTGATAAAGGGGATGAAAGCTCTTGGTTACGACAGCCCACTGCTCCTACTGTCAAATTTCACAATCTCCAACCTGCCTCATCCGTGGAAGAGTCTGTTCGGCCTAGTCAACAAGTGTCTTTCTCCGAAGCACGCCGGACATGACAAGTGCAACAAGCAAATCCTTCAAATCTTCCACGGAATCGCATTTGATAAGGAGTACGACATGGCCCAGCTTTTCTGGACAGAGCTCATGGATCAGGTGAAGATAAAGGAGAACAACAAGGGTAGTACAATCCCTTACGCTAGGTGGTTGGCATTGATGATCCACAACATGATGGAGGCCACCCCTACTATTCCAAAGCGTAAGGGAGATGATCACTTCACCGCTCCCAAGCTCAAATACTTCCAAAGGGACAGCAATAAGGCTGAAGCACTGCCTATCCCGGACTCACTGCTTGATCTAGCAAACCCGAGGGATAAGGCAGTCATTGACTACAAAGAGTCGCTGAAGAGAACGGTCCCTATGGTTCAGCAAAACCCAGCTGGACCTTCCCAGGGGACCAAGCCAAGTGAGGGTAAGAAGAAGAGAGCCCCGCCACAGAAACCAGTGGCAACCCGGCCTAATGATGATCAGTCTGCTAACTCTTCCGAGAGGACCCAGACTGCTGAGGGCCACCCTAATGCTGAGGACACTGCCGATGAACCATCAAGCCAGGCCCCTTCTAATAAGGCTGGTGGTGAGGCCTCCGATAGCATGGCCAAAGAGAATGAACGAAGAGATGATGATGATGATGATGCAGATGATGATGATGACATGGAGGGAGTCCTAATCAGCAACAGGAAGAGAGCTGGTAAACAGGCCATTCCGATAGACTCCGACTCCTCATCAGAAGATATTGAGGCTGCACTCACACCCCGACCACTCAAAGGGATCATCATTAGTGAGCAGCGCTCCAAGAAACGCAATGAAAAGCCTGCATCATCACAGCCTAAGAAGAGGCTCAGAAAGAAGAGTGCAGTGGAAGAGGAGCTGGCACTGTACGATGACTGTGACACCTTCGTCACTATAGACCGAACCACGCCCCTAGGAGCAGGAGCTGACCTTGTCAGTTCCCGGGTAGAAGTCGCAGCATCCGGTTCAACTGCGCATGCACAGCCATCTCCCATCCACTCTCCAGTCTCCCAACAGACTGGGGTTTCAATAACTCAAGGGGAACCTACACCGACCTCACTGATTCCTTCCGAATCTGCTGAGAGACTTAGTGGTCAACAGCCCCGGACCACTACCCCCATCCGTTCTATCACATCGAGTCTAGGTGTCACCATTCCTACATTTTCACATTTTTCTAGGACACCTACACTATTCACTGCACATACAGGTGCACTCACCCTGAATGCAACGACCGGAGTGCAAACTATGATGGTCGGAAGTCCTGCTACGCCAACAATGCCTCGATCATTGAACGCAGGCCACACATCAGCTATCTTCACTGATGCTGTGACAACAGTTACAACCCCTGTAACTGGTACCATTATCCCCGAAGACATTCTCGTATATCTGAATAGCTTTCTAGAGTCTACCATTAAGCCATGGGTGCATGAAGCAATAACCGCCAATGCACAAGACTCTGGAAGTACCCCAGTTGTTCAGAATATACCACCTAAACCTCAAACAACACAGCCCCAAACCATTTCCATTCCTACTTCCAAACCTTTAGCCATAGAAAACCAACAACCATCCACATCAAGGGGAACCCAGGATACAGAACTAGTATTCTCCCCTACAACGACCAAACCCAACCTAACAACTGTACCCTTCGAGGATCTTGTAGCTGAGATCTACGACCGTATACTAGACGTGGAAGAAGGCAACCTCACCCCTCTTCAAAAAGCCCTTCTCCATGCTCTAGATACACAGAACACATGCCGTGACAGTCTCCGTGGCGCTAAACGTTCACATGAGGATCCCGATGATTCGGATTCTCATGAGGGGGAGAACAAGCGCCAACGGATACTTGAGCATGTTGCTTCTACTAGCCAACCCTCAAAGCCAAACCAACCCTCCACCTCTACCAATGAGCAACCCACTACTTCAGCTAGCCATAAATCCCTAGCCACTCTTTCTAGCATGGTCGAGCTAGACATAACATCCCGAGGTGCATCTCCTATAGATGTTAACCAAGGACGGAATGGAAGTCCTGATGATGCTACCACGAGTACATCTTCCTACTCAGGCCATCAGTTAGAACCTAGTTCGAAACTGATGTCAACGGGCAATCCTGAGGATCCCGGTGTTTCACTTTCTCAGCCAAGGGAGGATTGGCCGCATGTAACGAAGTATAGAGGTCTGGTCTCTGCGCAAGAGCATCGTGTTGAGATAATTGAGGATCCCTGCAAGTCTCACCAGGATCCCGATGCTACGCCAGACATGTCACCTTCGACACAGCAGCAAGCTCCCTCTGAACCCTCTGACAATCCAATACAAGATGAGCTTGAAGATCTTCTAGTTCATGATCAATGGCCCCGCAAATGGACAGAATGGGATGACCTTAGAGTGGAAGCCGATCAATACGAAATGTGTCGAAGCTGGCATCTCAGAGAGTTCCTCAATAAATACCATGCAATGATGATTGGACTCGATAAAGACGAACTCAAGGAAGGGGAGAATAAAAAAGAAAACCCCAAGGAACCAGAACCAGCTAAAGAAAAATGGGAAATCATAAGGATCAAAGCCCCCTTTCTTGAAGAAATTCGAGAGAAGATTTGGAGACAACCAGAAAAGGTCAAGCAGTTCAGTGAATTAAAAATGCGAGGAATCAATCACTTGAAAGGAAAATACAGAGGAGGAAATCTGTATATGCTAGGACATAGATCCACAGGGCAACGTCGACAAGTTCTAAATCACAATCTTGCAACAAGTGGATGTCCCATATTGAAAATCTTGGAAATCACAGAAGATTACCTAGAGACAATTAAGTTCATGATTTTTCGTCTACAACGTACTGATGGCTCGGAGTTCACCTGTCAAGAGAATGACTTCTTTCTACTGCACATGGATGACATTTATCAAATGTTCATGAGGTGCAGGGAGCTTCCAGTTCACAAAGACAGACTCGCTAAAGAAGGCTTCGAGGCGATAAAAAGATTCATGACAAGACAAGTTCGGTTCTACGCCTCTCATGACCTCCAGATGACCATAGAGCACAACTATTCAAAGGTGAATCTTACTAGACCGGACTTGAGTAGACCTGGCCTTGAATCCTTTGAAGCATATCATATCTTTGACAATCCAGTATCAGTCATCTATCTGAATCATAACAACGAAAAGCGTCTAATGTTCGTGGATGAAATTAACAAGTATTGTGACGGAACGTTGAAGATCATCCAGGAGCAGCTCCGATCAAAGAAACAAGAACTTGGACAGAAATCGACTGAAGCCACTGAAGGAGACCAGAAGGAACTGCACAGAATTGACAACATCCTACAGGCCATCGAAAAGCAACTTGATAGAAGAAATTCACTCAGAAACTATGAGCACGCACTTAATCTCAGAAAGAATTATTATAAAGCTCAAAAGTGAAGAGAAGAAGAAGCAAGACGGCACTTGATCACAAAGGGGGAGATTGTTGAGGAAAAATATTAATTGTGATCAAGCTTGTCTGATGTCTTGTTTATTTATCTAGAATAGATTAACGTTTTAATGTATTTATGATGTAATAAATCCAACTAAGGGTTTAAGGCCCAAAAAGGCCTAGGCCCAGAATTCTAGGTTACCATTCTCGGTACCTGTACCTGCGCCTATAAATACGCGTACTTGTGGTACAGGACGAAGGATAATCAGCAATACAGTACTATTTTATTCTCTAAAAGGTTTTCATACTTCTCGATAGTATAGCGTAAGGCTTTATTGCTCTTAGATTGATCATATCATTATCTAGACCTTACCTATATTGTTGTAGATCGTATTTTGCTGTTCAATACATCCTTATTTTGGGACCAACATGGCCTATGAGAACTCTAAACTTAGTAAGGAGCGTACCAAAGCCTATCATGATCGGCACATTAAACAGGGAAAAGAGTTTTCTAAGGGGGATCAAGTTCTGCTATTCAATCCCCGAATGAAGATTTTTAAAGGAAAGATGAAGTCTAGGTGGTCCAGTCCTTTTGTAGTGAGCGAAGTTTTTCCATATGGAACTGTTGAGATTGATCATCTTGAGAAAGGCCGTTTTAAAGTTAACGGCCACCATTTGAAGAAATACTACGGAGGACCGCTAGAACGCGAGCGTGAGTTGACCTTTGTCACGAATTTAGAGAGCTGAGTGCATAGTTGCGTCGGGCAAACGACGTTAAAAATAGCCCTTCTCGGGAGGCAACCCGAGCTCAATTTGTGTTTCAGTAGTTTAGTTTTACTGCTTTTCAAAAACCCAAAAAAAAAAATTAGAGTTCATCGGAACGCACGCCGTGCGTAGGTGAACGCACGCCGTGCGTTGCCCAGGGATTTCAACGGGGGGAGCAACTGCCATTGACGCACGGACGTGCGTAGGGGAACGCACGCCGTGCGTTCCCCAGGCAAACCAAAGATTAGCTACTGGCATGCACGCACGGCCGTGCGTACCAGGACGCACGCTGTGCGTTGCCAATTATTAAAATACCCCTACTTCTCTAAAACAAAACAGAACGCACACACCCCTCCCTCCATCGCCGACACGCACGCGACTCCCCCTCCCTCTGCGAACATCGACCGACCGACCACCACCACACCTCCATCGCCGACCGCCGCGACCCCGCGCACCACCGTCGACCACCGAACTCATCTCTCTCCTCACTCAAGGTAATTTTCTTCTCCCTCAAACTTCTTTTCTCCATTAATGAAGGCTTGTTCAAGCTTTGGAAAAATTCGATGTGCATGTGCTCAAAAGTTAGGGATTTGATTTTCTTTGTTCAAATTGAGGCTTGTATTGATGATTTTAATGTTCTAAGTGTATGAATTTGCCTCTTTTGCTTGGAACCCCTAATTTTTGAGTTGACTTGGCCAATTTAGGGTTGATTTTGAAAAATTTGGGGATTTTGTGCTTTTTGCTAGAATGAAGGTAGTGAATTGTTGCTTGTGATGATACATGATTGTTGTTTAGTCTATTTGAGAATGAATCCCCAATTTTTAGGCTAAGACATTGTCCAAATTGAAAATTTTGAGCTCTTCCCCAAACTTTTGACATTCTAGCTATTTAAATTGGGAGGAATTCTAACCTGAAAACATGAATGATGCTTGCTTATGACCTTGTTTACGCCGTGTGTCGTTGAAAATTTGAATTTTATTCAAAATTCTTTGATAAAAGTTCAATTTTCAACTATTCTGGTTAAACATTGGGTTTGTTTTGGCTTATTGATTGTGCTTGTGTTTTAGTATTGCTAACGGGGCTATGATTTTGGAACTCTTGGCTTGTTTCTAACCTGTGGAAGCCCCGTTGGAATCTTCGTGGAATATTTTTCTTTTGCAGATGACCCGCACCAAGCAGTCCGCTAAGAGGCACCGGGACAACACCGGTGCTAGCTCCAGCCGGGCCCACTCCAACATAAATCAGCAGCCGATTGTACCATACCAACCTCAGTTCCGCGACAATGCTCAAAGGGAGAAATACGAGGATTTGATGCAAAGGCGAGTAGGGAAAGTTTTGTTCCCCCATTTGCCTACACTGGAGAGGGCTGGATTACGAGACGAGGTTATGCAGTTATTGTCCCGAGACTGGTGGCAACATCTCTTTTTCGGCATCAATGAGCCGACTTACAAAGAGATAACTTGCGAGGTTCTTTCTTCTTTCAGGGCTCCAAGGGAGATTACCAACAATTTTCACCCAGTGATCAAGTTCAGAGCCTTTGGGGAGGATCATGTGCTCCCAGCAAGTGACATCTCTGGGCACTTAGGTTTTAATCATTTGGATGATGTTGCCCGCTGGGATGGTAGCCTTTTAGACTTTCCGCCGGAGGTGAATCAGCAACAGTTTTGGGAGTCTATTACTGTTAATGGGGGCAAGTACAACTCACAGACTTCGCCTAGCACGGTCCTACATCCACTCAAATACCGCGTCATCCATGCCTTGTTGAGTTTCACAGTTTCTGGCCGCGCAGAGAAAGGCGGCAAGGTCTCCTCCACTGACTTCTTCTGTCTCTATTGCATGATTTATCGGAGGAGACCGATCTTTGGCGCTCTCTTCGCGGGACTTTTTGCCAGGCACGCTAGTTATCGGGTCAAGGAGATTTTTGCTAGCCCGTACATTACACGCATGATGAAGGCGATGGGGTATGGAGACCGTCTAGAGGGGATGACAGTCGTAGAGCATATTTATCCGATGGAGACGCTGTCCAAGGAGATTCCAGCTGGACGCCGAGCAGCTAGGCACGCAGATGATGATGGTGGTGGCGCTGAGGGCCACCAGCAGGCTGAGCAGGATGACGCACATGAGATGATGCATGGGGCCCCCGTTCTGCCCCCTCCCCAGGGACATGTGTTTCCCAACTCTTGGGAGGGGATGCATCAGCATATGGAGGATGTCTATGGCCGACTTTATCAGCACCAGCAGCAGTTTTTCACGCAGATGAGCGACGATGTCACCGCAGGCTTCTCCAGTCTTGGTTTGAGGATTACGTCATTGGAGCAGAGATGGGACAGACAGTTCCCCGATGATCAGCAGCCACCACCGCCCCCTCCCCCATTTTAGATGATGATACATTGTACCCATATTGATCACATTTTGCACTGAGCACCTGACACTACTTTTACTCTTTGTTTTCGTGGATGTTTTCTTTCTGCTTTGTTGTGATTGCAGCTTTTATTGATAATTGATCGTTGCTTAGATGTTTGGAATGAAGGATCGATTGAGTTCAAGGCCGACCAAAGACCTATGGGAGTTTCTACGTTCCTTACTCGTACTTTTTCGCCTGCCTTTTGTTGACTTGAGTTGATGTTGAGCACGCGCGACCCTTTCCCTTTATCCCCTTGTGCATTATGCATTTTTGGGCATCGAGGGCGATGCCAAAGTTTAAGTGTGGGGGAGTGAATTGGGCATTCGGGCATTAGTTGTTATTTGTAATTAAGAGTTAGCATGCGCAGGTGTTAGTTGTATATTCATAGGAAAGTCATGTCAAAATTTTCGAAAATTTTTCTTTAAACTGTATCTTTGAAAGCTGGCTAGCGTTTTGACTATGTTTTTAGAACATCCTTGAAGTATTTAGACTTAAACTGCTTGCACTATATTCTAGTTACTGAGAGGATGAAGGCATTAGTCACCAATAAAATAAATTCATAAAACATCCACCTCACCTAAATGATTCCCTTAGGAGAAGCCATTTTGAGCCTGACCGTTCTTTGTTTACCCAATTAATTGAGCTCCATAGCTAAATGGCCTGTGTTTTCTTAACCCGTGAATATTTCTGACTTAGTCTTGATGTTTAAGGAACTAGGGGATGAATTGCTAAGATTAGAGAATTTTTGTAGGAGCCATTTTGTGTGGCACTGTTCCTATGCCCCAAAGGGGGTAAGAGCAGTCACTTTTTAGGAATTTGATACTTTCGAGGATTGCATTGTAGGCATGGATTCACTTTTTAATTAATGAACTTTAATGGCTATTTTTCCTTGGTGAGGCCGAGATTAGAATGGGGTAATGTCTAGTGAGAATCCGAAAGGTGAAAAATTAATATAGCTAGACCTCTTACTATGCGAAAAAGAGAATGGGAGCCCCAGTAAAAAAGCGTAAGATGAGACTTGGGTATCTTTCGAAAGAAACGGCGTTCTCGTGCCAACATGACAAGGAAAACTAAACTTAATTAATGAACTTGGAGGCTATTGCAAAAATTAGCTTTAGTCCTCCGCGTACTTCAAGTATACGTCAAAGCACAAATGTGCCGCGGCGGTTTAGCTTAGTTGTACACCATGTGTACTCTTTGCATAGGTTTAGATGATTGTTCCTAATTTGTGGCCTACTAAGTTCTTTGATCCTAAGAATAGCCCCGAAATTTCTGAATGCATTAAGTCTCTGTTAGAATATTCCAATTTCTCGAGAAAAGGGACTGTTATTGTTTAAACCATTCACCATTCACCACCGCCTTCACAAGTCCTTTTGATCGGTGGCCAATTTATTGCTGCTTGCTGTCACTATTTTAAGGATGTTGTAAGTAGTTTTGGTCAAAACTATTAGCTCGTATACAAAGATGTAGTTTAGGGTAGGATTTTCTTGATTTAAACTTTCTGTTCTGTGAATATCCCTTTAACTACGTATGCATGCTAACTGTTTTAATTCCGGGTGGTGATTATGTAAGTCCCGTTGTTCAATTTGCTTGAGGACAAGCAAAAGCTTAAGTGTGGGGGAATCTGATAAGTTGGTATTTCAACACGCATTTGATGCGTGTTGGAGTCGGATTTTGATGATTTTCCTAGCTTTTGGGTGTCGTAAGTCTCTAGCTCAAGTCATGTGCGCCGGGCGTGGGTACGAGTTTTGGTATTCTCAGAGTTGAAATCAGGTTTTTTGGGACCCCGGCATCGGCATTTGAAAAGAGATCGGGACGAGTTAAGAAGCATTCGAGAGTGAATTCGCAGTTCTGGAGGCCACCGGGAGATTCACGATGATGTTTTGATGAAGAAAGAGCTGTTGGATCGATCGAGTGGTCAAACGGAGGCTTAAAACGGAAGAAATCGAAGAAAATGAAGAAGAAAGGCCACGCACGGCCGTGCGTACAGGGACGCACGGCGTGCGTGCGTGGCAGTAGCGGCCAAGAAGAGTAATGAGCAACGCACGGCCGTGCGTCCGGGTACGCACGCCGTGCGTTCAAGGAGTTGATTGGAGGGGAGCTACTGGCAGCAACGCACGGCCGTGCGTCCGGGTACGCACGCCGTGCGTCCAAGGATTATTTTCGAAGAGGAGCTACTGCAGCAACGCACGGGCGTGCGTAGGTGAACGCACGCCGTGCGTTGCCCGATTTAACGCGCAGGTCCGTCGGACGCACGGACGCAACGCACGCCGTGCGTAGGCTCCGTGCATACCGCGGATCTGTCCTTTTTCGACCCAAACTCATTGTTTTCTATTAATAAGGCCTCCCTAACCCCGTTTTGGGGTTCGAAAACCTAGAGAGAAGCTTAGGGACGTGTTTTACAGTGTTTTTCCGCTATTTTGTTCAAGACCCTGAGATTCTTTGTAAGTTTCATCTTTTTAATTAATGACAATTATTTCTATTCATCCCAATTCTGTTGATTCTTCAATTATGAATTGTGAGTAGTTTAATTAGGGATTTGGGGTTGATGAAGGGGTTAATCATGATTGATGGCTAGATTTCTGTTGGTTTAATCGCATGAATGTCGTTTAATTTGTGTATGAATAATTTAATTGATATCTCTTGTAACCTAGATGGCCACTAGAATTACAATTGCTTATAGAATAAATTAAGAGAGATCTAATTTGTTCTAGGACACATTCACACACACTTAATCGTTCGCTAAGAGATTAGTAGCGATTAAGGGGCCGTAAGCTCGCTCGTTTTGGCAATAATTTAGGATCTTGTCGCATGAGAGATCAGCCTGGACCCCTAAATTATTGTATTCTACGCCGCGAGAGCGGTAAGAACTTAGTAATGATTAGCTAGACTCAATTAAATTAAATTCATGTAATTAAGCCTGATCTGCCAGAAATCTGGTTACCCCGGAATCAATCCCTGTTCCCTTCGTCGTTAATTAAGAAGAAACCAACATTTATTTTATTCGCTCATTCGCATTAGTTTAGTTTAATTTTAATTCAACAATCAATCTCGCACAATTGCACTTTTATTTTATTTATTTCTTTTTAATCGCTAAGTTTAGTTAATCTTTAATTCCCTTTTGTCCGTCCCTGTGGAGACGATACTCGTACTTTCCACCACTTTTCTACAACCATTTTAAGTGCGAGAAAACACACATCAATGACATAGTCCAAACCTCCATCGTACAAGTGGACGTGCTTGCCCTGCCGGCTGAGGTACTGCCGGTCATACTCAGGCATAGCCTGGGCAAGCACGTCGTCGCCACTGACGGTCTCGTTAAAGAGACCGCCCTTCACCGGGTAACGCACCGTCACCTCATACGTCCCCTTGGCAAGGGCCTCCTCCAGGCGGGCACTGGCGGCCGTTGTAGGAACCACCCGAGAGGCCGAAGCAACGACGGCCGATGAAGAAACCTTGAACAGATCATCCAGGGGAGGAGCCTCGGTCAGCTGGACGTCCGCAGCAGCCTGAGAAGAGGGAGCGCCGGCCTCATCACTCGTTGGAGCCCTCTTCGTCTTCTTCGAAGCCTGGCTCGGTTTCAGCCCCGCTTCGGCCAAAGTCTTTTGGCGCTCATCCGCTCCCCTCTTTTTCTTGGCAACGGGTTTTTTGGCGGCCTCACCACCTCCCTGAGAACCACCGGCAGACTTCTTTGCCTCCTCAGCGGCCTGAGCGGCCTTCAGCTCCGCGTCGGCTTTCTTTGCAGCCCGGGCCATGAATGACATTCGATCAATGACAAAACCTGCACAAAACAAAGGAACATCAGTAAAACAATAGGTAACATACTACGAGAAGGGTAAGTAGACGAAGGACAACCTTCGGCTTCGGCAGGGACACCAAGTGAGGGACCGTCGGCTTGCTCATAAGACCCCTCCATCTTCGGCCAGAGGTCATCGTCCACATCACCGGGACAGTAGTATCTCACGAAGCCGAGGGCGGCCATCTTATACTCAGTAATATACGTTGTTATGCTCCTCGGACCGCCCTTGATGAAAGCTTCCACTTGCCTACTGATCTCGGCATTCCACGGAGGATTATGCAACTCGAACAGGCCGCTATGACCCACAGACGGGAAGAAACCGCCCCGGCCAAGGTTAACAAAGACAAACTTCGCCTTCCAACCATGGATAGACGAAGGAAGGTCTGTAAACGTCCTCCTCTTGGGAACCTGCTGTAAGGCGGCATACCCGGCGCAATTCTGATGGCTCCCTCGGCCTATTCGGTACAAATTGGTGAAAAGCGCAGTCGTCGGCGAGAAGCCCAACTCATCGCAACGGATAAGGAAGCCGATGATGAGCGAGTAGCTGTTGGGGGTCAACAAGGCCGGAGGTAGACTCACCATATCGAGGTATTCCTTGATGAAAGGATGGAGAGGGAACCCCAAACCCTTCGCAAAACTCATTGGGTATACCCCAAAATAACCCAAAGGGGGGCTCAACATGTGATCCGTCGGCTTTGGCGCCCGCACCCGTCCATATGGCCCCACGTACAACTGCGCAACGTGGTACTCGCCGAGGGACCCCTCCGGCCGGATGATATACAAATTGCTGAGGTCAAGTTGCGAGTGCCCCTGCGGTACTCCCTTACGTTGCTTCCGCCGATACGGCTTCTTCGCCCCCGGAGCCGAGGGGCCCTCCCCTGCTACGGAAGATACCGGAGGGGGGCAGGGAATATTGGCAGATGAAGAGGCCCCATCTTCCCTCAGAGGCGAATTGGACGTCGCTTCGTCCTCACCAGAGTTCTGAGCGCCAGCGTCATCGCTCAGACGTTCTTCGTCCACAGAAGTGCGGTAGTCGGCTGTATTCTCCATCTCAATTTCGAAGGCTTCCACTATCCGAAGATCAACCCCAGGAGACGTGCCTTCGTCGTCAAAAGGCCAATCCGTCTCGTCCAAAGAAGCTGTCAAATCAACAGGGGAGGGAACGCTACGGCCGTTAGGGAACGGCATAACACCTAAACCTATTCCTAAGGGCGGTTTTTCGGATCTAAATGAATTTTCCTACAAACACTAGATCTTACCCCCAGGAAGCAAAGTATGAGAAAATAACAAAGAACAAGGAAGAAACTGACCTTGGAAGATTTGAAGATCTGGGAAAAGTTGATGAAGACTTGAAGAAACGCTCTGGAAGTTTCTCTCTCTAAAAATTGGACAGCACTTCGTTGCTCAGCAAGGTTGCAAATGAGGTATCGCCTCGGGATTTAGGGGTACTTATAGACATCCCCTCCAACGGTCACTACACGTGGCAATATCTAATTGGCCACCTCAACGGCGCCTCTCCTAAGGCCAATCAGTGCGTGTCTTCACATTCCACTCTAAAGACACCACTACGGCCTCATCAAGCCCCAAAAACTAGGGTGGGCACCGGCCTACTCACTCAAAAGCAAGGAGAACCCGCAACGGCCCAACTTACCGAAAGGGTTGGCTGCATCAGCCAAAAACGCTCTACGGCTCCAAAGTGACCCTAGGAACCATAAGTACCGCTACAGCTACTCACGCGCACATCGTTTGATGATGACCCTGGTATCGCGGCCTTCGTCCAAGGGTTCTCCCACAGGGTTACCTTGGACAGGTTCGCCTAAGGGTTGGACTCACGACTAACGCATGGGGCACCGTATCGGCTCGAGAACATCATGACTCCCTTGTGCCTCAAATACTCTTCGGCCAAAGGAGTGGGGGACTGGGGGACTGTATCGGCCACAAGAAGAGAAAACGCAACGGCCTTAATGCAAGAGGGTGCGCTACGGCTCACCAATGACAAAAGACAAACAATTCACCTGAATGGCACCGAAGATCGCATCGGCTACAGAACCTAGAAATTTAAAAGCCCAAAGGCACAAAAACTAGCACGCAACGGCTACATACACTGGGGGACTGCGCCGGCTCACCAAAGCAAGAACCTGCAAAGTCAAAAATGCTCCGGCCACATGACAGATCAAAGACGTATAGCCCGCATCGTCCCCATAAACAGAATCGGTCATCTTCACATCATAAAGCTATGTTATCGCTACGGCCAAAAAATAGATGGGAGCTCTTCGGCCCCAACAAATGACAAATAAAGCAAGCCAGCTTACCCACCAGGAGCCACCACATCATCTACAAAAAAGAAATCCACGCTTCGTCTTCAATCGAATAAAGCAACCGCTTCGTTCAAAAATTAAAGCAGAAACTCTTCGGCCAACAAACACCTTAAGCTCACCCAACGGCCAGCCAGAAAGGAACAAGTACTCCCTTTCACTTCGGCTTCACCTCAGCTCAGAGAGTGGGGGACTCCTGATAGAGTATATGGGCCTAGACCCCATGGCCCACATACTCAAGTCAACGATGACCAGAAGGACATCCACGTGGCCCCCCTTCGGCCCAGTGGGGTCCGCATCGGCCAGAAACCAAACCGGCCCAGAATATGCACCTGGACTCCCAGGATCGCATCGGCCCATGGACCGCATCGGCCATGGGACCGCATCGGCCAAAGTGCATCGCATCGGCCAGACTCCGTCCTGGCAGAATACATCCCTCTACTTTATTTACTAAGTATTGTACCCAGCCCATTAGTGGCCTTATTTCGCCCAAAGAAGGCATGGTTATTGTAATGGGCCTCCTAAGCCCATGGCTAAGAACCCAAATCCACATTTTTACCTATAAATAGACCCCCTTGGGGCTAGTTATAGGGGGTTGAGAAATATAATTACTCACTTTCTCTCTCTAGCTCTCACTTCTCTCTAGAATTAATCTATCTAAGACAATATGATAACTATATTTTAAACCCCGCTCACATCGACACTTGCGAAAAAATTTGTAATGTTTTAATATATTTTAATAATGCAACTGAAAGTTTTAGTCATGTTTATAAACCTACCTCAAACGAATTTCTTCATGAAGTTGTAAATCTCGCCGGTGCTTTTAATGAATTTGAGAATGCCGCTTACGTGAGTTATATTTGTGGTTTTATGAAGGAAATGTTTTTAAAATATTATGCACATATTCCGCATATTTATAGTATTGCATTTATTCTCGATCCTCGTTATAGACTTGGTAATTTGGAAGAATGTTTGAAGTTCTATTATAATGCTTTTTTTGGTCCATTTCCAATGTATGATGATAACGCCATAGATCCGCAAGTTGATTACAACGAGGTTAGTAATTTAGTTTATGCCTTATTTAATGAGTTTCGTGCACAATATGGCAACGCGCCCCCTCCCCCGACACACACATCTTCATCTAAAGGAAAATCACTTTTTAAATCTGCTTTTGGCAATCTTATAAAAAAACCTAAAACAACTCACACTACTGAACAAAGCGCACTTAATGAGATTTCTTTGTATATAAATTATGAGGTAGAATTTGACGAAAATGAGGAGTTTGACATTCTAAAGTGGTGGAAGTCAAAAGAAAGAATGTTCCCGATTTTGGCACGGATGGCTAAGCAAGCAATGCCGGTTTTAACAGTTGTCGTGGAACAAGAATTTAGTTCGGCCGGCAACGTTCTAACAGCATCTAGAACGAGTTTGAGCGCTGAGTCTCTTGAGACGCTTATATGCTACCGCGATTGGTTAAAGGCCATACGTAGATGTCAAGAAGTTAGCATCACCCCCTCCCCAGACTTTATGGATGAATCAACAACCGGGGGTGGCTCCTTTGCCGGAGATTCCGATTGATTAGTATTTTACAGTTTATTATAAAATGTATTTCATGTTTTAATTTTTCCTTCAATTCTCTATTGTAATTTGTAAAGTTGTATTTCATATTTCAAATAAATATACATTCTTTTTTTTATGTAGCACTTCTCAAATTAATTAATTAATTAATTAATTGGTTACAAACTTACAACTTACAACTTAGAATTTATTTTATTAGTATTTTTTGAAAAATGTATTTCATATTTAAGTTGTATAAAAAAGATAAAAATATATAACCTAGGCCTGACCCGACCCGGCAGGTGGCCCGGCGGGTGACCCGGCCCGAACCGGAACCGGGCAAAGGACAGGCCGGTTCCGGGCCCCCCTTTATAGGACCGGAGGTCCGACCGGGCCTAGGCCCGGCCCAAAGCAAGTCCAGCCCTATTCCCAACTACCATTTGACCGTGGTTTTTTAGCTATGAATATCGTGAAAGCTAAGTTGAGCAACCCAATGATTGATGAATAGCTCAATGATAGATTTATTGTTTATGTCGAAAAATACATCTTGAAAATTGACAATGCTGTCATTATCAAGCGATATCAATTGATGATAACCAGTGGAAATCAGTTATAAATTTTGTTTTTTTGTATTTCACATTTGATGAAAACTTTTATTCCTATAATCTATTTTTTTGTTACAATAGATTTTTTTTGCAAAAGTACATTATTTAGTTAAATTTTGGCCCCACTTGGAGGCCAAAACTAGATCCGCCCCTGATGATACAGTATAATTATGCAGCAATTATAATCCATTCAATGCCATACGGAGGTAAGAGGCTTACTAAATACTCGAAGCATGACAAAAACAATGTGCAGAGTTACAATGTGCAGAGTTAATACTAATGATAATTACAAGATCCAAAGTAATGACTTCATCTCTACCCCCCCCCCCCCCCCCCTTCAGGAGTTCTATCCCAAGGGATTCATGGAAGTTAAATAAATACCTTACTTATTGAATCTTTTTTATCGACCCTTGAATTGTAAGTACACAATATCCGCCTCAGATCCAAACCATCATTATTCTTCAACTGAATCTTCGTTATCATCTGTGGCTCTCCCCGCTTTTTACTTACCCAGGCAGCTTGCTCATTGCAGCATTTACCCTTTCATCTGTGATCATCTTGTGGCTATCGTAAAAATCTAATATTTCCATCGCTATGTTTTTTACCTGTTAAATTGGTGGGAGTCAGACTGTATGAGTGTATGACAGCTATTAGGCTCCGTATGGTAGCCATTATCTGCGTTATCAACTGGCTGATTTTGGCTCCAATGAATGTTATTAAATATTAAACCCTTGATATCTTTCAGCCAAGTTACACTTACCAAACAGGCCCTTAATAACTGTTGTATTAAAAGCATATCAATACGTATGAGGATCACGAAAATTAGTTTGAAGGCATACCACATTCATGTCAGCTCGAAGCTCTTCAAACCAGGAAGTGCTGTTTTCTCTGTCTTTCAAAACGCTTGCTATGTATATGCATGCTAATGCTATCAGGTGGGGTGGATGAATAAGAATTAGATCCATCTTATACGTATCATTCACAATTCCCCTGAAAAGTGTGACCCCCACCCCCACCCCCCATTGATCAGGAAATTATTATTAGTAGTTATTACTATTGTGGTTTGACGTCAACACAAACAGCAGATATGATAGAGTAAGCCTAGATGAATAACAGGTTTCGTACCAAGTTAGTTGAGTTGCATCGCTCATCCCAGCATCCTGCAGCAACCTAACAGTACACAAATGACAAGTAGCCTGGGATCAGTATGCATGGAGGCCTTCGGGAGAGGAGGTAAAGGTCAAAGATTCAAGAGGCTGCGTCCACAATTGATAGAGACTCGACCCAAGCAGTAGAAATCAATAGTATATTGATGAAGATCGCAGAGTTACAATGACGGAAATTGTAAGAGAAGAAACAGATAGTTGGGACTCTTTGAGAGGTCCTGCACTCCTCCCGCTCTCCCAGTCCAATTCCAACATATTTCTAGCCTAACTCTTATTCCTTACATAGCTTCTATTTATACTAGGGAAAACTATCAAATAAGCCCCCCTACTCTTAAAAAGAAATAAATTAAACCCCCCAACGCAACTATCAACCAATTAAACCCTTGTACTATACAAAAGCATGCAATTCAGCTTTTTTACTGGTAAAGAATGGGTGATTTCCGGTATTGCTGACATGGCACCCATTTATCCCTTTTCATACAAAATATATGATGACATATATGTTACTCCATATGAAATATCAGCAACACTGCAACAGTCCCCCTTCATCTTCCATGGCCAGCAGAAGTGGCAAAACAAGGAAGAAAAAGAAAAGAGGAGGTCAGGAGGCCTGCGATGGGGGGCCGCCGGGCATGAAGGAAAGCATGATTCAAGCTCCATCATCTCCGCCGGACATAACGCAATGCATGTTTCGAGCTCTATCATCGCCGGCGGAGATACTCATGATGGCATGACGCGAAAGAGGAGGCCTCCGACATCCAACTTTCCATGTTCTCATACTATTCATTTCCGCCGTTGATTATGGTGTGTTCCATGGCCGTCGTTTGTACCCGGACCTTCATACCTCCATTAATGGAGTCACCATCTCACCAAGGTGCCTCATACTCCCCAATCTGGAGTTTGAACCCAACCCATCACCCATGCCACTTTGGTTCCCTCCCATGGTCGTTATTTGTATCTTACCTCCATTAATGGAGATGTTGGAGTCATCACCCCACTAAGCTGCCTCATACGAAACTGAAGGACCCGACCCGCTCTGGTTCACCTTCCGGAAAACGAAGGCCCATGGTTTGGGAAAGTACTGTTGCAATGTTTTGCTCCCAAGCAGATCTGAAACGATGAAGTCTCACACCTATCAAATGGTTGTTGGTTCTCATTTTATTTAATACTGTGAAGAAATTTTAGAAGAGGAATGCTCAATGGAGAAGAAAAGGGGAAATTTCAAAGTCGAAGTCCGGAACAGTTGAAACAAAAAAGGGAGAAAGGGTGAACTTTACCCGAAACCTGGAGTATACCAGCTAAAAAGCTGATTTGCAAATTTTATACGAGTATGAAGACTTAATTGAATGATAGTTAAGTTGGGGACATAATTGATTTTTTTTTTAAGTTGGGGGACATTATTTGATAGTTTTCCCTTTATACTACTCTTAATAGTTAATATTACTTTTAATAACACTACTCAACCCGGGTCCCCATCTTATTATTATTATTATTATTATTATTAATATTATTATTAATCTGCCCGGGTTCCTATCATCTCCCCCCCCCCCCCTCCCGGACCACCACCTTGTCCTCAAGGTGGGAGGTAGGAACCAATGAAGTAACATTTGTTGCAGTATCTTTCAAGCACTCAATAGCGATAAATGTTTCCTTGTTTTCATGAGGCTCCTCATAATTTGATGTTAACTTTGCACCCTTCTTGATGTGCCTTACTGCAAACAACCCCATGCAAACTTCTTCATTTATTGCATATTCCTTTTGCCTTGCCTCATAGGCATGCATATCAAGCCATTCTTTGAAGTATTCAATGATAACCCACCCTTCAGATATATCGTCCAGACTTTGCAGCCCATACCCCTTGGTGCCACATTTATACCACTCCAAGTTACAATACTTCAGCCTCTGAAACTGTTGGTTTGAACCGTGCTCGCCATAGTTCTCTTGTGTATATAACTTGCTATTCAATTCAACTGCTTGTCTGGGCTCAATCCTTGAATCCACAACCCACTTTCATAGTTTTACTGATTCACCTTTGGGTGCGTCCCCTTCTGCTAGGGCATTTGTGTAACCCATCCTAGTACTCATCTTGCTTATTGCAAGAAAAGCATTCTTGTTGTGGAAAATAGCCTTGTTGATCATTTGAGATGTAGACTAGATAATAAGGAGCAAAAATTCCATCTTCATCCTTGGGGTTCAAAATTACTTGAAATTCAGTAACACAGTGCATCCCAGAAGTCAATTGTTGATTGTGCACTACTGTTTCAGCCTCTTCATCATTAATAGCAAACTTTCCTCCATACACAACCTCCATCCAGGCTACAAGACCTCCCTGTGAAGACACTACCCCAAGTGGAACTTTTGCATCTGATTCCCTAGAAAAGGGGTAAGCATGGTTCTCTTGTGCCTCTGGAACAATCCTACTTTTACCCTGGTGTATGATTCTGACAAGAGGTATATCAGATGAGTCAACCTTAAGTAAATGCTAAATATTTGATTCCAGTGACCACCATAACCCACTCCTTATGTCCATCTCCTCCAGGGCTATATTTTCAGCAAGATCATGCACAATTACATTTCCCTTGGCACCAGATTTTAATTGATGGAAGTTGCTGCAGAGGAAGCTCAGTACATTAAGCTCACTGTTTCCCAAATGCAAGTTTGGTCCATCATGTGAAACCTGTGGATCTAAAATAGGCAAGGATAATGTACTGGCCATCTGCAACAGGTAGTCAAAACCTACACCACCTTCTTGAACTGGTAAACAAACTGCTGGCAATTCCCTAACATCTTCAAAAACGATTGCGGGATCTAGGAAGAGACCAGGAATGCGGTCACTGACAAGCATCAGATACATGAAAGCGTCAACATCATTAGCATATCCAACATCCTTACAATTCCCAGTAAATCGTACTCCCAACCCATTTTGAACCCACCTCATAGAAGTAACACCATTAAATTTGAAACCCTCCCGCTTATTCAGCCCTTCCAAAATTCCCCTTGATGAATGACTGTGCACAATATTCATTAGGACACCCAACTTCAGCTCATGAACTCCCCCAATCACAAATTTAAAATATTATGTGTGTCGGTCTAGTGCACTAGCACACCTCCGAGTATCATATTTCATGAGTAGGATATGTGTGGGAGACCGGCCCTGTTTATCCTCTCCTAGTGATAAAAACACTTCCCAAGAATAAATCACAATGCCACAGTTCTCTAACTCATCCTTCTGTTCTGGTGTCACTTTCCCAAAGCTGAAAACCTTTTTTAAGTACTGTGAGGCCTTTGGAACAGTTTCTAGAAGCAGAACATAGAAGAAGCGCTGAGGATTACCAGTTTTCCATTGCAGCAGAAATCAATAGTATATTGATGAAGATCGCAGAGTTACAATGGCGGAATTGTAAGAGAAGAAACAGATAATTGGGACTCTTCGAGAGGTCCCGCTCTCCCAGCCCAATTCCAACAGAATTCTAGCCTAACTCTTATTCCTTACATAGCTTCTATTTATACTACTCTTAATAGTTAATACTTCCTCCGTATTTTTTTGTTTGCAACAATAGGTGTTGGCACATTTCTTAAGAGTGAAATAGTAGGGGTAATGAATAGGGTAGAAAAAGTTGGAGAGATGGTGGAAAAGTATGAAAGAGAGATAAAAGTACTCCCTCAGTCCCATTTTGTAAGATACCTTTCCTATTCACTTGGTCAACACAAATCACTCTTAATTTCTTACTTTATATATCAAAATTTTATGAAATTTGAATTATTTTTTCCAGGTTTTGTAGCGGTTTTAATGTACTTTCTAAAATATGTAAATTTTATTTTCTAAAACTAATTTGAGTGTTGACAGGGATCAATTTGCTTTATCGTCGGTCAAACATCGTAAACCGTAAAGTGCCTTACAATTCGGGACAGAGGGAGTAGAAAAAGTAAGGGTAGTTGAGTATTTTAAAGGAAACACTTACTAAAAAGGGGAAAGTGTAGCAAATTTTAGAATACATACCAAAAAGGAAAGTGTAACAAACAAAAAAATACGGAGAGAGTATTACTTTTAATAACACTACTCTACCCGGGTCCCTATCATCTTATTATTATTGTTAATATGCCTGGGTTCCTATAAACAATAAAGGGTGATTGAAATGTTATATGATCGCACATTATGTTATTATTATGTCATTTAACCAATTTGGTAAAATCTCAAATACATACTACCCCCGTCTCAATTTGATGGTCATAGTTCCTATTCACTTGGTCAACACAAATCACCCTTAATCTCTTACTTTATATATCAAATTTTTATCAAATTTGATTCTGGTTTTTGCGACTTTGTAAAACTTTTAATGTAGTTTCAGGATATGTAATTTTTTTCCTAAAAATAATTTGAATGCCGACAGGGATTCGTTTGCTTTATCATCGGTCAAGCATCGTAATCCGCAACGAGACCAACAAATTGGGATGGAAGGAGTATCAAGTAATAAACTTGACCCTCCAAAGTTAATAATTAGTCACTCTTAAGTTGCATTGATTTGTGTAACATATGCAAAAGCTTTACAAAGTATTCCTTACTGTGTTAGCGAACTGTATGGATGGAACACAACCAAGTAATAGTTGAGGGCTTCCAAAATTTTCATCTCCATTTCTAAAATGTCTTTTATTTCAAATCTGTACTTCTCATCCGAATCTGAAAAGGTGAAATAAAATTATTATCATATATGGACCAAAAAGGGACCACAAAGTGTATATTTGAGTGTATGATTATCAATTATCATTTTTACATATTTTCTTGGTATAAAAAACGAACAGCCTAGCTTGCGTTGTGCTCTCTTCTGCCTTCGATGCCAAGTATAAGCAGGCTGGAGCAACCAGACGAGGATCATATTCTGTCATACTTTTTCTGAGAGCAGCAAAAGAAATTGTGTACTGATTGTAGCTCTAAAATCTTTGAGATGTAATTTATTCTGAAGGTAAACGAAGTCAATATCTTTTGCAACATAAAATTATTCTGTATAGATTTTTTAAAATAGAACAATTAGATATAACCACCAACAGAAACAAAAAATAAAATAAAATAAAGGGAAAAGTGTCAAATAAGCCCCCATACTATTTCGAAAATGTCAATTAAGTCTGTGAATGCAAGTATCACTCAATTAAATCCACAAACGCATAAAAAAAGTTTCAAAACGGCTTTTTAGCCTGTAAGCTCCCGGTTCCAGGTAAAGTGCGTCTCTAGCCTATGACGTGGCTTTAAATTTTTTTCTCCTAGTCAATGTTGATTTGTTCCCCCTTTTTGTGTTTCAATCATCCCAGCTTTGAAATTCCCCCCTTTCTTCCTCAACCCTCTTCTAAAATTTCTTCAATGTATTGGATAAAATGAGAATCAGCAACCATTTGATAGGTGTGATAAACTTCAAAAGCTGGTAACCTCCTACTCATTGTTTCAGATATGCTTGGGAGCAAGAAATTGCAACAGTAACTTTCCCAAACCAAGGACCTTTGATTTCCATATATGAGGCAGCTTGTCAAGACTGAGGGTGAACTAGAGTGGGTATTTCCGGCAGCGATGGTTCCAAAGGGTAAACCAAAATAGGTCATGTCCTTCAGTCTCGTATGAGGCAGCTTGGTGCGGTGATGACTCCATTAATGGAGGCATAATACACACAATGACCATGGAGGGGGAACCAAAGTGGATCGGGTTCGAACTCCAGATCGGGGAGTATGAGGCACCTTGGTGAGATGGTAACTCCATTAATGAAAGTATGAAGGTCCGGGTACAAAGGACGTCCATGGAACACACCATAACTGATAATCGACGGCGGCAATAATGAATAGTATGAGAACACAGATAGTCAAATGTCGGAGTCCTCCTCTTTCCCGACATGGGTATTTCTGGCTGCGATGATGGAGCTTGAAACATGCCTTCCTTCATGCCCGGCGGCGGCCCCCACAGGAGGTCTCCCTCTTATTCTTTTTCTTCCCTGTTTTGCCACTTCTGTCAACCGTGAGTGTTGCTGATGTCTTAACATATACGGTGTATGTCATCAATTATTTAGTAGTGATGGATGCCATGTCAGCATAACTGGAATTACCCGCTCTTCACCGGCAAAAAATCTAAATTGCATGTTTTTGTGTAGTTGACGGGTTTGATTGGATGATAATTGAGTTGGGAGCCTTAATTGACATTTTCGACATAGTACGACGGCTTATTTGACACTTTTCACTAAAATAAAAAATAGATTGTTCAACACACTACAGAGTACAGACAGGGTATTAATCACAACTTACCTGACATAAACACGTCTCATGTATGTAATGGCAGTAGCCACAACCCTGATAATAACCAAAATGTGAGAGTGGCAAAACTTGACTAAAGTGAAAAGCTAACTAGCAAAGTGTTTGGTCATCGAGTTGTAACTTAGACAAGCTCATATCCAGGGAAAGCACTCTCACAAGTCACAAATAATGGTAGACACATACATTTCTGCTGAAGGGAGCAGCAAACAAAAAAAACAGTTCTGCTGAAGGGATGTTACTCCCTCCATCCAAGAAAAACTTAGCATGTTCAAGGTAGAACTGTGAAAAGCCATGAAAAGATGTTGAATAAAATAATTGTTTAACTATATGCATCATTTGCCCAAAAAAAAACTATATGCATCATATTCAACTTGTTTGTACTTCTTTTGGGGGGGAAATGTTAGTGTAGATGAAATATTAGTTTTGTTTGATTAAATGAGGCTTCTTATTGGGCAAAAAAATTTAAAATATGACTCTCTTTTTGTAAGACAAAGTTAAGGTTTTAAGGAGTATTAATTTAGAAGTTAGCCAAACTAGATGAAGAAATTAGAAGATTAAATACATTCAACTCAGTCAGATTTAATAAGAGGAAACACTAACCTTTGCCTCACTTTAACATTTTGGGCCAATCTTGAAATGTCTGGAAATAGGTAAAACTGGAAGTCAGAGTATATGGAAGAGTGTAACGTAAAATGTGTTAACATTGCACGTCTTAGAGCAATGTTAACATTGCAGCAAGTCTTAGAGCAATGTTTTTCCATAACATATTGGAAGAAACAATGTGAGAACAATTAGATATAACCACGTCTCATAATGAAATGACTTTCCATAACATATTTTTCCATTTGTTTAGCTTTTTCCCTGATCCAAATATACCCTTAAGGTTGTATAAAATCTGGAAATGCTAGGGAAAGAAAATAGAAAAAAAACAAAATGTTGGAGAAATAAATGATAGGTAAAGTGTTAAACTAAATAATACAATTTTGGATATTTCATGATACTCATCTGTTAGGGTTCCAGGGACGACTTGGGGTGGCAGGGTACCCGGTTGAGGTCGTAACCTGCTGGCTAGGGTTACTCTTCTTGCCCGTGGCTGGAAGAGCGCAGGGGGAGGGGAGAGAGAGTCTGTGACTTCTCTGGGAATAATTTCTAATGATCGATGATTTTATTATTGCTGAATGATTTTATTATTGCTGAATAAAGATTATAAATAGGCATCCTGCCTTTACATGACAGAGTTCTAGTCAAACTAAAACTGTAACCTCTAAATCTCTAATACTAATAGAAAATAATAAATAAATGGGAAAACTGTCAAATAGGTCCTCGAACTTTCATAAAAAAAGTCAATTAAGTCCTTCTATATGAGACTCTGTCCGGTCGTCTCGATTTGGGGCGGTTCCCGGTGAAATTGTTTTATGAAATTTTTTGAGCATCTTATTCATCAAGTCTAGTTTACTCATACTAAATTTCAGCTAAAAATTTAATTGGGAGAGCATTCAAATTAATTCGAGAACGCAAAAATGCGCAGTTATCTTCAAGAATTAATTTGAATGTGTCCCCGATTGAATTTTTAGCTGAAATTTGGTATGAGTAAACTAGACTTGGTGAATAAGATGCTCAAACAATTTCATCAAATAATTCCACCGGGAACTGCCCCAAATCGCGACGGCCGGACAGAACATCCTATAGAAGGACTTAATTGACCTTTTTATGAAAGTTCGAGGACCTATTTGACAGTTTTCCCTAAATAAATAAATAAATAAAGGGCCCATAAATAAATAAATTAAATATAAAAACAGCATCAGGACAGATTTCTCTTCCAATTAAACTTCCAGCTGGCCCATATGTTTCCTCCTGCGATAGGGAATTGCATAAAATGCATCTGTAACATCACTCCCTCCCTCAAAACTGAGCTTGTCCCCAAGCTCAAATCCTGGATAAGCAGCAATAAAAGTGTCAAACGGCTCCCAAGTTGCCTCCTCACCTATGTGGAGAACATTGGTTGGTAATGGCAGGGCCTTGCTGTCCTTCAGCGGTGGTAGCAGCCCTGGTGCTGGTGGAACACTGCCTTGATGAGGCTTTAGTAAAGAGACATGAAAAGTGTTGTGTATTTTGCTTCCTAGTGGTAATTCCAACTGATATGCCACAATGCCCACATTTGCTAATATTTTAAATGGCCCATAAAATCTCAGAAGCAGTTTGTGTTGCTTAGAGCAATCTACTGTGAGTTGTCGATACGGTTGTAGTCGCAGCCACACCCAATCACCTACACTAAACTGTAAGTCGCGATGATTATTGACATACGATCTCTTCATGCGCTTTTGGGACAACATAACTGCTCTCTTGCAGTGGTTACGAGCTCATCATGAGTAATGAGTTCCTTATCGACTGCCTCTAGTCGTGTGGAGCCTACAGAATAAGCCAATAACCGAGGTGGTTCTCGGCCATATACCAAGCGAAAGGGCGTTTCTCCTAGTGATGTATGGTAGGAAGTATTGTAACAAAGTTCAATCCACGGTATCCATTGCACCCATTTCGTTGGCTTCTCTCCTGTCATGCATCGCAAGTACATTTCTATAGTGCGATTAACGACCTCAGTTTGTCCATCAGTCTGCGGATGATAAGTGGACGAAAAGGTGAGCTTTGTTCCAGACAGACGAAACAATTCTCTCCAAAATGTACTCATGAAAACCTTGTCACGATTAGAGATTATTGCTTCCGGCAAGACCATGCAAACAGGCAATCTCATTGAAGAAAATTGTTGCTACTGACGGTGCAGTATATGGATGGGACAAGGGAATGAAGTGAGCGTATTTTGAGAAACGATCCACCATCACGAGCAGGACTGATTTCCCCTTGACTTTTGGCAGCCCTTCAACGAAATCTAATGAGATACTGGCCCAAATTATTTCGGGTACCGGTAATGGCTGCAACAGCCATGCAAGGTGTAGATTTACCCATTTATTTCTCTAACAAACATGGCACAATCTAATCTAATCTCCCACCATTTTTCTCATACCGGGCCAATAAAAATCGTGACGAATACGCTGCAAAGTTTTTTCTATGCCTTTGTGCCCCATATCATGCAATTCGAAGATAATCTGGGGAATAATTGGAAAGTCAGAGCCGAGGAAAACCCTCACTTTAAACAGCAGCAACCTTTTTGCAAGCTTCCAGTCCTCTCCTAGTTTCCCTTGTTTGACCTTTTCCTCCATTGCAGACCATTCTGGCGAACCGGTTGCTTCCTTTTTAATTGTTTCGAACAAGATGGTTATCGGAATAGTGATTGTCACACATTCTATCGCAGCGTCCTCTCTGCGTGAGAGAGCATCAGCAGCCACATTTAATCTTCTCGGCTTATATAGTTATATGCCACACGAAAATCAAATTCCACCAGCTTACTTAGCTAATGATGTAGCGGACAGGTTGTCAAGCGTGGCTCCAGGAGGTATTTTAAACTGGAGTGATCGGTGCGGACCAAAAATTGGCGACCCCAGAGGTATGGTCTCCAATGAGTAATGGCTTTAGCGAGGTCGATTAACTCTCTTTCATAGGCTGCCAACTTTTGATGCCTTTCTGCGAATTTCCTACTGAAAAAGGCAATAGGGTGTCCTTCCTGCTGGAGCACTGCTCCCACCCCCGGTCCCGGATGCATCACACTCCACCACAAATTCTTTCTAGAAATCAGGTAATGAAAGCACGGGAGCAGAAGAGAGTAATTCCTTCAGCTTTTCAAATGCATGGTGCGCTTCTCGAGTCCACTCAAATGAGTTTTTCCTTAAAAGAGAAGTTAGGGGGGCTACAATTTCGCCGTAATTCCGTATGAATATTCGGTAATAGCCTGCCGGTCCCAAAAAAAAACCTTAGAGTTTTTGTTGAGTGAGGAATTGGTCATGCTTTAACCGAAATCACCTTTGAGCTATCAGCTTCTACCCCCTTTTCATTTATGACATGTCCCAAGTACGAGACTTGGGTTTCTCCAACCATGCATTTGGACTGCTTCAAGAAAAGATTGTTTTGACGAAGAATTTCAATCACAAGCCGCACATGATGAAGATGTTTCACCCATGTTTTACTGTAAACCAAAATATCGTCAAAGAAAACCAAGATGAACTTGCGTAAATAGAGGCGCCAGATGTTGTTCATAAGACTTTGAAAAGTGGATGGTGCATTAGTTAGGCCAAAAGGCATAACTAAGAACTCGAAATGCCCATGACAAGTATGAAATGCAGTCTTCTCCGCATCATCGGGGTGCATCCGGATTCGATGATACCCTGATCATAAATCCAATTTGGTGAAATATTTTGCACCGTGAAGTTCATCGAGCAATTCATCTACTACCGGAATAGGATATTTACCCTTGACAGTGTTGTTAAGTTCTCAATAATCAACACAAAACTGCCAAGAATTATCGTGCTTCTTAACAAGTAGAACTGGAGAAGAGAATGGTGATCTGCTTGGCTGGATTAGTCCCTGATTGAGCATCAATTCACATTACCTTTCAATCTCGTCTTTTTGGAAGTAAGGGTACCAGTAGGGTCGCACTACGCCACTACCACCGGTCATGTTCCAGGTTTTAGGGCAATCCGTTGATCACACTCTCTCTACGGTGGCAGCCCCTTTGGTTCAGCAAATAAATCTTCATATTCCCTCATTAAGATGTCCAACTAAGTTGTGTCCGGGTCGTTGCTGTGAAGCAGCACCACACGAGGAACAAATGTAGGGTGCTGTCCGCGCAAAATCACTGTCTTGCTCCCCCTTTCGAATTGCATCGTTCTATCTGAGAAGTCCCATAATATGGGCCCTAGAGTTGCCAACCAGGACACACCTAATATGGCATCAAAACCCTCCAGCAAAATGGTGTAAAAATCTGCACTATATTCCTCTCCATCAACCGGGAAAGGAACTAATTTGCCCCTTGACTTGGAACCCTTTCACCGTTAGCCACTCGCACATGCAATCCCGACTTCCTGAAAATTGGTAACTTCAGAGAAGATATACCACTTCTCTTAAGAAATTATGGCTGCTCCCAGAGTCAATCAACAATGTCAACTCTGTTCCTTCCATTCATGCTAGTAATTGCATGGTCGAGTGTTTTGTACCACTTATAGCATTGGCAGACAACTCTCCAAGTCTGGTAAGCCATCCTCCTCCTCATCTTCGGTCTCGATCAAGAAAAGCTTCTTGCACCGGTGATTCATTGACCCCAGTTCATCACAATTATAACAGAGCCCTCTTGCTCGTCATTCTGCCATTTCATCCTTCGTGAGCCGGTTAATAATCGGGTTTCCTGCCTTAGTTGTCATGGGCGCTTGTCCCTGTTGTTGCAGGCTTCGTTGTTTCACACCTGTTGCAACTCCAGCCTTTGACAAGTGCAATTGTCAATGATTGTTTTGCTTCTAATGTCCGTGCAAGGTTCATTGCATACCCCAGGTGATGAAGACTTGACTATGAGCATAAGGCCTAATAATAATAATAATAATAAAGTGGGAGTGAGAGAATAGGCAGGCAGACCTTGGGAAGTCTTTTGGAGGGTAGGGCACTCTCGAATATGTCCTGATTGTATCTCTTTCATCTATTTTCGGCCATTAATACAATCTGGAACTTGCTTATTATAGAAATTACTTATTTCCCTTACATAAATTGTTCTGTCTATCTGCGATACCTATCACCAGGAACTCTCGAATATGTCCTGATTGTATCTCTTTCATCTATTTTCGGCCATTAATACAATCTGGAACTTGCTTATTATAGAAATTACTTATTTCCCTTACATAAATTGTTCTGTCTATCTGCGATACCTATCACCAGGTTTCCTGGTTTTGCCATCTCCACATCCGCCCTCAAGTGAGGTTGTAAACCCGCGACATATAAGGAAATCGGATGTGTGGGTTGTATTCCTGAAGTTCTTGCTAAGGCCTTCAGGAATTGGGCACAATATTCATCAACTGCCCCTGTTTGCATCAAAAGCTTTAGAGCACCTTCCGGGTTAGAACTCAGAGGGGGGGCAAAACGCTACAGGCAAAGGTCTTTAAACCTATCCCAGTTGACTTCACCTTCTTTCTCGGTCATTTGGTCGAACCAAAGTTGTGCATCATCTATCAAGTGGAACGCAACAACATTCACCCTGGCAGCAGTAAGGGTTTCTTGATTTAAGAAGATTTTTTCGCACCATTTCAACCAGCTGATAGGGTCAGAGACTCAGAGTTGCCATCGAATTCGAATACTGGGAATTGCATCTTCGCATATTGTGGTCTCCAGGGGTTCGTGGTTCAGTAGGATTGCTGGTCTTCCGCTCGGCTGTTATCCACTTCATCTCATGTGTTTCTACTATCTTTGAATCTCGTTTGTGGACTGCCACAGAGAGAGCCGCTATCTGCCCTTCTAACGGAGTTGTCCTAGCAGTCATAGCCTCCATAAATTCCTTCATCATGGTGGTTAAATCCTCATTCTGTGGAGCCATGGATCGTGATGGCTCTGGTACCAAATTGTTAGGGTTCTGGGATTGAGAACGGGTCCAGGGATGACTTGGGGTGGCACTGTGGCAGGGTACCCGGTTGAGGTCGTAACCTGCCGGCTAGGGTTACTCTTCTTCTTGCCCGTGGCTGGAAGAGCACGCGGGGGGGGGGGAGGGGGGGAGGTTGTGACTTCTCTCGGAATAATTTCTAATAATCAATGATTTTATTATTGCTGAATAAAGAATATAAATAGGCATCATGCCTTTACATGACCGAGTTCTAGTCTAACTAAAACTGTAACCTGTAATACTTCTATTACTAATAGGAAATAATAAATAAATAAATTAATTAATTAATTAAATGTGAAAACGGCATCATGATAGATTCCTCTTCCAATTAAACTTCTTGTGGGTCCATATAATTCCTTAAGAAATTTATATACAAAAACAAAAATAGTGATTACATTTAATTTTCTGTTGCATTTCGCAATGTAAAACACACATGACAAAAATATTTCCTTGAATTGTATTCCGCTTCTGCAGCACTTATCAGGATCCAAACACACCCTTAAGATAATTTCAAGCTAAAAAGCACAGAAACTTCAAATTCTCGTTTCCCAGCTGTTTTGGTAACTAGGAACAATTATGAAACTCTCCTTACTAGTCAATTAGTGTTTCAAAAAAATTGGGTTATGATATTTATCTATTTTTAATTTTTTATAAGCTTTTTAATAGAAATTTGTGTCTGTTTATGGGTGCGTGATTTTACAAGACATCATCCTTGTCATATTTTATAACACAATGTGTTACAAGAAATGTAATTCGTTTTACATTTACATATGTACTAAAATGTTATAAATTTTATATTTTGATCATGTAACTTATACCTAACTATTTATCATTAATTGTTTAGCTATGTTCATCATCATCATCATTAACCCAGTGCCGCAAAGGCCCCCACCTACGGTGAGGTAAGGGGGGTCGGATGTACACAGCCTTACCCCTGTACTAAAGTACAGAGAGGCTGTTTCCGGATGACCCATAATGAAAATCGCGTAATAAAATTGCATAGACTGACTGTTGCTTCATAACAAAGAAGCGCAGACAGTTTAGTGAGCCATTTTGCTTTATTTCATCATATTCTCAAGCCAAAAAATAGTGAGTTTTTGGCTCCATTGCAAATGATGGATACAATTGTTTAGCAATGTCATATGAAAAAAATAAATATACATATGTATCAAAAATATATTCACAAATACATGCTTATAATTTTTTTAAAAAATGCTAGTGCATCATTTGGTATCATACAAGCAAGACAAAATATGGAAAACTGTTATGCTAAAAAAGGTTTGATTTATTCATATTTTTGCCTATTACATAACATCCAATGAAAAAGATGTACAAGGTCTTATAACAGAAAACATTGCATGAAATAACAGTATAACAGAAGAAAAGTTAACTTCAATTAAAAAAAAGGCTTTAATAGATATTATATGTATGTCTTTTAACATAATCTAGACAGAAACACTACAATGGCAATTGATATATGTATACATATATATGTTTCTATATTAGATGAAATATCAGTAATTAAATTAAAAGAAAGCTTCAAAAAAAGAAAGATATCTAGATGAACAAGCCAAACGCATAGTCATATATGGATCACAAATCAGAGAGAGAGAGAGATACAGTTGGACATATGGATCTTGATGAGCTTGCATTCTTCAAGAGTTAGACCTCTCTCCCTATCAAGCTGATGAACAACATTCAGATCTTCAGAATCCAGAAGTTGCTTGCTGGAATTTAAAAAGATTGGAAAATTTTACAAAATAAAATAATTAAGAAAAATATAATAGAAATGAAATGTTACATATGAAAGGAGATAAGAGCAAATCGCACCAGTGAGAAGAGGTCCAGAAATTGGCGGCCATGATTGGGTGATGGTGTTTCAGAAGAAGAAACCAATCGGTGAGCACTTGCGGTAAAGGCAATTGGCCAATCTCACTCAATTGGAGAGCATGAAAAGGAGAAGATCACTTAAGAAGAGAAGGGTATCCAGGGGCGTAGCTAGTACTGAAGTTCGGGGGAGCCGGTTATGAACTAAAAACAATGCGTAAAAAATTTAACGAGTAAACAGTTCAAAACTTCAAACATAATGAAAAATCCATTAGAATAAAAAAAAATACTTTTAAGCAGTACATACAAGAAGCTATTAGATGAGGTGATGAAGATGATGAACCAAGATGCATAAGAAAAGCACATTCTTTACCCTCATGAACTCGTTTCCAATTATTAAATTCAAAACTAAAACACAAGAAGAATGCACATCACTAAAAAGAAAAGACGACAAACAATGTGCCATGTGTGTTGTTGGAGAGTATTCCAACCAATTGAATTCATGAATCATGTGGATGGAAAAGGACGTATCTTATCTTTATATCTCAGCATTTGTAAAAGATGAGTTTATGTTGATAAGGTCCAAGCATCAAATAATATCGCCTTAATTCATCTCTTTTCTCTTACGGCCAATGACTTAATTTTTTACATTCTCCTAGGTCACGCTCAATTTACATTGTCTGTCGTATGTACTTGTAGTTGGCTTAAAAAAGAGAATGCAATGTTCTTTTTGCCATACCTTTGTCAAAAATAGTGAAATAATATGTGATCAACACATTACTTTCAATCACATAATTCATATTAATAATATGTTAAGAAATTTAGTGAATAGTCCCCAACATGGATTCTAGTGGATTTTAATGGAATTTAGAATTCCATCAAAATCTGGGTATCCTCAATCTGGATTTCTACGGAGTCTTTAAAAATCCAAGTATCCTCAAACATTCTATGGATTTCATTGACTATCTACTTTCATGGATTTTAAAAGATTTTGATGGATTTTTATGCCAAATAATAGAACAACTAAATCCTACACAATCTCGCCACTAACCCTCGGATTTCCAAATCCATCGATATTTCCACATCCATCCAAATCTTCCGTATGCAACTCCACCTGCGAAAGTGCGAAACCACTAGCATCGCCACACATCACAGTGTGTTTGGAGTTAAGGGTGGCATCCTCTACCCCCCCCATCTCAAATTTGGAGTGGTGACTATGTAAGCCGTGTGAGGGGAATGGAAGGAATGAGAACATCCATCCATTAACGTCTCTTCTTAAATCCTCCCTAACCTTCTTATATACTCCCTGAACAAACAACATAGGAGACAAGTGTTCGACTACTCCATTCCCTAAAGCCAAACAGACAGTTAACTTTTCACATACATGTTTTTGTATTGTACAGCGCCTCCTGTTCACGCCTCCTGTTCAACTAATTCGAAAGAACATGCCGTGTCAAGGAAGATTTCATTCAAATCAAATTACTCCGTATTATCAAGGCATACATAAGTGTATTTAGTTCTCAATCATATCATGCAAAAGCGGGATCTTTCTAATCTAATCACACAAAAGGATTGTGTGGTTGATGTGGCATGGCCTGTGTTGGGTACGCTGCTGCTGGTTGGAAAGGATATAGATAATGTGTTGAAATCCATTGAAATTTGTAGAATTCTATGATATAGAATTCCATAAGATTCTATTAAAATCAATGGAATCTCTGAAATTCTTTTAAAATCCATGAGATTTACAATCTTTAGAAATCCTTTAAAATCTATGTTGGGGACACCTCCTTACAATCCCTAATTTTCAATTTCATAGATGAAACCACACAATTAATTCACCTATTTAAAAAATGAAAATTCATACAACAAAATCGCGTTTTATAAAATCATATTAATAAAACAAAACAATATTAAATGAGAGTGATGAATACATTAGAAACTAAAAATGCTATTTTACGTAAATTAAAATAAAAAAGTTACAGGACTTACATATGGGTTACGGCTGGCAGACGTGAGAAGTGAAGCACCCGAGCACGGCAGCACGGCACGACGGTTTCAGCCAGGCAGGCGGAGGGGGAAAGGTGGAAAGCGGGCGACTGGGCGGCGGAGCGACACGGTTAGCAGCCTGCCAGGACTTTTTCCTTCTACTCTATGCGTCTGGGCCTTTGGGCTGGGCCTGATATTTTTTGACTACCCAACCGTACACTGGTCCAATTTATATTGAGCCACAAAGGCTTCCCCCTACCTAAGCCCGTGTCGGATTTTTTTTTAGGCTAATTCTAAATACAGTCGCATGTTTGCTAAACACAGCCCTTATTTTTCCGTTTTAAGTAAAATTATTTTATAAAACCTATTATACCCTTATTAGATCACAATTTTTTTCTGGTGACATCCCGATCTTCAACTCCAAGAAGTCCATTCTTTCGCCAACTGTTGTGTGCGAAGGTGTGGCGCCAGGCATCAGGCATGTGTCCGACATAACAAAAATGTCATCGGCGGAATCATCTATGGCGACGGTTGATGGCCGTAGATTACGCTACCTCGGGTGTTTGACTCTGAGGACAACGTTTCGGTCCCAGCATAATGACCCTCTTCAGCGCGGTAGGATCAAGCTAATGTAGGATTTAACATATTAACAACAACTCTGGTTCGGTGGGTCTCAGCCGCGGGCGGCTGTCCTTGTTCTCCTAGCTCATCGTCTCCCAAGTCTCCTATTGCTTGGCCGAATTGGAAAGCAATTCCTTTAATTAGGATTTGTAGATTTGATCGAGAATGGAGTCTTCCGTTTCACAAGAAATTCGTAGATTTGATCAGTTCTTAGAAATGGATTTGAAGGGCTGCCTGGAGTGCTCACTATAGTAGAATATCTTCCTGGAGTGCTATGTGCAGCGCCTGCCTATACTGTTACGAGCATATTGTTATTTGAAGAGTTTTCCCAAGTTATAATCCAAAGGGCAAATTAGACATTTAAACTAATTTGGGGCTGTACTTAGTAAAATGAGGGCTGTGTTTAGAAACAACCTTTTTTAAAGCAAACTATGTGATTATATTAAAATCCAACAATCAATGACAATGCAAACTTATTCATACGAAGCAGCCTCCTACTACCAAACTCGTCATAACTCGAATGTTCTCTTGTCCTCTGATTAGACATAGAAACGATCACTCTAACTCGAATGAGAGCGGATCGAGTCTCTGACCATCTGAGCGATTTGAAGATCATCTCGACTTTTGAAGCCATCTTACTTCTTCGACAACAATATCTACCAACCTCAAAAGCGTAACCCAACCAAACCACAAAGGATCAAAAAATAAAAATAAACATGGAAAAAACAATAGTCAAATGCAAACTAAAATTCAACTAGTGGAGCAGTAAAATACGTACCACAGACGTCTTCTTCCATAACCTAGTCCTGAAGTGCCTCTGAGGTGGCGGTTCCGGAGGGGGACGAATCATCCACATGCCGTTTTCTCCCTCCACTACCTGAGTCAGCCAAATCACTCGTACCAATCCCTCAGCCATCCAATTGGAACCCAAGCTCGCCCCTTCTGCCAGACTCCACACCATCAGTGTTCCACCTAGATAAAACTCAACTGGTGTAGCTTTCATCTCAAACACCATCAAATCCAGAAGGGAAAATTGTCAAATAAGTTCTCATACTATTGACAAAAAGTCAATTGAGTCCTCATACTTTTTCGTGAATCAATTAAGTCCTTGAAGTGGTAAAAATAATCAAATCAATCTCTTAGTCGGTTGAGAGTCGATCACCTGGTAGGCATTCATACGTGGCAATCTGCGTGGATGTTTTTTCCTTTTTCTTTTTCATTTTAGTCTGTGCTTTCCTCTTTCTTAGTTTCTTCTCTGAGACCACCTGCTCTCTGAGTTCTTCATCTGCGCATCTCATTCCTTGTTTCTTTTTTACATTTTTTTTCTTTATTTGCTTTATTTCTTTCCGGCAAAGAGCACAACCTTTGTAACCCACAGCTCCTTCAACTGCCGCCATCGTCCGTCTACCGGCCACAATTTTCCCAACCTCCGCCGCGCGCCGCCAATTGCCCAAAGCTTCCCTAACCGCGATTGCACGCCGCTCGTTGCCCAACCATCTCAAATCTGCCACCCATATGCCACATCCACTGCTTACCGGTCTTGTCGTCGCTGCCCGTCACCCACTACTTCTCCAACCTCCATCTCCCGCCTCCCGTCGTTCACAATTAACACATATATTCCCAAAACGCCGGCCGCCCCCGTCGGCGACACTTCTGACTTCTCCAACTGCCGTTGCCCGGCGCCCATCTAAAGAAAGAGAATCGAGAAGAGAAGAAGAAAGAAAAAAATGAAAATGAGAGAATCTGCTCTGGAGGGACGCAGAAGATCATGGAGAGAAGAAATCAAGAAGAAAGGGAGAAAGAAATAAAAAGAAAAAGAAAAGAGAAATGGGAAAAGAAAATGGAAAAACTAAAATTTATTACCATATGGCCATCCATGTCAGCATTAACCGGCATTGCATATGGTCAACTGGCTAAATGGTGAAATTGGTTAATTTTTAATACTTCACGCATTTAATTGACTCACAAAAAACTACGAGGACCCAATTGACTTTTTGACAATAGTACGGGGACCTATTTGACAGTTTTCCCAATCCAGAATTGCCAAACCCAACATCGGATTATCAAGCTTCACAACCTTAACCGCCACTGGTCCAGAGTCACCTCTGAGTCCACTGACAACTCCCATCACACCGGCTCCTCACCTACGGATCCACCGCGTCTTCCTCTGGCACACCCCTCGCAGACCTCCGCCTTTGCCAAACAGAGACGTCCGCAACACAAAACTGGCTATTTCTTCCTCAACCCCCTAGCCTCTCCGCGCCGCTGGTCAAACCCTCAGCCAAAACTTGTGCATGCCCTCCCTTGGATGAGACAATCTGAAGCAACATACCAATTTATTCTTCAGCCCAACCGTCAAGCCACTTCCCTAGAAGTATACGTCCCTCCAATCCCCACCGGTCACGCCGCGCACCACCAGCCCTTCTACAGAAAATTGTTCAAAGCTATCGCCTAAACCTTGGGCTCCATCCACTCACTCTCTTTTTTTTGTTAGCCCTTGTTAGATTAAAAAGGGAACTTATATGAATCCAATTTACAATTACCCAAAAAGGCTTACAATAATTAACTTTCAGAAATTCAATATTTCAAAATATAAATTTCAAATTGTCAAAAATCACATCTACATACAACATTTCTGACCCTCCTTTAATCCCAATCACCACTAATGTTGCATATGTTTTCACAATCACCTTTGTCAATTAATCATTGGGCGGAAGTCAATTGGTCACTCGACAGAAATCACAATAGTATTGGTCATTGTAGCGGGTTAGTTGGTTTATTAAAAGTGAAATGGTTTATTTACCCCTTTAAATCACATTTTTGAAAATTAAAAAGAAATGTCACATATTTGTGCACTATATTTTTTAATAGTATTCGTGACAAAGCCCCTATGATACATGTACGTGAAACCGTGAAGGTGTGGGCCGTGTGGCCGTGTATAGGGATGTGCATCGGTTCAAAACCAGACCGGAACCGGATTTGCAAGAAAATAGAAACCGAAAACCGGACCGGATATATTCCGGTTTTGAACCGGAATCGAACCGGTTTAACCAGTTCAAAACCGAAACCGGACCGCAAAACCAGTTTCTCAATTATTAATTTAATTTACTAGCAAATAAAACTTATTTGTTTAATAAAAATAAGGGTATTTGTGAATAGCAATATTACTATTACTAGTATTATTTATTTAATTATATTTATTAGTCTTAGAGAGTAAAGATTGAAGCAATTTGAGTGTAGAATACTAGAATAGTAGATAGGGGTTTGTCCTCAAATAATACTAATTAAAAGCATTTGGACAAAAAAAGAGACTTTTCTTTTAAATTCCAAAAATAAGACTAAATAATACTTAAGGGACTATTACACCCTTACTATGCCCAAACCCACTGGTCTGCTACAGTAACCTGTCACAGTGACCAAATGTGCAGTGACCAATGTTACAGTTACCAATGACATAGTTACAAAATTCATCCAGTGACTAAAAATAATTAGTTGCCAAACATCCAAAATTCCCCAGTGACCAAAAATCATTAGTGACCAAACATCCGAAATTCACCAGTGACAAAAAATTATTAGTGACCAAAAATCACTATTGTTTTAGTTACTATCTTCCCAGTGAGCACCATTCCAATTACTATTGTTTAAGTGACTACTGTTTCAATTACTATCGCTCCAGTGACCATCCTCTCAGTGACCACCGTTCCAGTTACTATTATTTAAGTGACTACCGTTTCAATTACTATCACTCCAGTTACCTTCGTCTCAGTTACTACCGTTTCAGTTACTACCGCTCCAGTGACCACCGTCTCAATTATTACCGCTCCAGTGATCATCGTTTCAGTTACTACCGCTTTAGTGACCACCAACTCAGTTACTACCGTTCCACTGACCACCAACTCAGTTACTACCGCTCCAATGACTAATGTTCCAGTTACTACCCCTTCAGTGACCACGGTTGCAATTATCATCAACATCGATTTGGGAACTATTTTTTCCCGATGACCTACCGCTCCGGTGACCATCCATTCTAGTTACTACATCCTTAGTAATCACCGTATCAATTACTATCGTTCCAGTGACCCTCCATCCCAATTAGTACTGCATAGTTATCATCGTTTTTGTATTTTACTGATTCTCCATGACCTACCGTATCAGTGGCCCACCACCGGTGACGAATGACGATTGGCCAAGTGTACACCGCTACCGTCAGTAATCAAAACCGCCAAATGACACCAATGAACGTTGTTGTCACGACGACGATCTCCGCTACCATATCGGCGGCATTGTCGCCACCCCCCCACAGTGACCCTACCTAGCCCCTGCAGCCCCCCTGCCTGCTGCAGCCCCTGCCCACTGCAGCCCCCAGCCACCCACCCCAGCCACCACCAGCTCCCAGCCACCCACCCCAGCCACCACCAGCTCCCAGCCACCCACCCCAGCCACCAGAGGCCCCCTCCCGTGCCACTGACTCTTCCCCAGCCCCTTCACATTCGCAGCGCAACAACACATCCCGCCCCCATCTGCCGCACACCACCGGTCCCACACCACCGCGTGATCCCGTCACGGCCAGCCCACCACCGCCTCCGCTTGTCACCCTTAGCCACCATCACCGCGCTAGGATATCGTCCTCCTTCAATGTCGCCCTTCCAATCTCGTCCTCGCACCACCGAGATCTGAGAATGAGCAGCGACCATCTTGAGCTCCTGATTTGGATCCCAATCGAGTATTAGGGTTTGTGAGCAGAGATGATTACCAGAGAAGAAGAATCCGACGGAGGCGATTAAAGAATGGCAAGTGGCGGAAATGGTGAGGCGATTGGCAGGCGGCGAAGATTGTGATGGGGGAAGAGCAGGTCACAGGTGCTTCGCTGAGAAATACTGGACGTGGAGCTGCAGGGGTATTTCAGCCTTTTAAAATCTTTTAGGTGTTATTTATGTCCGTATAAGTTAGTACTCCTATTTTTGTACATCTATAAGCTGAGGGTATTATTTTAGTCATTCTTTCTAGTAGATATTAGTTAATACTATTATCAAGAAAAATAAGAATAAATAGATGATTAAAACATTATGACAATATACACTACATATTAAAACAATTAATATTTAATTTTTTATTGCTTTTATTATTTTATTATTCTATAACTATTTTATATTAATACTATCAATTAATATATTAAAAATATAATAAAACCGGTTTAATCCGGTTCAAACTGGAACAATCCGGTTTTTAACCGGAACCAGACCGGAAACCGGATTTATAAAATTTGAAAACCGAAAACCGGACCGGCTATCCTCCGGTTCGGTTCCGGTTTTTTTGGTCTGGTCCGACCCAGTTTTCCAGTTTGAACCGATTTATGAACACCCCTGGCTGTGTAGGAGTAAAATAATGAATAAACTTTCAGAAGTCCTTCAAAAACTCGGTTGTAAATAATTTCATGATACAGTATAATTATGCAGCAATTATAATTCATTCAGTGCCATACGAAGGTAAGAGGCTTACTGAATACTCAAAGCATGACAAATACAATGTGCCGAGTTAAACTAATGATAATCACAAGATCCAAAGTAACGACTTCATCTCTGCACCACCACCACCACCACCACCACCCCCCCCCCCAGGGAATCTATCCATCATTGACCAAGGGATTCATGGAAATTGAATACCTTAATTACTTTTCTTTATCGACCCTTGAATTGTAAGAAGTACGCAATATCAACCTCAGATCCAAACAATCATTATTCTTCAACTGAATCTTCCTAATCATCTGTGGCTCTCCCCGCATTTACTTACCAGCCAGCTTGTTCATTGCAGCATTTACCCTTTCATCTGTGATCATCTTGTGGCTATCGTAAAAATCTAATATTTCCATCGCTATGTTTTTTACCTGTTAAATCGGTGGGAGTCAGATTGTATGACAACTATTAGGCTCGGTAGCCAATGGCGGATCCAAAAAAATCAAAATCTAAAGTAGCATATTAATATAAAAAGTAAAATATTAAAGTAGCATAACGTTTCACAGTAACATATATCATCAGAATATTAACACAGTCATAACGAAAAAATGTTTAGACTTAACGTTCAGACTTAATGTTTGAATCTTTTTACACTTATATTTAATTGGCCATTTTCCCTCATTTACAATGGAGCCAAAGATTCATTATTTTTGGCTTGAGAATATGATGAAATAAAGCAAAATGGCTCACAAAAGTGTCTGCTCTTCTTTGTTATGAAGCAGCAGTCAGTCCATGCAATTTTGGACGCAATTTTCATTATGGGTCATCCGGAAACAGTCTCTATGTGCTTTAGTACAGGGGTAAGACTGCGTACATCCGACCCCCTTACCCCACCGTAGGTGGGAGCCTTTGTGTCACTGGGGTAAATGATGATTGATTGATATTTAATTGGCCACACCAAAACAATTTTTAGCCTTTTCTATAAACTTATTCGGTAAAAAAAACAATTTATAGCCTTTTCCACAAGAATTTTTAGTAAAATTAGTTCACGTTATTTTATTTAGAATTTTATTTAAAATATATTCGTCAGATTTGTTTCTATTTTAATTTAATACAAGTACAAATTTATTTGTTTAACTTTAAGGATTTTGTTATTGGACTGATTTCAGTCTTAGACGAGACCAAATTAGGTCAAATTATGAGATTCTGGCTCAAATGGCTGAATCTACTATTTTATGAAAGAATTATATTTAAATATACTACGTATGTTTTAAGTAAAATATGATGAAGAATCATATGAAAAAGTAGCTAAAATGATGCTCTATGGTAACTTGGTAACTTCGGGATGTTTTTATTTGGACTGCTTTCAGTCCCAGACTACACTTAAACAAACTTAATCAGACCAGACAAGACTTAAACAAACCAGACCAAACTTCCATAGTTATAAAATAAAAACACACAGAGACTAGACATGTACCAGACCAGATCAAATCAGACCAGACCAGCACATTTCAATCCAAGTAAAAACATCCTCATCCATCTAGCCGAAGAAGTAATTCCAACTTTAGTTATTTGATTATTACACAATTAGTGCACGATGTCAAAAATTACGAGTTTCATGAAAAAGTTGGTTGATAAAACAGATAAAGCTGAAATTTGGGGCTACAAAACGGCTTTATATTTCTTATTTAAAAAAATACTCAAGTTTTTTAACAAAAGAGTGAGGTTCAGGAAATTAGATTAAAGTTGGACCTTCAGGGATGGGGTGTCATCCTTTTTAGGAAATTAGATTAAAGTTGGGCAATGAAGAGGTGCATGATAACAAGAGGGTCGTATTACTAAACAATTTCTTTTAAAAGAAAGTAGAGCACGTAGACATTAATGTAGACATTAATGGTTGTACACTAGTAGACAATTCTAAGGGTGCGCCCCTTGATCTGTATATTTTTTTTAAAAAGGGGCGTATTAGAGAATCGTTTTTTCATCATTTGAAATAGAACCAAAGACTCACTATTTTTTTGGTTTGGAATATGATGGAATAAAGCAAAACGGTTCACTAACTTATCTGCGCTTCTTTGTTATGAAACAACATTCAGTCCATGCAATTTTCGACGCGATTTTCACCATGGATCATCTGGAAACAACAATCTCTCTGTATTGAGGAATTGATCCGTGCACCTCCTCAAGAAGAAAAGCCTCTGAATCGTGTGTGCTACCGTTCCTTTGGTTCAATCTTTGAGTTCTAGACCAGTTTTTGTTTTATATATACACGTATTAGTTAATTATATATATATACATACACACACACAAATATATGTTAATTTTTTTGCAGGTCCATGGGATCCCCGTGGGACCTTTAGTGGGTCCGCCACTATTGATAGCCATTATCTGCCTTATCAAAATGGCTGATTTTGGCTCCAATGAATGTTATCAAACCGACAAACCCTTGATATATTTCAGCCAAGTTACACTTACCAACAGGCCCTTGATACCTCTGAATCGTGTGTGCTACCGTTCCTTTGGTTCAATCTTTGAGTTCTAGACCAGTTTTTGTTTTATATATACACGTATTAGTTAATTATATATATATATATACACACACACACACACAAATATATGTTAATTTTTTTGCAGGTCCATGGGATCCCCGTGGGACCTTTAGTGGGTCCGCCACTATTGATAGCCATTATCTGCCTTATCAAAATGGCTGATTTTGGCTCCAATGAATGTTATCAAACCGACAAACCCTTGATATATTTCAGCCAAGTTACACTTACCAACAGGCCCTTAATAACAAATTAAAAGCATGTAATTATTATGAGGATCACAAATATTAGTTTGAGGCATACCACGTTCATGTCAGCTCGAAGCTCTTCAAACCAGGAAGTGCTGTTTTCTCTGTCTTTCAAAACGCTTGCTATGTATATGCATGCCAATGCTATCAAGTGGGGTGGATGAATAAGAATTAGATCCATCTTATACGTATCATTCACAATTCCCCTGAAAAATGTGAAATCCCCATTGATTAGGATATTATTATTATTAGTTATTAGGACTTATTACTATTGTGGTTTGGCGTCAACACAAACAGCAAATATGATAGAGTAAGCCTAGATGAAAAACAGGTTTTGTACCAAGTTAGGTGAGTTGCATCGTTCATCCCAGCATCCTGCAGCAACCTAACAGTACACAAATGACAAGTAGCCTGGGATCAGTATGGATGGGGGCCTTTGGGAGAGGAGGTAAAGGTCAAAGACTCAAGAGGCTTCTTCTACAATAGAGGGTGATTGAAATGTTATATGATCACACATTATATTATTATGTATGTCATTTAACTCATCATCACCATCACCCGAGTGCCGCAAAGGCTCCCACCTATGGTGGGGGGTTGGTTGTACGCAGTCTTACCGCTGCACTAAAGCAAGGAGGGACTGTTTCCGGATGACCCATAGTGAAAATCGAGTCGAAAATTGCATGGACCGACGACTGCTTCATAACAAAGAAGCGCAGACAATTTTGTGGACCATTCTGCTTTATGTCATTAACTAGTTTGGTAAAATCTCAAATATCATTATCATCATTGCCCCAATGCCGCAAAGGCTCCCACCAACAGTGTGGTAAGGGTGGGTCGGATGTACACAGTCTTACCCCTGTACTAAAGCAGAGAGAGACTGTTTTCAAATGATCCATAGTGAAAATCACGTCGAAATTACATGGATTGACTGCTACTTCATATCAAAGAAGTGTAGACAATTTAGTGAGCCATTTTGCTTTATTCCATCATATTCCCAAGCCAAAAAATAGTGAGTTTTTTGGCTCCATTACAAATGATGAAAACTAAAATCTCAAATATATATCAAGATAATAAACTTGACCCCTCAAAGTTCATAATTAGTTACTCTTAAGTTACATTGATCTGTGTAACATATGCAAAAGCTTTACAAAGTATTCCTTACTGTATTAGCGAACTGTATGGATGGAACACAACCAAGTAATAGTCGAGGGCTTCCAAAATTTTCATCTCCATTTCTAAAATGTCTTTTATTTCAAATCTGTACTTCTCATCCGAATCTGAAAAGGTGAAATAGAATTATTATCATATATGGACCAAAAAGGGACCACGAAGTGTATATTGAGTGTGATAATCAATTATCATTTTTACATATTTTCTTGATTATAAAAACGACGTTCCTAGCTGGCACTGTGGTCTCTTCTGCCTTCGACGCCAAGTATAAGCAAGCTGGAGCAACTAGACGAGGATCATATTCCGTCATACTTTTTCTGAGAGCAGCAAAAGAAATTGCGTGCTGATTGTAGCTCTAAAATCTTTAAGATGTAATTTATTCTGAAGATAAACGAAGTCAATATCCTTTGCAACATAAAATTATTCTGTATAGATTTTTTTAAAATAGAACAATTTGATATAACCACCAACAGAAACAAAAAAAAAATTGATTGTTCAACACACTACAGACAGGGTATTAATCACAATTTACCTGACATAAACACGTCTCATGTATGCAATGGCAGTAGCTATAACCCTGCTAATAACCAACAAGTGAGAGTGGCAAAACTTGGCTAAAGTGGAAAGAAAATTAGCAAAGTGTTTGGCCCTTGTGTTAAAACTTAGACAAGCTCATATCCAGGGAAAGCACTCTCACAAGTCACAAATAATGGTAGACACATATATTTCTGCTGAAGGGATGTTACTCCCTCCATCCAAAAAAGGCTTAGCATGTTCAAGGTAGAACTGTTAAATGCCATGAAAACAAATTTAATAAAATACTCCGTAATTGTTTAACTATATGCATTATATTCAACTTGTTTGTACTTCTTTGGGCAAAAAATGTTAGTGTACATGAAATATTAATTTTGTTTGATTAAATAAGACCTCTTATTGGGCAAAAACATTTAAAATATGACTTTCTTTTTGCAAGACAAAGTCAAGGTCTCAAAGAGTATTAATTTAGAAGTTAGCAAAACTAGATGCAGAAATTAGAAGTGTAAACACATTCAACTCAGTCAGATTTAGTAAAAGGAAACACTAACCTTTGCCTCACTTTAACATTTTGGGCCAATCTTACAATGTCTGGAAATAGGGAAAACTGGAAGTCAGAGTATATGGAAGAGAGTAGCATACAATGTGTTAACATTGCAAGTCTTAGAGCAAACTTGTTTCATATGTAACAAAACAAATTACATATAACTACCATGTGATAAAAGGGAAGAGCATGAAGAAAAGGCCCATTTCATTTCTGGTCTGTTTGGAAATACTAGGGAAAGAAATTTTGAAGAAAGCATAGAAGATAATTGAAGGAAAGAAATTTGGGGGAGGGGGGTAAATGAAAGAAACAAGCTCTACACATTTTTTTACGTTTCATCAGACTCGTTTTGTTTGTTTAATTCTATTATTCAAAGGGTATGAAATATAAATATAATTAATTATTTTCAAAAGAGATGATTATAATTTGTTTTACATAGAACTTCGATGGTGAAGCCAAACATCATGAATTGACTTTCCACAACATATTTTTCCATTTGTTTAGCATTTTCCCTGATCCAAATATACCCTTAGAGTCGTATAAAACCTGGAAAATGCTAGGGAAAAAATATACCCTTGGGGATTTATAAATGATAGGTAAGGTGCTAAACTAAATAACACAATCTTGAATACTCATCTTATTTATTCGTACTGCTTATGTAGAGTAAGAAATTTATATACAAGAAAAAAATAGTGATCGTATTTAATTTTCTATTGCATTTCCCAATGTAAAACACATATCACAAAAATATTTCCCTTGAATTGTATTTCATTTCTGCGGCACTAACCAGGATCCAAACACACACTTAAGAGAATTTCAAGCTAAGAAGCACAGAAACTTCCCATACATCACGTTTGAAAAAATCGGAGGTTTGCCAGAAACTTCAAATTCTCGTTTCCCAGCTGTTTCGGTAACTAGGAACAATTACAAAACCTCCTTACTAGCCAATTAGTGTTTCAAAAAAATTGGATTTGAATATTTATCTATTTTTATAAGGTTTTTAGTGGAAAATTGTGTCTGTTTATGGGTGGTTTTTTTACGGGACACCATCTTTGTGATATTGTATAACACAATGTGTTACAGGAAATTTAATTGGTTTTACATTTACATATGCACTAATATGTTATAAATATATATTTTGATCATGTAGCTTATTTTTAACTATTTATCATTAATTATTTAGCAATGTTATATGAAAAATATAATATACATATGTTTGAAAAACATATTCACAAATACATGCTTATAATTTAAAAATAAAATGCTAGTGCATCATTGGTTATCATACAAGCAAGACAAAATAAGGAAAACTGTGATGCTTGAAAAGGTTTGATTTATTCATATTTTCGCCTATTACATAACATCCAATGAAAACGATGGAAATTTCTTACACAACCTTATAACAGAAGACATTGTATGAAATAACAGTATAACAGAAGAAAAATTAACTTCGATTAAGAAAACATATGGCTTTAGTGGATATTATATGTATGTCTTTGAACATAATCTAGAAAGAAACACTACAATGACAATTGATACGTATATGTTTCTATATTAGACCAAAAGTCAGTAATTAAATTAAAAGAAAGCTTCTAAGAAAGGAAGATATCTAGATGAACAAGCCAAACACATAGTCATATATGGATCACAAATCAGAGAGAGAGAGAGAGAGATACAGTTGGACATATGGATCTTGATGAGCTTGCAATCTTCAAGAGTGAGACCTCTCTCCCTATCAAGCTGATGAACGACATTCAGATCTTCAGAATCCAGAAGCTGCTTGCTGGAATTTGAAAACAGTGGAAAATTTTACAAAATAAAATTATTTAAGAAAAAGATAATAGAAATGAAATGTTACATATGAAAAGAGATATGAACAAATCGCACTAGTGAGAAGAGGTCCAGAAATTGGCGGCCATGATTGGGTTGATGATGTTTCAGAAGAAGAAACCAATCGGTGAGCACTTGCGGTAAAGGCAATTGGCCAATCTCACTCAATTGGAGAGCATAAAAAGGACAAGATCGCTTAAGAAGAGCAGGGTATCCAGGGGTGTTGCTAGTACAGAAGTTCGGGAAAGCCAGGTAATGCAGTTATGAACTAAAAACAATGTGTAAAAAATGTAATTAGTATACAGTTCAAACATAATGAAAAATCCATTAGAATTCATAAAAATATTTTTAAGCAGTACATTCAAGAAGCCATAAGATGAGGTGGTAAAGATGATGAACCAAGATGCATAATAAAAACGCATTCTTTACAATTATCAAATCCAAAACTAAAGCACAAGAAGAATGCACATCGCTAAAAAGAAAACACGACAAACAATGTGCATTGTGTGTTGTTGGAGACTATTCCAACCAATTGAATTCAAGAATAAGTGGATGGAATACGGCGTAACTTAAAAATCTTCCCATTTCAAAAGCAGGTAGATTAAGAATAGTGAAAGAGGATATGAATTATTGAGAGTATGATAGGAAGATAGTAGAATAATGTGATGGAATGTAGGATAAATCCAAAAAAAGTGGTTGTAACAATGTATTATTTTCAAAATTATTGAGGGTATGATGGGAAGATTAAGAAATGGGAAGATTTTTTTGTTACGGACGAAAAAGGAAAGTGGGAAGATTTTTTTGTTACGGAGGGAGTAAGAGATGAGTTTCTGTTGACTTAATTTCAGGTCGAGTTTCTGTCCAAGCATCAAATCAGATTGCCATATTTCATCACTTTTCCCTTACGGCCAATGACTTAGAAGCTGTTCTCTTCGTCTTATTCTTATTACTTATTGCTTATTCTTATTTTATTCAAATCAGATCCTAAAAATTCAAATCAGATCAGATCAAACCAGATCAGAAACATTCAAATCAGATCAAAAACATTCAGATCAGAAAAGTTCAAACATGATTTATCACTTTTATTATAGTTATAATTATAGTTATAATTATAATTATAGTTATAATTATAATTATTATTATTAATATTACTATTGTTATTGTTGTTGTTGTTGTAATTATTATTATCATGCGGAGTAATAATAATTATAGAAACACTTATAATCATTACTTATATTTATTATTATAATTATAGAAATAAATATAATAATTATACTTACAATTATAATTATATAAGTAATTATATAAGTAATTATGATTATATAACTAAAAATATAATTACAATTATAATTATATCTATAGTTATAATTAGTGTAATAGGTATAATTATAATATTTTTGAATTTAAGTTTAATTATTATACTTTTTCTATTTGTGATTATATTTATAATTTTATTTAAATTATATTTGTAATTAAAATTATATTTATAATAATTATAATTATAATTATAGAAATATTCAAATCAGATTAGATCAGAAAGATTGAGATCAGATCAGATCAGAAGGATTCAGATCAGATCAGAAAGATTCAGATCAGATCAGAAAGATTCAGATCAGATTAGAAAAATTCAGATCAGATCAGAACTTAAAAAATTCAGAAACATTCAGATCAGGTGAAGAGAACAGCTTCTTAATTTTTTCCATTTTCCCAGTGTAACACTTGAGATTAAATTGAAATGGATTAATAGTACTACTCATACCAACAGAGGTGCATCTCCTTTTAAGGGAGCTCATCCGTTAAGAAATTCAAAGTTAAGCGTGCTTGCACGAGAGTAGTCTTGGGATGGGTGACCCCTGGGAAGTTTCTTAGGGCGCGCATGAGTGAGGACAAAGTGCGCGGTAAAGGCTCGTGGTGGTTTGTGGGGACAGTACTATTGGTCCGGAGTAACTACCTCGGGTCCGGTGGGGCCGGGGTGTTACACCCAGATCACGCTCAATTTACATTGCAACAGAAACAAATTCCTTAACGGAAGAAATATTTGGAGCCAAGTAATTTAACTCTTGTCTGTCGTATGTACTTGTAGTTGGCTTAAAAAAATAATGCAATGTTGTTTTTGCCACACCTTGACAAAATTAATGAAATAATCAACATATTACTTTCAATCACATAATTCAGATTAATAATATTTTAAGAAAATTACACTCCCTAATTTTCAGTTTCAGAGATGAAATCACACAATTAATTCACCTATATAAACAATGAAAATTCATGCAACAAATTTACGTTTTATAAAATCATATAAATAAAACAAAACATTCAAATATTAAATGAGTGTGATGAATGTATTAGAAACTAAAAATTTTATTTTAAGTAAATTAAAATAAAAAAGTTACAGAACTTACGTATGGGCTACGGCTGGCAGACATGAGAAGTGGGAGTCTGAGAGAGAGAACGCCGACTGTCAGTGGATCACCCGATCGGGCAAGAGGCCGGAGTGGGCGTCTGGAAGAAGGAGCGAGTAGGAGGGCAGACGCTGGCGGAGGCGGACATATGGAAAGCGGGCGACTTGGAGACGCGGTTACAGGTCTGCCGGGTCTGCCGATCTGCTACCTTGCGAAGTTCAGGAAGAACAAGCGAAGAAGGAGGGTGTTGGGTTGAGAAATTTGGGTTGGGCCGGATATGTTTTGACTGGCCAACCGTACTCTGGTCCAATTTATACTGGGCCTCAAAGGCTTCCCTCCACCCCTAAGCTCTGGTTAGAGTAAAAAAGGAGACTTATATCAATTCGATTTACGAAAATTTTAACGAGCCCGTAACGGGTTCATTAGAGAGCACGCAGCTGTTATACACGGCAGGAAAATAGGATAAAAATAACAATTAAATACGTTCCGTAAGATCTCAATTTTTTTTGAGAGGTGAGATCTCAATATTCAAAACCATCCTAAGCTAAAGTAAATGTGTCGTATATTATTCTTAATTTTTTAAGTCATATATCCATCTTTTATCAAATTTTAGGTTTTTGTGACTTTACAAAAAAATTAATATAGATTTTGAATATGTAAATTTTATTTACTAAAATACTTTTATTATTAACAAATGTGACTTAGAGCATCGGATCCAATGCTACAATATGTACAATGCATATATGTCATGAGAGATAGTCACATAAATCTTAGCAAATAAATTATCTTTCTCCTTATTTGAATGATTTTATATAATTTTGGTATGTTTTTCTTTGTAATGTCAATCACAATGTTAAAATCTAGACGGTGTTCTTGACATTGCAGAGAGAAACTTACCAAATTGTATAAAGTCATTCAAATAAAGAGAGAAATAATTTATTTTCTAATATTTATGTGGCTATCTCTCATGTCACATGTGTGTCGTGCACATTGTAGCATGGGAGATACTCTTTACTTTATGATGTGTCAAACATCGTAAATGTAATGGGAACCTTTACTCGGGCCGGAGGTAGTATAAAATATTCATTCCATCTTTTTTTAAGTAATATGAGTTTTTCCGGTGCAACGCACAGGTTCATCATGTAGTTAATATTTAAAACTAAATGGAGGGAATAAAAATTTCCAAGCTTAATGAAATGTAATATATTTAAAGTACAAATTTGTCCTATCCCGTTTTCTATTAATTTGATGTTGGTATGAAAAAATATAGATTCAATAATATTAAGCTCCGGTTTGTTTGGGTTGGTATCATGTCTTTTCGATTTTTTGCACACTCGTAAATTTTACAAAAAAAAGGATGACATCCATCACTGAGAGCCCTTCAACACCGATCGGTTAGTTAAATGGATGATCCAAATTGAACTTTAATCACAAGCTGACATATAGCGAGCGAGGCTCTGACACAGGTATTTGCAGAGGCTTTATGCATTTTACATAATAATCTCTCATTACAGTTGCCAAATTTGAACCCGATACTTGCCTCTTGTGACACCTCTTGTATACCAGTTGAGCTACGCCCACCGGTCACCCCTAAGTTTTACAATTAACATATATAATAACTGAAAAGATATTATTTTCATTCTATTACACTTTGTCAACTTTAAATTAGGTGAGAAACAAAACAATAAAAAACTGAAGATTGATGTTTACACAAAGGAAGTAGAATGAAAAGTACTACAAAAATGAAAATCCAATTAAAGTAACTAATTTAGGGTGGATAAAAAAATTGAAAAGCATTGTACCGAACCGTATGGACCGACCCGTAATGACACCGAATCCATATTTTGTGTACCAGTCCCAAACCGATCGAAAACGGGATGTGATGAAATTGCACTTTTAATATTTTACTTTTCATTAGGGCATTATTAAGCAATTCATTTTTAAGTTTAAATTCCATCCAAAAAAGCCTGGGATACGTATAATTTAGAAAATTAATGTGGCAATACGTGTCATCTGCATTTGCTAATTGCTATACATATGTATTTAGCTTGGGATGGTTTTTGAATTTTGAGGTCACGGAAGTGACGGAACACGTTTCTTTTTTAATTTTTATCCGATTGAGTACTATGAGTACTGAGTAGCACGTAGTACTCCGTATTTTTTTTTGACGAGTGTGGATCGCGTGCTCCGTACTCCGTAGTGAGCCCGTTACGGGTTCTTTAAAATTTTATACAAACCAAACCAAGTACCCGTGCGATGCACGGGGTATATCTAGAATTGAATAGTAATTTATATAAAATTATATTTTATGATTGTACATAATGTGTAATTTTGTGAAATAAAAGAAGACAATATAAATTATATGTTTAGCTTTTATTATATATGTTTTAGTAGTGGTAAGAAAATTAAAATTTGGATCGTATGACAAATTGCAAGTAAAATAAAAATAAGTGAAAAGGTATAAAAATAAGCTCTATGTGAAAATTAAATAGCTTAATAGTACAATTATTATTGTGTGCCATGAAACTTTAATTTATAAAATAGAACAATAATTTATATATGAACAACGTTCCAAGAAGTTTCATAACTTTGAAAAACTTCTCTATATCCCGCATTATTGTAATAGAGTAATTAATAACATTAATTAGGTTTCCATATTTGTATTGTTTCCTATTGTACTCAGGACATATTTATTATATATATGACACCTAGGGCTACCACATTGGTAAGTCTTTCCAAACCGCCTTTGAGGACCTCAAAAAGTATTTACAATCAGATCTGCTGCTCAGCAAGCCTGAAGCCGGTGAGACCCTCACTCTCTATTTGGGAGTAACCAAAAGCGCAATTAGCTCTGTTTTGGTACGCGAGGAAGGAACAGTGCAAAAGTCGGTCTATTACATCAGCAAAGTCCTTCATGGAGCTGAGCTCAGGTATCCGGTCTTGGAAAAGACCGCTCTTGCAGTTTACACAGCGGCCAAGAAACTGGCGCATTACTTCCAGGCTCATCCAATCAAAGTGCTCTCGGGCTTGGGAGTTGGCACATTGTTCAGGACAGCTAAAACCGCTAGAATTGTGAAGTGGTCCTTGCTGATCGGTCAGTATCAAGTAAGTTTCCAACCTAGATCATCAATCAAAGGCCAAGCCTTGGCAGACTTCTTGGTTGAATGTACTGTCCGGGACTTGGCTGAAGAAAAGAGACACAAAGAAGAGGATTGGTGGACCCTGATGACTGATGGATCGTCATCAGGATCCAAAGGTTGCGGAGGAGGGGTGGTCCTCATCACCCATGAAGGTTTCAAAACTTATCACGTCCTCAGATACAAGTTTAACCTATCCAATAATGAAGATGAGTACGAGGCCCTGCTATCAGGCCTCAGGATAGCGATCCACTTCAAAGCACAAAAACTGAGGATTAAAACGACTCTAAGTTGGTTATCAAACAGCTCAGAGGGGAATACGAAGCCAAAGAAGAAAGAATGCAGAAATACAGGGACGTAGCTCTGCAACTCATCAAACAGTTTGAGGAGTCAGATCTGATATGTGTTCCCCGAGCCCAAAACAACGAGGCAGACATTCTGTCAAAGCTGACCAAAGATGCGCCTGAGCACCTTATGCGCATAGCCCAGATACAAGAACTGGATAAACCCAACATCGAGGTCATAAAAGACCTGGAGGTCTTGCCTGTCGAACCAAGGCAAAAAACCTGGGTTGAAGAATTGATGGAATACAAGGAAGCCGGAACACTGCCTTCAGACAAGGAGAAGGCAAAGTTGATCAAGAGATGGGCTCCAAACTACATGTTGGATTAATGGCCCGAGCCCGGGGTCCGTCCCATTCACCCCTTTCTTACCAGACGTGCGTCCGGTTAGACCACTGGACTAGCCTAGCGAGCCCATGTTTCCTCCAGGAGGGACGAACGTCTGCAATAGGGAGTTAGGCCCAGCGGCCCATCTCGACGGACGTCTATGCGGGGACAGGGAGCAGGCCCACGGGTCATCAGAATGACGACGAACGTCGTCAGAGCAAGCCCGTAGCCATCGGAGATGGTCTAGCCCGCATGGCGAGAATCCACAGAGGCCAGGGGACGAACGGCCAGTTCTCTGGGGGGCTACTTGGAGCAAGCCAGCTCGCTCCTCGGGCGGACGAACGTCCCCACTAATTAGGCGGGAAACCTAGATTCTGGCGGGAAGCGCATTTAATGCTGAAGATTTGGTGGTTGGGGCACCAACGGTCCACAGGCTGCCACGTCAGTATAGCCACCTGCCCATTGGTGGGTATAAATAGAAGCATTTATTTCATTGTAAAGGGTTGGCAACTTTCTACTCTTAGCACTCTAGCTATAGCATTCTTACTCATAGCACTTCTACTGCCTGGTAAGACGAACGGCCGACGTGCCTTTTTAGCAAGTAGATTGTACTTAGGGGAGTTATTACGAAGTTAATAATACCTATTTACATTGCCTGCTATTTCTTCTGTTTCCTGATCTTTCTGATTGTTGTTGGGCCAAATATCCACACACTCCTACACCTCTTCCACTCGAGATCCTTAGGGCTTACGTGTTGGGCCCAAGGATTGAAGGAATTAACCTCAACACTGGCGTCGTCTGTGGGAAACTGAACTAAAAGTTTCCAAACTCTCCCTGCTAGAACAGCAACAACCTGCCCCTCAACAAAACACGATGTCAGGAAGTAACAATCAGCGTGACCTCTCCGAGCGTCTGGAATCAAGCCGCCGGAATCGCGGCCAGAACTCGGAACAATCCGCGACGATATGGACCGCCGGGGGGAACGGGGGTATCACTGACCTCATTCCCCTTGAGGCCAGGCAGGATCCCCGCCTCATGCGGGAACTTGTTGACACCATGCGCCGATTGGCAGACGAGCGGGAGGCTCAGGAGCAGGTGTACTCTGCAAGCACCCAACGAACACCCCTCTCTCCCATCCGCCGTATGCAGTCGCACGATGATACGACAGGATCAAGCGACCACCGGCCCTCCGTCCATGAGCGGCTGGGTGGAGGTTCAGGCTCCCGAGGAACGGGAGGGCGAACGAATATCAGCGCTACTGCATTCAGGACGCACACACCATCAGTTCCCCGCCAAATCTCGCGGGGGGACGAAACCCCAAGGATCAACACCGTTGGACGACGTTTCCAACGGCGAGGGGCACAAATCCTTAGGCGGCCACACGATGCTGTGGCCGCTCAGCGAAACACTGCCCTCGAGGCAATGCCTCCTGTGTCCCCCGGAAGGGCCGCACAGGATGCAAGGCTGGAGGCGATGGAACGGCAGATTGCCGAAATGAACAGACGGACGGATGCCGGCTCAGCCACGCCCTCCTTCTCTCTCACATCGCCCTTCACCCCCCGGGTGATGAGCGTCGAGATTCCCCGGGACTGCAGACCCCCGGGCAACTTGGTGTACAATGGAGCCGGTGACCCCAAGGCCCACCTGATTAGCTACCAAGGAAATCTATCCATGCTGGGAGCATCGGACGAGGCCATCTGCAGACTGTTCTTCAGCACCCTCAGGGGGCCAGTGCAAGAATGGTTCGGCCAGCTGAGGCCGGGTACCATCGACTCATATGAACAGCTCTCCCGGCAGTTCATGGCCCAATTCGCTGCCAGCACCACCCCCAGGAAGGACGTCACGGCTCTCGCCCACATCAAACAAGGGCGGGACGAACCGCTGGCTAGGTTCCTGGTAAGGTGGAGGGATGAAGTCCTGCAGGTCGATGATCTGGACGAACGTCTGGCCACGAACATGTTCACCAGCGCCTTGGCTACTGGAGATCTGTACCGGGACCTGAGGAGGAACCCCGGCACCAGCTACACCGAGGTTCTGGCTCGGGCCCAGAAGTATGCCTCTATTGAGGAGGAGATCAGGCAGCGGGACAGGGTTCCCGCGGCCCAGCAACGGAAAGTGGCGGCAGGCTCGGCCCTAGACCCGGGCCCGGGCCCTCCCCCCCAAACAAAAAGAAGAAGGCGGACGGGGCGATGGTCCCTTGGAAGGCTCCGTCCGGAGATAGTCAGACGCGGCTGGACGACCGCTACGTTCCCTTGGCCTATCCAGTGAGCCAAATTTTTGAAGCCATCAAAGACAAGGGCCTCCTGGTGGAACCCCAAGATATGAAGAAGCATATGGGGCTTGACCAATCTGCTTACTGTGAATACCATCGGAGGGCCGACCACCTGACCGACAACGGCAGCCAACTAAGGAAGGCAATCGACGAGCTGGTCCGTCAGGGGTACTTGGGCGAGTTCACCCAGCTGTTGAACAAAAACAGCCAACAGAAGCCGAACCCGAGACCTCGAACATGGCGCCGCGACGACCGGCGCGACGCGGAACCTCAGGACGTGGATTATCGGAACGCAGATAAACGTCCGGAGGGGTCCCTTGGCCCGAAGGGCAAAAAGAAGAAGCTGGAGATCAAGGTGATCTTCGGGGGCGCTGAGACGGGGGATACACCCGCCGAGCGGAAAAAATTCGAGAGATCACTCTATGTGGGCTCCATATCAGCACCCCCCACCAAACGCAACAAGATCGAGGCAATCACTTTTGGGCCCGCCGATCTGCCGATGTCACCGGCGCCGCACAGGGACGAGCTGGTGATCAGCATGGACGTGAACCATGCCATCATCCGCCGCGTCCTTGTTGATACCGGGAGCAGTGTGAACGTCCTCTACTGGGAGGCGTTCGAGGGGATGAAGCTCAAAAAGGACATGTTGCACCCTCTGCGTACCCCGCTGTCCGGCTTCACCGGGGATTGCATTGACGCTGAGGGCACCATTATTCTGCCAGTAGAGATCGGCGACGGCCCTCACACCGCCCGGATCGGGATGACGTTCGTCGTTGTCCGCCTAAAGTGCGCCCACAACGCCATTTTGGGCTGGCCCGGCTTGGAAGACCTGAGGGCCATATGCTCCGTACGGCACTCGTGCATCAAATTCCCCACCGACACTGGAGTGGGAGTAGCACGTACGGACCCGCATATGGCCAGGGCCTGCTACACAAAGGCCATGGAGAAGCTCAACGAGCGGGAGGCTCGGGTCAACAGCATCTCCGAGAAGGCCAAGCAGGCCGACTTGGACGCTCATCTGGAGCCAGCAACCCTGCTGGAAGAAATCGAGCTCGACGACCCGACGGACAGGAAGGTGTCCATCGGTGCAGATCTAGAGCCGGAGATCAGAGCGGGGGTCATAACCGTCCTCCGCAGGTTCAAAATCCTGTTTGCCAGAGGGCCGGAGGACATGCCGGGCATCGACCCCAATCTCATATGCCATAGGCTCGCCGTGCGGCCGGACGCCAAGCCCATACAACAAAAGAAAAGATATATGGCGGCCGACCGGCGCGATTTCATCAAAAAGGAGACAGCAACTCTCCTCAGCATCAAACACATCCGGCCGGTCATCCACGTGGAGTGGTTGGCCAACGTGGTACTAGCCCCAAAGGGCGACACGTGGCGGATGTGCGTCGATTACTCGGACCTCAACAAAGCTTGTCCGATGGATCCTTATCCTGTTCCGAGGATCGACTTGCTGGTGGATGAGACAGCAGGCTGCGAGCTGCTCAGCTTCATGGACGCATTCAGAGGCTACCATCAGGTGTTCATGCACCCCGATGATGCCGAGAAAACGGCGTTCGTCACGGCGGATGGCGTGTACTGCTACATCGTCATGCCATTCGACCTGAGGAATGCCATGGCTACCTTCCAAAGGATGATCGGGATGTTGTTCAAGGACGTACTGGGGAACACAATGGAAGCTTACGTGGATGACATCCTGATCAAGAGTAAGAAAAAGGGGGACCATGTCCAAGATATGGAGAGGGTCTTCGGTATCATGGAGAGGGCCAGCATGAGGCTCAATCCGAAGAAATGCGCCTCTGCCGTCAGGGGCGGCAAGTTCCTCGGATACATGATGAGCGAGCGGGGAATCGAGCCTAACCCGGAGAAGGTAAAGGCAATTATGGACATGGAGGCCCCCAAGAATCTCAAGGACGTGCAGCGGCTCACCGGGCGTCTGGCAGCCCTAAGCAGATTCTTATCCAAGCTGGCTGATAAGGCGATTCCCTTTTTCCAGATTATGAAGAAGGTCAATCCCTTCGAATGGACCCCGGAGTGCCAGGCTGCTTTCGAAGATTTTAAGGCATATCTCTCCTCTCCGCTCGTTCTCACCAAAGCGGATCCCGGGGAGAGATTGTACATGTATTTAGCAGTAGCCAATCTGGCCGTGAGTGCCGTACTGCTGAAGGAGTCAGAAGGCGTTCAATGGCCAATATACTTTGTGAGCAAGGCGCTGAACGGTCCCGAGACGAGATACACACTGATGGAGAAGACGGTCCTCGCCTTGATTGCATCCATCAAACGCCTAGCACCGTATTTCCAAGCACATCCGGTAACAGTCTACACGACGCAGCCCCTTGCCACAATCCTCAGAAACCCAATGGCAAGCGGGAGGATAACCAAGTGGTCCTTGATGATCGGCCAGTATGACGTGGACTTCAAACCAAGGCCGACGATCAAGGGACAGGCACTGGCGGACTTCATTGCAGAATGCACCGCGCGCACCGAGGACGAATCCCATGACAGCAACGACTTCAATAATTGGTGGGAGATGTACACCGATGGGGCCTCAAGCGCGCGAGGTTGTGGCGGAGGAGCGGTGATCACTTCCCCCGAGGGTTTCAAGGCGTATTACTCTATGAAATTTGAGTTCAAGGTCACCAAAAACGAGGCTGAGTACGAGGCGCTTATCGCAGGACTGAAATGCGCGAAGGCACTTGGAGCAGCTCGTCTGAAGGTGAGGATGGACAGCCAGCTGGTGGTAACCCAGATGAACGGCGTTGCAGAAACCAGGGAGGAGAGAATGAAGGTTTACAAGGAATTGGCGGAGGAACAAACCGCGCAATTTGAGCAGGTGATCCTTGAGCAGGTATCACGGGTGGAGAATGCAGAGGCGGACATACTGTCAAAGCTAAGCAACCCCCCCAACTGATGATTCGGCGATAGGCGTCCCCCGCCACATCAGGGGTTTCGTCAGGCAGGAGGTGTTCCCAGCACCGGCGACGGACGTCATCCAAGTGGAGGTTATCTCTCTCGCCGAACCCAATTGGACGAAAGAGATAGCAGATTACCTCAGGGATGGAACACTCCCGGAGCCCAAAGATGACGGCGGCGCAGGAAAAGCTGCGTGGATAAAGAGGCGCGCCCCTAACTTTGAGCTTATTGATGGGCAGCTCTACAAGAAGACGTTCGGCGGGCCTTACCTAAGGTGCCTCCCGCCGAGCCTAGCAGCAGCGGTGATCGAAGAGATACATGAGGGGATCTGCTCCGGCCACCAAGGCCCCCGAACCTTGGCCAGGAAAATCATCCTGCAGGGCTATTACTGGCCGACCATACAGCAAGATTGCTTCAACCATACTCGGAAGTGCGCAGTATGCCAGCAGTATGCACCCGTCCTGGACGTCCGGCGAGCTTCTACACCCCGATGACCATCGCACTACCTTTTGCTAGGTCACTAGGTGGGGCATAGATTTGTTGGGTCCTCTGCCAACAGCCGCTGGAGGAAGAAAATTCGTCATTGTGGCGATTGATTATTTCACGAAGTGGGTGGAGGCCGAACCACTGGCCTCCATCACTGAATTCCAATGCCAGAAGTTCGTCTGGCAGAACGTCATATGCCGCTTCGGGATTCCGGAGCAGGTCGTCACCGACAACGGCCGGCAGTTCGTCGGCAGAGGATTTGAGGCATACTTGGCAAAGTTGGGCATCAGGCACTCTAAGGCCCCGGTGGCCTACCCGCAAGCGAACGGCCAGGTGGAACATGAACCGGACCATCATGGGTGGCATCAAGAAGAAGTTAGAAGACTACACCTCCACCTGGCCGGAGCAGCTGAATTATGTCTTGTGGACGTACAAGACGACGCCGAGAACGGCGACTGGGGAAACCCCCTTTGCCTTGGCTTATGGTTTCCAAGCTAAGGTGCCGACGGAGGTGCTGGTGCCCACACATCGCACCAAGCATTACCAGCCGGAGGACAACGAGGCCAACCTACGAGCGGAGCTCCATTTCATCGAGGAACGGAGGGACCTAGCGGCTCGTCGCATGGAAGAGTACCACAGGGCCACGCAGAGATACTTCAACAAGGCCGTGAAATTCCGCGAAATAGAGGCCGGGGACCTCGTACTCAGAAAAAGAGAGAAGAGCAAACCACTCGAGGGTGGCAAGATGGCTAAAAATTGGGAAGGGCCTTACCGGGTCATCAGAAGATATAACCAGGGGACGTTCCTCCTCCATACCCTGGAGGGGAACCATGCCGGGATATGGAACGTAGAACACCTGAAGAAGTTCTATCAATAGTTAGAGGCTGTTGTCTTTGTATTATTCCTACTCCCATGTAAAATGACCGGTCGTCGTCAATAATAAGGCCCCCTGTTTTTGATCAGTTTTGCTCTTTCCAACGGCCGTCAAGGAAGGGAATCTCGATGTAGATATACATGTCCGTTCCTGTGAGTCTCACGGCCATCGATCGGCTTCTTCGAAGCAAGGAGCATCGGCCGAACCCCGGACCAGGAACGCACGAAGCACCAGGGAATCTCGATGTAGATAAACCTGTTCCTCCTTGCGAGTTTCGAGGATACCGGACGTCTCTTCGAAGTAAGAACGCCGGTAGGACCAAGAACCAAGGACGAACGAAGACTGAAAGACTGCCTCCCCCCCCCAAAAAAAAAAAAAAAAAATAACCAAGATGGGGAGAAGAGGAGGAGAGCTCCTATGTGGAAGGGAATCTTGCCCGGGCGTGCCAGATCTTCTCCCACCGCTGAAGACGAACGCCTCTCGATGTAGAGGTTAGTAGAGACGCGAGGGGCGCTAGACGAACCAAGAGAGCTTTGCCAAGATAAACCTGTTTATCCCACAATGACCATGGATCAATGGACGTGGGGTAACAAAGCCGGGAACCCGTGAGGGTAAACCAGTTCGTCCCTGCGAGTTCCCTGGATACGGAACGTACTCTTCGAAGCAAGAGACGCCGGTAGGACTAAAAGGACCACGGACGAACGAAAAAGGGGGAATCTCGATGCAGATAAACCTATTCCTCCTTGCGAGTTTCGAGGATACCGGACGTCTCTTCGAAGTAAGAACGCCGGTAGGACCAAGAACCAAGGACGAACGAAGACTGAAAGACTCCTAAAAAAAAAAGATGCCAGAAGAGCACGGAGCAAACAACGATTTTTATTCTTCGGTACTGATGACCGGAAAGTAACAAATGTGCTAAGTACAATGTGGATAATGAAAAAATTAGTACAAGTACAAGACAATGAACGGAGAATTATTGCTGATCGACGTCCGGAGTTGAAGCCTTGGAAAGAGTCTGCTTGGCCTTTTCTCTAGCTTCGGCTTCCTCCTGCTCCCTACGCTCCTTCAGTAGCTCAAGGGCCCCCGCATGAGCGTCCGCCATCAGAAAGTCAAAGCCAGCCGCCTCCGGATCGAAAGGAGCCCCGAAGTGACGCTCGAACGTCGGGAGATTCTCCGCTACTAGCCCAACCATGCCCTTACGATAGGTGTCATCGGCGAGATCATCAAGGAAACACTGTCCGGTGGGGGTGGCTTGGAGCAACTTAACCCCATCCAGATAGGCGTCCGGGCAGGTGGCCAAAAACTCACCGACGAGCCTCGGGAGGAACTTCATGGCCATGGTATGAATGGCACCAGTGTAAGCTTTGGATTTCTGAAATGCGATAGAGCCAGACTCCTTGATCTTGGCAACGTCGGCCTCATAAATGGGAACATGGTTGTCCACGCCCGTACGGCGGAGTTCCACTTTGGCCTGCTCTACGGCCCACATCCGGCTGCGGAGGTCCACAAGCTCGGCCTCCTGTTTTCTGAGGAGCTCCTTCTGGGAAGCATTCTCCTGGACAAGCTTATCATAGGCATCGGCCTTCTCTTGGAGAGATCCAGCCCTGCCTTTGGCATTCCTCAGAAGGGCATCGCATTCAGCCCGTACTCTGGCCATCTCCCTACCCTGGTGCTCGAAAGCCATCCGAGCCCTATGGAAGTAGAGCCCGGCCTTATCCAGGGTGCTCTGACCGCACTCCAAGAGATCTTCAGGGGCCTCTTGAGCAGCAAAGTCCTGCGGGACCTTGAGATTCAGGCCACACCATATAGAGGATGCTGTCTGGCCAAAGAGCATCATCGACTCCTTGCGGGGACCAACCCCGGAGAATTCAATCAAGCCAAGGGAGGACCCATTGGCTTCTGGGGGCGAAAGAGGACGAGCGTCGTCAGAACCCTTGGCAATTTGGGCATCATCATCCCGGAGACGGCGGACGTCTGTATTCCGCGGAGGAGAAGCACGGGGCTTGATCCGGGAAGTGGGTTTCCGCTTGAGGGGACTCCCGGGCTCCCCATCAGAGTCGTCGGCCACTATGATGGCCTTGGAGGCAGTACCCTCGACGCGCGGCTTCTTGGAAGAACCGGCCCCAGAAGCATCATCAGCCCGTGACCTGGTCATCCGTGTTTCGACCTTGGGGACGAGCGGCCTCTCCGGTTTGCTGTGGTCCTTATGCTCACGGCCAGCGGCAGTCGAAGTATTGTTGGTACGACCCATGGTGGCTGTAGATGGGAAAACTCCTGCACAAAAGGAACCAAGATGTTCAGAGCCATAACAGCGAAGAGACGATAAAACAATACAAGTACAAACGGACGCACCTAACCCAGCCCGAGCTTTAAAAGGCTCGGCCACCAGCAACCGGAGGTTCTGGATGCCGAGTCCAGCTATGCGCTTGGCATACCCGAGCTCCTCGTCCGGCATGGGCGGCGGAATCGTCTTCACCGGGTAAGCATTCCACCGGTCAGAGAATGGCATCGGTGAGCCTACTCCGGCCAGGAAGAAGCGCTCTTCCCAGCCGTCCGGATTCCCAGCATTATTCGAGAACAGAACCATGGACGGACGAGCAATCAGGGTCAAATACCCCGTGCGTCCGAAGGGGGACAGCCGGAAGAAGTGGTTTAGCAGGTCCACGGTGGGGGTCACACCGACGCTATGGCACCTAATGATGAACCCGACGATAATCCTATAAGCGGCAGGGACGAACTGCGCAGGCACTATCTCAAGGGCCCTGAAAAGCTCCAAGTGGAAGCTATGTAAGGGGAAGTTCAGCCCGGCTATCACCGAATCCAAATGGACCACCACATAGCCGGGCAGATGGCGCATGGGGTTGCGCAGACGCCGATCGTCGTAGGTCCTTGGAGGATAGAACCATTGGCTGATCAGACGCTTGTCAGCATTCGTCAGGCGTTGAACTTGACGCCGAACGCACGAGAAGCTGAGGCTTGTAACGGGGAGGCCGGGGCGGCATTCCCCGCTCATATTCCAAGTCCTCGCCAGAAGAACAACCATCGTCGAAACGAGTTTCAGAAGACATGGCAACGAACGGTACCTTGGAAGTCCGAGATTCGACTCGGGGTGAAGGAAACCTAGAGAGAGGAGGCAATTGTGCAGCGTAAGGAGAAGTGTGAATGAATCACATGGTTTTTGGGTACTTATAGGCAGCATCGTGGAATCGCGCCAACTGAAGTAGGACACGTGGCGCCTAGATACCGGTACCTACCACGGTATTAAAGGTGCCTTGATTCGCTCACCTCATAATCACGGCGAGGAAACCCGGATCAATGCCACGAACGTCCCGCCAAGGGGGTTTTGACAGTTCCAAAGGGTTTAGAGACGCCCAGAGATCGCGACCATCGACTACGCCTAATATCGACAGCTAAATGAGAGGCACACACGTCAGCGGCTTCGTCCGTCTTTCCATTTAGACCAGACGAACGTCTCGCTACGAAGCTTGGGTAGAGCACGCGCAGCATGAATGTTTGCGTTTACGCATACAACAGACGAACATCGTTATCAAATGCTAGTTCTGGGGAATACGTTCGTACCTCCATACTTGAGAAATTACTACTGGCCAAGGAGGCAACCACCGACGAACGTCGTCTCGCGACATTGAGAATGACTACAGACAGCGGTTGGTGGTATGCTCGCGCTTGTAGGATGGGCGCCGCTATCAGAGTACTGTTGCCGGACGGCAAGCCAGCATTAGCGCCGAGCGTCGTTGCCCAAAGACGAACTCTCGCGGTACGTCCGCACGGTCGAGTACGTGCGGAGGCATGGCAAGGGGACGCCGTTGCCCTAAACAAAGTGAGGGACCGGTATGAACGTCCCCACAGACTTTAACTGTGCGTCAAAAGTGTAGTGAGGAAAGAAAAGTAATGAAGTAAACAATCATGGACGTGGAGACAACTATGGGCAAAAGTATGTGTATTCTTCAGCTCTAACGGCTGGGCATTACAAGTGCGAGATGGAAAGAAGTATAAATTACATTACACCATAAATGGGGACTCAGGCCGGCTGCCTCCCGGGATCTGCTCCTCCTCTTCAGCTTCGGGCTCGGGGGGTCGGGGGTTCCGGAATCTCCCCTCTGGCCTTGGCCTCCTCTCGACGCTGGTCCCTCCCCAGCTTCCCTAGAGCTTGAAGCAGCAGATCGTCGTCTGTATTCGCAGCCAGCTCAAAATCGACCCCTTGCAGCCTCGAGAAAATGGGAAGGGTGGCCTTAACCCCCTCGTTATAGCCAGCAGCGAAGGTGCTATCGCCGACCTCATAAAGGAACTTGTGCGACAGAGGGGAGCTCTCCAGAATCCGGACGTCGCACGCCAGACGCTGCCGGGGCGGTATCTTCGCCAGGGCCGCAGAGAATACGTCGCCAAAGGCCCCGGCGCAATAATCCTTGGCAGAGTCTATAAACTCCCTGGTGTTCCTGTAGCCGGAGGTGTCAACCAACCACTCCGGACTTGCATCCTTCGCGGTGGGATGCACCGGGACAAGCCTGAAACCAGCTTCCTCAAGGCTGGCCAGCTGTTTGCGGGATTCTGCCCGCAGGGCGGCAATCTCCTTCTCCTTGGCCGCAGACTCCGCCTCGGCTCGACGGGCGGCCTCCCGGGCTGTAGCAACAGCTGCATCTGCTTTGGCCTTGACCTCTCTTAGGTCGGCCTCCCTGGCAGCTTCAGCCTGAAGGACCAGAAGTCCGGACTGAACAAAGAGGGGAGTTAGAACACATGGTCAAGGGATGAACAGAGAATGGGAGATGTACCTAGATCTAGGATGGAGAAAGTACCTGAAGCGCAGCTGCCAGAGCAGCGCTGGTCGCCTCAGAAGACGAACGGGGAGGTAGCTCAAGACCAGCTTTGAGGGCCATCTCCCTCCAGAGTTCCTCCGCCGGGCGGCTTAAGGGCAGGGCACTGACGTCTTCAAGCAGAGGGCCAGCGGAGGCTGCCTCGCGGCCCCTCTTTTGCTTTTTCTCAGGGGCCTTCTCTACCCCCTTCTGAGAGACCGCCTTCGTGGGGACGGGCGGCGGCGGGAGTGCAGCCTCGAGAGCAGGGGCCCCGGACCCCTGGGTCAGCATGGTGGCAATCAAGTGTTGCTCACCCTCAGCCGTTCGCCGGGCAGCATCGGAGGCCGAAGAGTTGGAGTCCGAGGCAGGGGCGTTCTTGGCTTTCGCCAACGCGGCTTTAGCAGCAGCCGCCTTGGCCTTCCTTGTCTTCAAGCACTCGGCGTGATTCATCTGGGCCTTATCTGGTGGAGAACCTGCACGAAACAATTAAGGGTTAGAAGACGAACAGAGAATGTAATAGGACACTCACCTCGAAGGACAGGACCGCCCGGTACCCCGAGACGAGCGTCGAAGGGTGGAAAAAGTCCAGGGACACGGGCGGGTACCTATGCCTGCCCCGGAGAGTGCCTCGAAGGTCAGGTATCCGGCTATAGGGCAGACGCCACCCTCCAACACCTTCTCCACGTCCCAAAGCAGATCGTCGGTCGGCTCCGGTGACTCAATCTTTGGGGGATAGCCATTCCACCAAACCGGGAGAGGAGGGCCATCGTATCTAAGGAAGAAGAAGCGGTTTTTCCAGTCATGGATAGACGAAGGATAGCTCTTGAACAGCCGCCTTCCGGGGCGTGCGGCCACGCTCATATAACCATCAGAGTTCTGGGGAGTAATGCGGTATAAGTAGTGGAATAGGTCCAAAGTGGCAGTGGCTCCCGCTAGTTTGCAGCGCACCAGAAAGGCTGAGATAAACCTATAAGAATTTGGCATAAATTGCGCCGGGGCCACCTGGAAGCAGTGGAAGAACTCCACGTAGAAAGGGTGAAGTGGAAACCGCAGCCCGGCTTCAACGGAATCCAGGTGGAGCATGATCATCCCCGGACGTCTCCTCATCACATGCTCAGCGCCCTTCACGCTCCAGACGAACGGCGGGGGGAAGAAAGTGCGGATTTTGTTGAGAGCCACACGGGAAAGGACTTGATCGTGGTCGAGGGCGCTCCTGATCGGACAAATGTGGCGCTCCATGTCCGTGGGGATCCCCAGATCATGTACCTCCATGTCGGAGCCGGATTCGGCCTCTTCCCCAGAATCATAATCAGCGGGGCGCTCATTCAGGGGGACTGCATCGATAACATCTACTGCCCCGTTGACATCCCCATCTCCGGAGACGCTCCTGTTACCTTGGGAAGCGTCATCGGGCTCATCATCAGCCCGGATGGTCCCCACCATCGTAGCCGAACCGGAAGCCCCAGAAACACTAGCCTTCCCGGAGGAGCGCACACTGGAATCAGAAGAGGAGCCCGCGGAGGAACCCGATGAACCGGAATCAGAACTTGACGAGATCTCCATCGAGGTCATTTCGGCGAGAAGTCAAGACAGAGAAAAGAAGCAGAAGGGAAATTACCTTACAAGGGGACTAGCCGAACTCGGAAGCGGGGAAGAAGACTAAAAGAGCAGCTGAAATTCGAGAGCAAGAGAGCAGAAATCGAGAACCCTAATCCAGAGGGAAAACCCGGCATTTATAGGGGGAGCACCGATGGGGGAACCAACGGGGGGGTCGACACGTAGCAAGGAGCGTAGTCCGGCTCACGCGATGCGCGTGGGGTGGAAGCGTAATGATGACATTTCCTCGGAAAATGCACCGCCGCTACCGCAGCCGTCACATCGTTTCCTGAACCGTCAACAGCTGTCAAGCACCATGATCACGGGCATACGCTTCCACCGGATGCAATAAAACACAAGTATCAAAACACGAACGTCTACTTCACGGGACTCATACTTCCTTATGTCCTGTGCATGCTCAGAACATCAGAAGTGGGGGACTTGTGTTGGATTAATGGCCCGAGCCCGGGGTCCGGCCCATTCACCCCTTTCTTACCAGTCGTGCGTCCGGTTAGACCACTGGACTAGCCTAGCGAGCCCATATTTCCTCCAGGAGGGACGAACGTCTGCAATAGGGAGTTAGGCCCAGCGGCCCATCTCGACGGACGTCTATGCGGGGACAGGGAGCAGGCCCACGGGTCATCAGAATGACGACGAACGTCGTCAGAGCAAGCCCGTAGCCATCGGAGACGGTCTAGCCCGCATGGCGAGAATCCACAGAGGCCAGGGGACGAACGGCCAGTTCTCTGGGGGGCTACTTGGAGCAAGCCAGCTCGCTCCCCGGGCGGACGAACGTCCCCACTAATTAGGCGGGAAACCTAGATTCTGGCGGGAAGCGCATTTAATGCTGAAGATTTGGTTGTTGGGGCACCAGCGGTCCACAGGCTGCCACGTCAGTATAGCCACCTGCCCATTGGTGGGTATAAATAGAAGCATTTATTTCATTGTAAAGGGTTGGCAACTTTCTACTCTTAGCACTCTAGCTATAGCATTCTTACTCATAGCACTTCTACTGCCTGGTAAGACGAACGGCCGACGTGCCTTTTTAGCAAGTAGATTGTACTTAGGGGAGTTATTACGAAGTTAATAATACCTATTTACATTGCCTGCTATTTCTTCTGTTTCCTGATCTTTCTGATTGTTGTTGGGCCAAATATCCACACACTCCTACACCTCTTCCACTCGAGATCCTTAGGGCTTACGTGTTGGGCCCAAGGATTGAAGGAATTAACCTCAACACTACGTCATTGAAAATGGAAAACTTTAAAAAATAAGCTACAATGGTGTGCTACTCAAATGTCTGGGGCCAGAACTGGCTCAGCGAGTGATCAAGGAGTTACACGAGGGACCTGTTCATCCCATCAAGGTGCGTTTACCCTAAGTAGGAAAGCTCTTTTGCAAGGATATTTCTGGCCTACAATGATAAGGGATTGCGTGGACTTTGCACGAAGGTGTGAGGTCTGCCAGAAGTTTCAAACAAACCCCGGCAGACCTGCCACACTATATCATCCCATCAGCACTGCAATTCCCTTCTCCAGGTGGGGAATAGACCTTGTTGGGCCTTTCCCGCCAGGCTCAGGAGGACGGAAGTTCGTAATAATGGCGATTGATTACTTCACAAAGTGGATAATTAAGTAAGTTTTTTTACATAATGAATAAGTTGTGTTTTCAATTAAGTCGTAAGTAAACTGCTGTAAACATGACTTAATGACTGAACGATTAAGTCATCTTTCTCGTTAAGTCATAAATAAACAGCCCCTAAAAGTACCACCCATATCAACAAGGTACATCACATCTTCTTTTAAGAAGCTCGTCCACTAAGGCATTAAGAACTCCACAGTAAAGCATGCTTGTGTGGGAGTAGTTTTAGATTTGTATTGGTTTGGGCGCATGATTGAGGACACAATGTGCGGTAAAGGCTTGTTTTGATGTGTGAGGACTATATTAAAAAATCCAAGAGTAATGACTTTGAACTCGGCGGAGTCAATGTGTTACATATTAAAAAATTATGCATTACAAATATAAATGTATTGTATTGCATTTTTACAAATAAATTTTTTTAGTAAATTTTCACACTTCTACTACATGCTTGTTAAACATTTAAGGCTTGTAAGGCCGATGTGCAAATTGGGGGGGGGGGGGGGGATTAGGGCATTGTATTCAAACTTTGAAAAATATTACATGTCAACCTTTACTCTCTAGCCAAAGATGAATATTTAGGATTATGTGAAAAGAAGATGAACATTTAGAGTTATGTGAAAAAAAAACTTTTAATAGGATATGTTTCCCATTTTAACGAGATCTTTTTAGTCTGTTTTTCCAATCTTGGGTACATTTATAATCACCTTCCTTTATAATTTCGCCATTCATATGATAGTTTAGTTAGTTTTTGGCTTCAATTAATGGAAATTGATCCAAATAGGACTAAAACATAGCTAAAATTCCAAAATAGGACTTGAAGTTTTAAATTTCCTAAATAGGACTCCAGATTACACTTTTGCCCTTTATCCCAAAATCACATTCCCCGATCCTCTGCCATGGATCGCTACACATTTGTGATTACAACCATCCTTCCCTTCCGACTCAGTTGCCATGGACGCAACTTGAGGGACATCGACCGATCCCGACCACGAACATCTCAGCCGTTTGCTCCATGCCGGCTGCCGCCACTTCAACGGTTCTTCCGGCAAAATCAGGTCTTCCTCTCCCTCTTCCTCTTCATCTTTTCTTCTTCTTCTTCTTCTTCTTCTTCTTCTTCTTCTTCCACCTCCTGCACTCTGTTTTCTGTGTTTTTCTATTCATTCACTACCTTTTCATCAAATTCTAAGTAATTTTTTGGATTCGAAACTTTCAGATTTGATGAAAACCAATTTTTCTTTAAAAAACAACCAACTGATAGGAAATTGTCGTGTTTTAAATTTTACTTATTTATCAATTTTGATCAATTTAAAATATAAGAATGTCATAACTACTTTTTTCAGATAATGTTAGTTTTAGTTAACATAATGTCAGTTTTATGTCACTAACTTTATAAAGATGGCATTTGCTAACTAAATTCTCATTTTTCTATTATTTTTGATTTTTTTTATTTCAATTTCCATTTTTTATTTTAATACTATCATAATTCTTACAATACCACAAATTTTTGAAAATGTCATGATTGTTACAAGACATTTTTCTATAAAAATGACATTTTTCTATAAAAATACATTTTTCTATAAAAAATGACAATTTTCTATTAAAACATGACATTCTCAAGTGTTAAAATATAAAATTTTAGATAAGAAATTATGTAATTTTTTAGATGAAATATAATGGCAATTTGAGGATGAAAATTCTGACATTTTTAGGAAAATATGTCATTTCTAATAACAAGTAGTTATGTCATTCTCATATAAGCCATAAAAATGCCATAAGAATGACATTTTCTTATGGGCATATGACATTTTCAGATTGTCATCCTAATAAAAGATATTGTCACAAATGTGGCAGTTTTTTAAATAACCAATAATTTTGAAATTCTTAGATTCTCAGGTTGGAAAAGTGACATTTCTCAAAGCAACATTAAAACCAGCCATTTTAAGATTCAATTGATAAATAAAATAAGTTGAATGTTTTAATACAAATTAATCATAATCAATCTAAAATTGAAAATCAAAAGAAGAGAATAAGAACAGAGGAGCTGAGCATGTCTTGATGGAAAGCGACCAAGAAGAAAACAGAAGAACAAAAATAAGAGAAGAAGAAGAATAGGAATAAGAAAGAGGAGGAGGAGAAGGAAAAGGAAAAGATTGTTATCTGACTTCATCGGAGAATTGCAGATGACTTCATCGAAGTGGGCAGAAGGATGAGTGCAGTGGCTTGATCGATGAATCAGCAGTGCGAACATACTAGTTGAGATCATTAAGGGTAGTTTTGTCAGATTAACCCTTTTTAGTCCTATTTTTGTTCAATATAACATAGTAGTCATATCTTTGCAATTCTACTTTCTTTTAGTCTTATTTTGGAAATTCTCTCATCTCTTTAATTAATCGACCAAGCAAAATATTGTGAATGAAATACTAGTACATATAAACAAAGTTTGATAGGTAAAATGTTGTTAGTCCAATTTTTTGTTTTCATTATATGTTATCAATTACCACAATCTTGACAATGCCCGAAAACTAGTAACTTGCTTGCCTAGTTTGTTCCATATGTAATGTACTACAACTACATCAACAATTTCATGTGGAATCCATACACATTCATCAATTTCATTACAACACTTTTATAATTAGTATCTGTCATACTAATCATGGTTTGGGACGTTACTATTATTCATAATATTGTATTACCCACTTTATTCCTTTTGTTTGTGGGGTACGTTATGCGGAGAAAGTCTGACGCATCGCCATTTAACAAGATGTACAAAAAGACTCCACCTGAGGCTGACGGAGCACAGCCCATATTTGGCCACCTCAATCTACTCGGCAGCGGAGATATTCCTTTATGCCGGAAACTTGGTGCGTTGGCTGATAAACACGGCTCCATCTTCACCCTCCGACTAGGGATATACCAAAGAATCGTGGTGGTTAATAGCTGGGAAGGTGTCAAGGATTGTTTCACCACCAATGACAAAGTCACGGCTGCTCGGCCCGACTTCACGGTCGGGAAATACCTCGGCTACAATAACGCTGTCTTCAGCCTCCACACCTATAGCCCGTATTGGCGCAAAATGCGTAAGTTTGCTGTCACAGAGCTACTTTCATCGCAAAAGCTCGAGAAACTAAAGCATCTACGCGTGTCTGAGGTGCATACCAGCCTCAGAGAGTTGTACATGCTAGTAACTAGCTCTCCGACGGGAAAAACCAAAACAGTAGACATGAATGATTGGCTTCGACAACTAACATTAAACTTGATCTTAACGGTTGTCGCCGGGAAGCGGTTCAAGTTTAAGATCAGTGAAGATGATGAATGCACGGAGTTTAAAAAGGCACTTCATATCATTGAGGTGTTCAAGGAATTTATGTACCTCATAGGTCAGTCTGTGTACGGAGACGCTTTCCCATTCTGGATCGTAAGGTTTGTGGAGTTGAAGCGCCCCGTGGTTAAACGCATGGGGAGGATCATGAAAGAGTTGGATTCCATTCTTCAAAGCTGGTTAAATGAACACGTCAAACATAGACGACAACGATCAACGACAGTTGAATTCGGGAATAGCAATAATCAAGATTTCATTGATGTCATGCTTTCTTTGATTGATGACGACTTCTCTCGGGGGCTCATTTATCCTCACGAAACCATTATAAAGGCAACTGCATTGGTATGTGTATAGTCTCGTTACTATAGTCTTGTGACTTATCATTACGAAAAGTAAATTCATATTTGGAACTATATGAAAAATCAAAGTTGCTATTACCTCTTTTTAAATAAATGGAACATGTTGAATTTTACATTATTAACATGATTTACATTGACTACACTTAATTTATTAATATATTTTTTAAAAAAATATTGTTAAATTTGTCTCGTTGTATATATATATATATAGGAAATCTTTCCGGTAAGGTATACCTTACCGGAGCCGCCGTGCGGCCTCCACGTTTTGAGGGTCTTCCCGATGAAGTTTTTCGATGAAATATTTTGAGCATGTTCTTCATCAAGTCTAGTACATCTATACCAAATTTTATCAAAAAATACAATCGGGAAGGTAGCCAAACGATTTTTGGAAGATAACTGCGTTTTATATGTATATAAAGGGTGCAGTTATCTTCCAAAAATCATTTGACTGCCTTCCCGATTGAATTTTTTGCTGAAATTTGGTATGGATGTACTAGACTTGATGAAGAACAAGCTCAAAAAATTTCATCGAAAAATTCCATCGGGAAGGCCCTCAAAACGTGGAGGCCGCACGGAGGCTCCGGTAAGGTATACCTTACCGGAAGAGTTCCCATATATATATATATATATATATATATATATATATATATATATATATATATATATATATATATATGGTGCAGTTCCAATGAGAACGATGCTTAACGTGAGAACGTGAGAACACTCACATTTAAATCAATGTGGTGCACAATGGAACTATTTTGTTGCACATTGTGAAAAAGTGAAAAAGTGTAATATACAAGCTTCATTGTGCAACACGTTGGGGTAAATGTGGTGTTCTCACGTTAAGCATTGTTCTCATTTCATCTTTATTCTATATATATAGGTTCAAATAAGAACATACTCTTAGGAGAGAAATGAGAACGACTCTAGACCATTAGATTTGCTTTAAATGAAATTCAATGTGCATTAGATCAAACTGTAATGTGCATTAGGTGAAATATAAATGTGCAGTACAAATGGTATGATACAATGACACTATGTGAAGCTGAATTGTGCATTAGGTGAAATTGAAATGTGCACCAAGTAAAACTGAAATATGCAGAATAAAAAGTACGATGTGGAGTTACTTTGTACCTTTTATTCCACACATTTCAATTTCACATAATGCACACTTGAGTTTAAATTTTTATTCTGCACATTTGAATATCATCGAATGCACATTGCTGTTTCATCAAATGCACATTTCAATTTTACATAATACAATCCAACGGTCCAGATTCGTTCTTATTTCTCTCCTGGCAGTCCGTTCTTATCGGAATCGCTCCCTATTAATTGTCAATGTTGTGCATCGACAAACGTGAATATAGGATTGTTGCACTTATTTAAGAACTAAGGTAGTATTAAGTTATTAATATAAACTTCTTTCCCCGTGCATGTTCATGTATAGAGTATGATCATCGACGGGTCTGATACAACAGCGGTGCACTTGACCTGGTTGATGTCATTAGTAGTGAATCACGCTAACGTAATGGAGCGCTTACGAGATGAAATAGATTCAAAAGTCGGGAAAGATAGATGGGTGGAAGATGCCGATATTAAAGATTTCCATTATCTCCATGCGGTAGTGAAAGAGACATTGCGGCTATACCCACCGTTGCCGACTTACACTCCTCATGTTGCGGTAGAGGATTGCAAGGTTGGCGGTTATGACATTCCCAAAGGCACACATTTGTATGTGAATGCCTGGAAAGTGCACCGTGATCCACGAATCTGGTCGGAACCCGATAAGTTCCGACCAGAGAGATTCTTGGTCGATGCGGCGGGGCCGGAAACGCCTCCTCCATGGAAAAATTTTGAGTACATTCCATTTGGCAGTGGGAGACGGTCTTGTATTGGCAATACCTATGCAATGCAAGTTACGTATCTTATTATTGCCCGTTTTATCCAAGGATTCAATTTGGAGACACCTTCAAATGAACGGTTGGATATGAGCGAAGGTTTGGGGATTACTTTGCCACGGGCTACCCCATTAGATGTGGTCATCACCCCTCGCCTACCCCCAAGCTTTTATTTTGACTCTACTTAATCACTTAATTTCCTTTTGTAAATAAATATAAACAACTCCTCACAGCCACATTTAATTATGCAACGTTATTCTTGTTTCCCAAATGAAATAAGCTTGAAATCTAGTTGGTTTAAGATGTATGTATGTTTTTGAAAAATAACGGCGAGTAAAAATTTGGTCCCTTAAATTTGGGGAAAGCTAGCTATTTGGGCTAAAATTAGGTATAGTCTTTCAGCCCAAAGAGGCTTAGACTATTCAGAGGGTTACATGTATGTGTACCTAAAACTGTATGTGTACCTAAAATACTGGGGAACAAACAGAGTGATGTCATGCCAATGTGTGATGATGTCAATCTGGGTAACAGACTGATAATGTCACAGGTAATTCAAGCCCTTCTAGAAATTGGGATCGTGACGCCGACGGGAGGTTGAGTGACGCAAGCCTCGGATGCAGGAATTTTTGGAAACGGCTAAGTGTCAAACTCTCACCGCACCGAGGTGAATCAAGTCGCCTCGGCCTCTTCCAATCTCGTAAGCAAAATGTCCATAGTAGCTGTCACCGGGCTAGGGCTCGGGCTCGAGCTCACTGGAGCGCCTCCTCCTGGTGTGTATTAAAACCCTGCCAAGCCGTAGTTATTGGTGATGTGGCCTCGGTCTCATCAACCAATACTCGGACTACTGTCGTGGACCTTCAAAACTGATGCCCCTTGGGCTTATACTCCATCAATAAATATGACCAAAGAAAAAAGACAATGGGAATATTTATGGTTAGATTTTACAATGTTCTTGATAAATGTTTGGGTAATCTAAGCGCTACAAAATTTAATAAATGCGAAATTTCATCGTTAAACCATCATAGTTATAATACAAAATGAGGAACATAAACACAGATAAGAGGGGAAATTGACCTAAATACGATTAAACAGGTTTTGAAATTCCAAAATAGGATTGTTATGTTTTTCATCCCGAAATATGAATCGTTACTGCCATGATTTAAAAAATGTCATCAATGGTAGTAAATAGTGTCATGTTAATGTCTGGTACTGCAACTTTTTTTTGTTGTAATAACTCCAAAGTGACAGTAAATATTGTCATGTTACTCATGTTTGGAAAATAAAAACATGAGTTCTATTTTGGAATTTCCAAAACCTCTTTACTCCTATTTCGAATTTTTTTCCTAAATAAGAGTAATTGATCATATCAAGCTACTATTGTTACTAAATAAGAATTAAAAATGGATTTAATAACATCAGGCAGCATTATAAGAACTAGTGATATAAATTGAGTATTGTACATGAATTGCATGAATGGACATCATGCAGTTCTCAAATTCTCATCAGTACTGTATGAAAATTAGTGAACCATAAGATATAGAGCCCGATTTGGTAGCACAAAAATCGGCTGATTTGGCTGATTCTGCTGAAATTTAGGAAGTTCTGGCTGAAGTGGCTGCATTGGCTGATTCTGCTGATTTAAGAAAAAAGGGAGAAATGGCTATATAGCTTAAACAAATAAGTTACTTTTAATTAGTTAATAACCTCTATTATTTTTATTAAAGAATATAGCACTTTATCAACAAATATAAAAACACGGTAGAGTTAAATACAAGGCTCAATTGTTTTTGATAATTAAAAATGCATTTGGATAACATCAAATTGCATGAATTTCGGTGTTTACATCTTACATGTATATACTCATAAACTTCTAGGATAATTTAAAAGGCTATGCACTTTATTTTTGTAAATGTATAACATAAACTTAAATGTACTTATTAAAAAATGTATACACACCCAATTATGAATTATCTCGAAAATATATTCAAAAACAATAATTAATTAATTATGGTCCAACTGGTCCGGATCTAAATATTCGAGGTTTGGGCCGAATCGGACCAGAATAGGAAACTTCAAAATGCTTGGATTGAAGACCAAAACGGTATTTAACTTGTTCGGGTCTGGTCTAGACCTACCTCTCCAATTTTTCAGCCTGTAGCGGAATATGCTCACCCGCACTTCAAAAAGAGAACAAGAACAAAAACGAGACGGTCTCGTACTCTACTCGCCGAAGAAGACGGCCGATCGCTAGACGTCCGCAAAAGCTCAAACCCTAATCAATAGGAAGATGGCCACATATTTTACCAAGATACTATTATTGACCATTAAACTAGTATTTGTAAAATAAAATAAGATAAATGTAACTGAAATGATCAAGTGAACACATTGAATTGCATTTTATGAAACTACACTACGTTGGAAATATTTTAGTAAACTAAACAAAAATTATACAAAGTGTGTGCGTGCATGTGTGTGAAGAAAAAATGCCTTTTGTCATTTAAGTTAGACAAACAACAAGTAACATTTGAACTAGGATCTTTTTAATAGTGATTTTCTAATAAAAACCGTAGAAAACAATGAAGTACCAAATAAAAAAATGAAGTACCAAATAAGTTCACCAACAAATGTGTCATTTTGTAGAAAATTATAAACTTCTTTTCAGTGAGTTGATGCTTAATCAAAAGCCATTATGTTGTTTTAAGTAAAAATACACAATATAAGAACTCACCCGCCCAGTGACTTTGGCGCTCTCGTGGCCGACATGTCACCAATGATTCTAGTACCCCAATGATGTAACTCGGGGTGTACAATTTTGTCTACGGTTCAGCGGTTCAGTTTTTCTTGATTTCAGTTTGATTTAGGTTTATTCAGTTTCTGAAATGTCATGCCAAAGTAAAACCATGTCTTTCTGAAATTTATTAACTGCAAGTATTACTCTCTGAAAAAATGTATTACACTATATGAGGCCGTTTGGAATCACTGTTTTTCGGCTTATCAGGCTTATCAGACAATTTTTTCACCAAACACGTAATTTTTGCTTTTGCACGCTGAAATGTGTATTAAGCAGAAAAAGTAAGGTTGAAGTTACTTTTCTGACTGTGTTGGGTGAAGCTACTGTAGATGACCATTTTAGCTATTTTACATATAATTTTTTCTTTAGTTATCCAAATGCATTTTTAATTATCAAAAACAATTGAGCCTTGTATTTAACTCTACCATGTTTTTATATTTGTTGATAAAGTGCTATATTCTTTAATAAAAATAATAGAGGTTATTAACTAAAAGTAACCTATTTGTTTAAGCTATATAGCCATTTCTCCCTATATTTTCTATCTAAAATGTATTACGGAGTAGTGTGTAACAAATATTTAGAACTAAGTTGGATTTAGTTGTATTTGACTTTTTTTTAAAGAAAATTTTACGTTTAAATAATTTATAGCCATCAAAGTTAACTTTTTTCTAAAAAACTATCTTTTTTAACTAAAAATCCAAATCCGGTCCAATACCGGCCTGGTCCGTCAAACCCATAATAATCCGGTCTGATCCGATCCTGGGCCGAAATTATACAGGTCCAGCCTTCGGTCCATTAATTTTGGAAATTCCAATTCCAGTCCGGTCTTGGAAGGTATAATTCACTACGTACCAATCATTTATGACTATCCAATATAATTTAACTTTTTAAAAAACGGAGTAAAAATGATTTTTTTGTCCAAAACTAACGTTCAAGTAATATGAAGATGTTTTAAACCATATAAGACATGATCAGACTCAAATAGATCAGATCAGACCAAACTTTGACGATTGTAAATACACATTAAACATACCGCCTACCAAGTCAGACCAAACCAAACTTAAACAGACATCAAATCAGATCAGATCAGATCAAACCAAATCGGACCACTTTTTGAATGTAAAGACCAGATCGATCAGTGGAAAAGCCCATTATTATAATCAAAGTAGGAAAAAGACACAAGTCACCGATAGTTCTTTGGTAAAATTGAAAAGACTTGGTAGAGATTTATAATCTACTAGTAATATACCCGTGCAATGCATGATACAATAATATATTTATATTATAACTATTTTAAATGAAAGCTAAATACAGATTTTTTTTTATTTGGAAGAAGGAGGCTTAAATTGATATGACAGTGAGTAAACAGACAAAAGGACCACAACCAACTACTAGCCCTCGAATCAGACTTAGAGTCGATCACGTTCAAAGAAGCAATATGACTCGATGATCCTGTAATGGGCATAAATAAGCCAAAGACGGTCAAAACATATCTCCCATCACCCAATCCTAATGCACGAGTCTTACAATACTAGAAATAAACAACGAAAATGTAAACAATTTGATCAAGAAAAATAACAGTAATAAAGACAGTAAAATTAAAACTTTGTTTCGTCCTCAAGACCACGAGCGCCTTCCACGCTCCAGACCAACAAGTCTGCTTCAGGAATCTCGGCGGTTCAGAGGTGTGGGACCCGCTGCCTCCCCAATTTTTGGCTTGTCAAGAGCCATGCTATCACCATTTGGATCCTCCCGTTCCCCCTCCTGCCAGAGCCTCTTGCGTTTCTGGTCACCTGGCACATCCTCGGTAATCACTGAGTCTCCTTCCTTTGTCGTACCTTTTCCTTGGTCCGACGTAGTCACAATCCAGGTCCGTCCTCCTGCGCCCTTGCACTCCGCCCTAAAGATCTTCTGCTACTGCCCCACACCTATGTTTGAGGTGCCTTCAACTAGCCAATTGTTTCCCCACTGTAGGTCCAGTCTCTCCCCTCCCCCAGCTCTAAGCTTCACCCCATAAGATTTTTCCAACACCATATTATCACTCCATATGTCAAAGGACAAACCTTATCGGCATGGCCAATGACTCCACATACAAAACAAAAGCCAGAGAGCTAAATACAGAATATTTAGAAAAAGAAATAGAAGAGTGAGAAAATGCACTAATTTAACAAAAAAACAAAATACTACCTCCGCCATATTGAGATGTGAGCCGCATGTGGAGTGAACCCTAGAAGAGAAGGCGGCGGCACTACAGTCGCTCCCTTTGTGCCCTATTTCGACACAGTTGAAAGAGAATGGACAACACATCCAAGCAGGTAACAAATTTCATGTCTTGTTCTAGGTGACATCACCTCTCGGAGATTCTTGATAGGGTATGACCCAACTGGATTGGTCTTTTTTCTGGTTGTGTTTATTCTGTGCTATGACTGTTCTTTCCCGGATAGTGGCGCTCTAAGTTATTTTGTATCCCTCAGTGTGGGGAGTTGTTTTGGTGTCCTGGCCAGCTTTGTCTGATCAGGGATTTCTGTCTGCCTTCTTTTGGGCTTCATAGAAAATGGTAGAACTTCTCCTCCTCCAGAACCACCTCTGTGTGAGGTAGAGTTTTGTGGAAAGGCTTTACTTCAATTTTACTTTTCCTTTAGTAGTACTTATTTTTTATTTTACTTCGAGTAGGTTTGGTTTGAATATTTGAATTTATGAAGTACTTAGACAATGTTTCAGTTCCGATGGTTTTAGTCTTAACTTTGCCCGTTTCGCTCTAGCGAATCAGTTTGTTTGTATGACGTGACTGATTCTATCTCTATTCGTAGAAATTACGATTGGCTCTGTCATAACTGCCTGGAGGTTGTCTTGTAGAAAAAAATTAATTCCTGCAATATAAGTTTTTAATAAGATGATAGAAATTAGATATCTACTTCTTTAATAATAAAGTAGAACCTTGAAATTGAAATTGAACTTTCACCTATTTGCTATTGAGTACAATTAATAAATTTAAATATTGCTATTGAGTCCAATTAATTTAGATTGTATTTGCAATTAATAGAATCTAAAGGTATGCTAGGTAAATTATATTACTACGTAATTAATGAAATCATTAAATTATAAAATATCAAAAAGGGAAGCAATCAAATACCAAGTAATTCATTTCAAATACAAATAGTAGATTCACTATTCATATATTACATTCTGTATACTTTAAAAAAAATACATTCCGTATGTGATTATATGGAAATCTATTAGAGTTACGGTTGGCTATGCATAATCCATAATTCCTTCCTTTTGCTCCTTATCTTCCAACTGCATTGCAAACTTTAATACATTACAAATTATAAATTAAATTTTAAATGAGTAACCACTATGTATTGAGTCATCTGAGTGCAAAGAATAGATTCAAATATGAGTTAAATAATACTCCGTATAAAAATATTTTAGCAAAATTAAAAGATACTTCTACCCACTAGGTATTTCAGTAAAATTAAATATTTTAAAATATGAATATTCAGGAAAATATTTTATGGAACACCAACATAAAATATTTCTACCTACTAAGTATTTCAAAAAAATTGAATATATTTTCAAATATGAATATTAGGAAAATATTTTATAGAACAACAACATAAAAAATATAACCACTAAGTTCAATTTAAACAACATAAAAGGTATTTATACTGACTAAGTGACTGAATAAAATTAAATATTTTTACGGAAACCCAATTTTTAACCCATACGTATGTTGTGTTTCAATTCATATGAAATGGAATCAAGTCATTTTTGCATGAGTTAAACAACAGAAAATATATTTAACTAAAGGACATTTCAAGTTCAAGTTTGAAATTTTAATATTTGTATTGAGTGCAAAGATATATTGAAATGTGAGTTAAACAACATAAAAGATATTTCTACCCACTAAGTATTTTAGCAAAATTATATATTCTAAAATATGAATATTCAGGAAAATATGGTAATATTGAGAAATATATATTTTAAATATGATTTAAACAACAAAAATATATTTTTACCCACTGAGTATTTCAGAAAAACAACTATTTTAAAATATGAATATTCAAAAAAATAATTTTATATGCGGGAAACTATTTTAAAATATGAGTTAAACAACATAAAAGATATTTCCACTCACTAAGTATTTCGGAAAAGTTATACTCCGTATATTTTTATGGAAACCCAATTTTTAACCCATACGTATGCTTTGTTTCAATTCATGTGAAATGGACTTAAGTCATATTCTACTCACTAAATTAATAAAATCATTAAATTATAAAAGAAATGATGAAAATTAATGCTTTAATACCTATGTTGTTTCCATACTGACAAGTCAAAGTCTTTCAACAAAATCAAATATATTTATGGAAACCAAATTTTTATCCCATACATATGGGGAGTTTCCATACTTCTTTTTAGTTTTTACCCACTCATACGTATAGTCTTTCGATCTTTCCATATATATGGAGCTGCACTATATCACTTAAATACGTATAGTCTTTCCAAGTATATGGAGGTACCCACCACACCAGATCCGACCAGATCAAACCAGACTAGATCAGACCAGACTAGATCATACCAGACTAGACCAGACCAGACCAATCTAGACTTCTGTAGTTATAAAATACACAAAGACCGGACGTTTACCAGACCATACCAGTAAATTTCAATCTAAAAGAAAACATCCCAAGTATTTCAGCAAAATTAAATATTTTAAAATATGAATATTCAGCAAAATATTTTATATTTAGGAAAATATTTTAAAATATGAGTTAAACAACATAAAAGATATTTCTACCCATTAAGTATTTAAGCAAAATTAAATATTTTTATGGAAACCTAATTTTTGACCCATACGTATGTTTTGTTTCAAGTCACATGAAATGAACTTAAGGTATTTTACAATATATGTTAGACAAGATAAAAGATATTTTTACCCACTAATTATTTCAGTAAAATTAAATATTTTAAAATATGAGTATGGACTTGAGTCACTTTTCCATGAGTTAAACAACAAAAAATTTAGTTAACCAAAAGACATTTACATGAATAGGAGATAATTGAGGTTTACATACCCATGATCCCATTGTCGCCATCAGATATGACAATTCCATTCAATTTTTAAAGGAAGCAAAACCCTGTGATGGTATGCTTTGCGATGACAATAAATAAAAATCAAGGTCAAACGTTAGCACAGGTCGGTTTATACCTTACAACAAGTTTTCACTCATGGCCTGTTGTATGTGGCAATGTCAAGGGTGAGGAGCAAAGTTGGTCTGAAGATACTCATTCGTCCAAAAGAAAGAGGGTTCTCCACAAAGACGGTTAATGTTGTTTATAAAGAGGTTTTTTAAAACCTAACAATGTGATATTTTATGTTTCCGGTTGTATACAACTCATGTGTTTTTTCAATGTCAATTTTTATTGCTTCTCATGATGTGCTTTCGGGTCAAATTTTTTGATAAAATTTTGTGAGCATATTCTCAATAAAGGGTAGAATATGCCTACCAAATTTCAATTTCAAATTCAATCGAGAAGTCATATAAATAAATTATTGAAAATTGTGCAGGTTTACATATATATAATGTAGTACTATATATGCACCCGGGGCAACGCCCGGGTAAAACACTAGTAAACTCTTTAATCTTTCTCGGGCCAAAACATTTTCCTATTACTTATGATAAATGCATTTGAGATTAATAAAAATACTTGAAATCTTGATGGGTTTATTTTGTGATAATTTAGGCAATGTGTGGGATACGTCGGTTGCTTTTTTATGAGTTGAGAATTTGATTCATTTATACTATTCTTCTAGGAGAACATGAGTTTTCTTTCTCTCTTTTTTGCTTTTTGTTTTTGTATATAGACTCATATGTTGACTCTCCTTAATTATGTATTTGGGTTGGCTAAATGAAGATAATTAGACAATATAGAGTGATTTGAATTTGAGAGGGAACTTTTGTTTTAAATTTGCACTCGGTGCACAGTTTTTAGAATTTGCAAAATTATGACAACTTTGGATGAAAGAGGTGGTTTCAAGAGTAAGAATTATTTTAATTAATCCAAAATGACATTTTTGTGACTAAAGGGAAACTTTCTCAACCAAACCCTTACAAGAGAGAATATAAAAACATGTAAACTTAAAGAAAAAATGTAAACTTCTTAGAAAAAATAATTTGCAAAGAAAAAGTCTATCAACTAATTATGCACCCCACACATATGTATTACATTATCATTATCCTTAATGTAGTTTGGAGAATGTCATGGAGGATGAACATGGATGGATTGGGGGGGGGGGGGGGGGGCGACCGCCCCCTTGGACTTTCAAAATTTTATATGATATATGTAATATTTTCATAAACTTTTTATGCTTTAATTAGATATATATATGTGTTCACGGCCCCCTTAACTTTTAGTTTATAAACTTTATATAACATCTAAAATAATTTACATAACTTAAACAACTAAACAATAGAACAACTCATTGTTCAAGGCTCAAGATACTTATTATATAAAAATTCATAGTTTTGTAATGTTTAAGTATCAAACACACTAGTTAAACAATTTTTAAATCATAAGAATTGAATCCAAAATATAATTGTTTGTTGATGATACTTAATATTAAATTACACAATCGGTATACTTCTTACTTTCTAAAAACAACTTATCACATAGATAATAAACTTTAACTTAGTTTAACATTAATACAAATATAATATGCACCACATATATGAATCTACAATATAATATTTCGTTTTGCTGCACTAGTGAAAAACAATTCGCCTCGCTACCGTAGCGAAAAGTTTTCACCCCTACACTAACGAAAAAATTTCGCCCCCTTGACTCGAAATCATGGACCCGTCTTTGAGGATGAAGTCTTCAATAGTGGAGTTGAGATGATGTTTTTTTAAGTTTTCTTTTATGCTCTTTGTTTTGTTTTTTTGTTGATTAGCGCTTAGTTTAATGTCATAGGCCGACTGTACCTCTTTTATGATGGAGGGTGGATGACTTTTCTCCAGTAGAATTTGATTGTTGTGCTTCCTTTCATTGGGTAGATCATCGGGAGACCTTTGTTGTGTGCCGGTGTGATCTCGAGTATGTCTTCCTATGCATCCTACTTTTTGTTTACTCACCGTCATCTCTATCAATATGTTCTCTCATAGAGAACTCTTGTGTTCTTTACCGTAGGAGAAAATGATTTTACCTCATCTGACATTGATTTGTGCTCCTCCAGTGACTAAGAATGGTCTTTTGAGAATGACACCTAGTAGGCCCTCCATTGTGTCAAGTAATCAAATGTACAAGCAAAAAGTGACGATGTGGCAAAAACTGTTCTGGGGACAGATAATTGATAGATGATTATGTTTTTTTATATATAAAGATTTTTTTAGAGGGTACATAATAATATATGGAGTATCATAAATCATAATCATGATGAGAGGTTCTAATAATTAGGTATAAACACAAAGGATTTTTCTTCAAATAGGTATCAAAAATATTAATGAGCTACCAAACTACTGTTACAAAATAATAAGTAGAATTAAGGCCTTTTATTATGAATATTACTAATGTAATATGAAATGACAAAAATGTGACTCATAAATTAAACTTCCAAAAAGTGACTACGAGAGTAATCATGTGTGCCATTTAACCGGTTAATTACCTTATCCATTAAAAGCATGGTGACAACTTCGGTCCTTTCTAAAATATGGGGTACCGTACCTATCATTCATTTGATTGGACCACATTACTTTATCATTTTTAATTTAGATTTAAATAATTCAACTGTTACATTCTCATTGGTCAATGTAGACAAAGGTATGGTACCTTATGGGTACCACAAAATTTATCTAAAAGCATCTATCATGCAATTAAATATATAGAAAGCAAAAGGCAGTTTTATGAACTCCTTTATTTTTTGTAACTGCCTTTTAAAGTTTAGGAGAAGGCTATGAGCGTGTTTGCATTCAGCGGTTGGCGGTTAGCAGATAGCGGATTATGTTAGTGGGTTGTCAATAACGGATTTTGTCAGCGGGTTTGACTAGCGGAATAAATTGACAGGTTGTCAGAAGACGTTTGGTAATTTAACTGTTTGGCCATAAAATTAGTAGAAAACGCCATTTTTTAAAATGTCAACCCAAAACTCTCCTATTAGCAACGTTTTCATTTCAGGGTTTCCGTCCATAACGACGCTGATGCCGAACAGCTATTTACCAAACAATTTTTTCACTTATTGAAAACGCTAAAAGTGATCAAACCACCATTTTTCGGTTGAAACGCCGTTTACCAAACACCCCCTATATGTTTTGTAAAATTTATGGCGGCCTGCTATTTATTAATTCGTAGGTTATTTCGGGTGGTAATTGAAACCATGTCACTATATATAGATCAATTAGAGCAGATAATACTCCATATTAGCTTATTTCCAGTTGTAACCGAAATCTGGTCACTATATATTATGGTAGCTAATATTATCTTAATTATTTCTGGCTGTAACTGAACCCATGTCAATATAATCCCAACTCTCTCTCAGTGACCCATCCAATCTTGCCTGCTTGTAGTTGTAACCTTATCACTATAACTTCTCATTTCATCTACGCTAAAAACAAAAACACTTCCAGCCTAGCTGGTTGTGAGGTTATCCTTGCATAGGAGAGGTCTCGTGTTCGAGTCCCATTAGCACCAGTGGAACTATGCTCCCCCAAAAAACCCTTCAAGTGGTAGGGCCAAGCGGTGTATACTAACCCGTAGGGCCAAGCCAAAGTTGGGTTTCTGGGGTAAGGGGCCGTGAAAGCGGTGGAGCTAGTCACTATAAAAAGTTTACCCATACCTTAGTTTTACCGGTGGGCGTAGCTCAACTGGTAGCGAGGAAGTGCCACAAGGGTTAAGTCTCGGGTTCGAATCCCGGCAACTGCGATGAGGGGTTACTATGCTGAAAAATGCATAGGGCTTCTGCAAGTACCGGGGACAGAGCCTCACTCTCTATCTGTCAGATTGTGATTATAGTCCAATTTACATCCTCTCATCGTGCCGTCCGGTCGGTGTTGGGGGGCCCTCAGGGATGGGGTGTCATCCTTTTTTTTTTTTACAAAAACACAAAAATGAAGAAGATGAAGAGAACCTCAATAAATTCCCAATTCGTGTTGAAGAAAAACATTGTGGTTGGAAACTATGGCGGTTTAAAGAGCACAACGGGTCTTGCCGTTTAGTGATAGAGAAGAAGACTATGAGGTCATACATACGTTGTCACGTTGATGTCATTTCCATTGGCAGTTTTATGAGACCGTGAAACAGAGAATATTGATGCTTACATGGAGGCGAAAATGTCACAGTTATCGGAAGTAGAGGGAATGGTTACATAACAAAATAGGAAAAAGAAGGAAGAAGCAGCACGTGCTTTACGAAAATATAGGTTATTTAGAATAGTTCAATAATTACGTAGTGACTTTTTAGTCTAATTGAGAATAGGTCATATTTTTGTCCATTATAACTCTAGGAGTAATATTGAAGCCATTTTTTCTAGAATTAATTATCAAAATAATACGTATAATAATTATTACTCTCCCTCTATATACAGTACACTCCGTAAATGAAAATGGATACGTTTTAAATGTTGATTAAGCCAATGTGGCTGGTGGCCCGGATGACCACCACTTTTTTTTTGGAACAAAGTGACTTATATTGATAATAAAACATTCAGCAAGAGACAAAGAGATAAATGAAACACTTACAGCCACCGACCCTCGAACCAGCCTGAGAACCAATCACCCTAGACAGAACAATATGATTCACTGATCCTGTAATGGGTCTAAATGAGCCAAATGTGGCCAAAACAAAACCCTCATCACCCCTACCTTATGTAAGAGTCTGACAGAAATAAACGTACATGACAAATAAAACAACATGACATTCGAAGTAAAAAACACAAACAAACTAAAGCAAAAATAGAGATAGTCTTCCAAACCCTAGTCGCACAATTCCTCCATGACGGCGGTTCAGGAGGGGGACGAATCAACATCTTTTTGTCTTCTTTCGCCCGTAGGAGATCCGCTGTCGATCTGTCTCCCCCCTCGATGAGCTCTTCACAATTTTCCGGCCGCTCCTTGCCCTCCTTCTCCTCCTCAAGATCCAAGCCTTTCCACGATTGCATGAAATCTGCCATGGACGCCGCTGTCTCCTTGGACTCGCCCCCTGCTAGCATCGTGGAGGAGCAAAGCTTCTTCTCGCCGGCCGAAATCTGTCACGAGAAAACAAGAAAAAATGCTGAGCCTTACGCCCGGAAATCGACCGTCACAAACGACGGCGCACCTCTAACCTTAAGGAACTAGGGAGTCGACAACTTTTTTCTCTCGGTATGAAATTCTTGTATCGGATGACCACCACTTGTTGCACCAATCATCCCAAAATTTATAGAAAAGCGTTTTTGTATCCGCTTTCATATTTTAAGACAAAACAAAGTTAATGAGCGTGTTTGACATTTAGAGGTTAGTGGTTAGCAGATTATGTTACCAGATTATCAGTAGCGGATTCAGTCAGCAGGTTTGACTAGTAGATAAGTTTGGCGGGTTGTCAGAAGATGTTTGGTAATTTAGCATTTGGCCATCATAATTAGTAGAAAACGACATATTTCAAAATGATAACACAAAACTCTCAAATTTGCGGCGTTTTTATTTCGGCGGTTTCGTCCAAAAACGCTAGGGCCGATAGGACAACTATTTACCAAACAACGTTTTTCATTTTTTGAAAACGCTAAAAGGAGTCGTCATTTTTTTTGTTCCATTTTCCAAACACCCAAAGTCGTCAAAGAAATTGTCTTATCAACAACGTAATAACAATCACATGTGCATTATTTCCACTTGGACTAATTTCTGTGTTAGCCCAGACCTAGAGAATAGTAAAATACAGATAACATTAGACATATACTGAATCATACTAGATCAGTTCAAACCAAATCAAATTATATCTGACTCTAATAGATCAAATCAAATCAACCAGTTGGAACCGATCAACCAAAAAACGGTCAAAATGATAACATGCTATGATGTTAAATACTATCATACCTTCACTTATTAATGGGTGTGGTGCCTATTATACAACTTAAAATGACCAAAATCCTTATAGATATGCTTAGACAAACCCATATTCAATTTTGGTCGTGAAATATTTACACTACAAAAAAACACGCGTGTAGTCACGGACTTAGTCACGGACAGCAGTTCAATTTTTCCGTGACTAACAGATGTAGTCACGGTCGCTGGCCGTGACTAAATCCGTGACTTAACGGGCGTGACTAAATTGAAGTCACGTCCAACAAACCGTGACTAAATTTAGTCACGGAATAGTCACGGCCGCCGACCGTGACTATTATACTAGCCGGAACCCCACTCCGGCGTATTAGTCACGGTCAGAAGCCGTGACTAAGTTTTTTTTAAATTAATATTAGTAGTCACGGCTTTGGAATTAGTCACGGGTGTCGACCGTGACTAATTGGTTTTTTTGGAAAAAAAAAATTATGATTTTTATTTAAAAATAATAATAATTTCGGATTAATTATAGTCACGGATAAGGCCGTGACTACTTTTTTTTTTTAAAAAAAAATCCAGTTTTCGTTTTTTTTTTAAAATGTTTTTAAAAATTACTTTTTTAAATACGGATGTTTACAAATTAAATTTAAAAATGTTTTTTGAAAAATGAGTTATTGAAAATATTATACTATTTTTTTTTAAAATAAATACATTTTAAGAGTAAAGACATACAACAAATTCAATAAATATTGTGACAAACTTTTAAATGTTTTGAAATACAACAAATAATAAATGTATGATGATTACATGTCCCGTGGGACTCCATTATGATAAAAATTGGGATTTTCTTCTTCTTCTTCTTCTTCTTCTTCATCATCATCATCATCAACAAGAAACTCATCTGGGTTCACGGGGGGGGTCTTCGGGGTCAGGTCGGGTTCCTCCTCGGGGTGCTCCTCGGGGTCCTCCTCGGGGTGCTCCTCGGGATCCATGACCCGGGGTGCCACTACCTCCTCCGGATGACCTCGCAAAGTCAAAGGACATAGATCCGAAATTCGGGGAGATCATCGGCATGCCACCGTATCCGGAGGTGGGGAAAAATCCCATACCGCCCATGTGCTGAACTTGAGGAGTTTGCTCAGGGTGGAATACGTACGGGGGAGGAAAAGGCTGTGGCGGAGGCTGGAATCCGGCACGCATAAACCGTTCCATCTCCTCCAACCGGGCTTTTGTGGCCTCATCTGCTTTCCGCTGCTCCTCCCATCGCCGTTCGTGCTCCTCCAGTTCACGCTGCAGTGTAGCAATACGAGGATCTTCTCCCCGCCTTGACCGAGAAGAGGAAGCACTGGTGCTTCGATCATACAAAATCCGTTGCCCCTCGGACCCCAAGCATGGAACCCGGCCCTTGTAAACCCCGGCCGCCTCAATGGCCGCCTCATCATCCGCATCGGAATCGAGGTCGTCCTCCTGGGTCAAGCCTCGTGCCGCACGCTGCCTGTCAACGGATTCGTTGTACTTCGTCTGCATTTTCAAAAATATTTTTTAAATGCTACATACTTAGATTTGAAATGTTACTAAATAACAAAATATGATGTTACATACTTCGAAGTCAGCGAGGCGGGGTGGCAAATCGGCTTCAGATTCCTCGCCGTGCTTCGTCCAGCAATGCTTGACGAGCCGGAGAACATCAACCCTCTTCTTCTCAGGACCAGCCTATATGGTGTGAAAAAGACTTAAGTAAATTTTTTATAATGAAGGATTGTGATGTTGTAAGGTTTTTTGAATAGCACTTACAAGAGTTTCCTTATGGGCATTCTGAGATTTACGACCTCCGTGCCACTGCATCTCCAAGGCCTTCTCGGACATCCGGTTTTTCTTACCGGATTCACTTCTAGCCAAGAATTTCGGATCAGAAGACCAGTGGCGACAAAGGTTGGACCACACTTCATCCGAAACCCATCTAGGCTTTTTCCCACTTTTTCGCGCACGTTTAAAAGTGGCGCGAAGCCAGGTCGAAATCCTAGCATTGTAGGCTTTAAGAATATCGGCACCGTTTGCGTGAGTCCAACGATAGCGAGCCTTTATTAAAACAAATTGGATTAATTAATCACCAGGTATATATTAGGCCAATACAATCAGGGAGGGAACATTCATTTATTTTTACCTTGAACAGGTTCCACCATAGTTCGCGAACCTTGGGGTCAACATCCGACAGCGTGGCCCAAGTGCCAAGAAAGTGTCTTCCGATTATGCTTTTGATGCCTTTGAACACTTGTTCGTCACTTAAAAAAATTAATAGTATTTATTTATATAAGATTTGGTTAGATTATTTAACATTATATAAAATTATTGAAAATAAGGTTTCTTCATAACTACTTACAAAAGAACATCTGCAGGGGTCACCCAAACAGCTCCTTCGTTGTTGCGCTCCGCTTCGGACATGGGCGCATAGTTAGGGCGGGGAGCTGAGGTCGATTGTTCGTTGCTCATCTAAAATATATTAATTTAATTTGTTTTTTGTTAGAACTCTTATAATAGAAGATCAAATTTTTATGTAAGTATTGTCTATTGTCAATGTATATAACATATTAAACTGGGTATAAGTTTAATATTAGGTTCCAATAATTGCTAATAAACAAATCCTATAATTATTAATGAGTTGACACAGTCGACCGAAGAATCAACCGGTTGGAGCTCATCAATGAGTTGACCCAGTCGATTCATTGATAAACTCCATCCTGACGATTCTTCAGGCTACGCCTTGAACCATGGATGGGCTACATCACATGTAGCGACATAATGTCAGTACATGCGTTTGGGAGAGTCCATCGATGACTCAAGCCGTAGCCAGAAGAATCCACAGATTGGAGCTTATCTAAGAATTGACTAGGTCAACTCATTGACAAGCTCCAACTGATCGATTCTTCGATCGAGTGGGTCAACTCATTGATAAATTATAGGATGAGTTTATAAGAAATTATTGAACCACTCATATTAAACTTATACACAGTTTATTAAATTTTTATAGGGAAAAATAATAAAAATACCCCAAACTTTGATGGGATGTGACAAGAGCACCACAAACTTTCATATGTAATTTAAATATCTCAAACTTTATATAAAGTTTGGGGTGTTTAAATTACTTATGCAAGTTTGGGGTGCTTACCTCACACCCTTTCAAAGTTTAGGGTATATTTATTATTTTTCACTATAAAAAATTATAGTGAAAAATGCCCTTGGAGGTAACATGAGGGGTCCATATTTTTTCATAATAAGTTCTTCTATATTAGGGGTCCATATTTTTTCATAATAAGTTCTTCTATAGCATATTAAACTATCTATTAGTTTAATATGAGGGGTCCATATTTTTTCACAATAAGTTCTTCTATAATTTGGCAATAAATTGTCCTTGGAGGTAACATGTTAAACTTTTTGCAAAGTTTACATGAGAGGAGATCATTTTTTATGTTTTAGATATATCATTTTAAAATAAATTTAAAACAGTTTGTTAAATCAAGTTTTTAAAACACTTTTTATTAAAACAGTTTTTATAAAAACAGATTTTATAAAAACAGTTTTTATAAAAACAGTTTTTATAAAAACACTTTTTCTTAAAACAGTTTTTATAAAAACTGTTTTTTACAAAAATCTGTTTAATAAAACAGTTTATATAAAACAGTTTATTTATATCAATTTTTATAAAAACAGTTTTTTTAGATAAATTATAAAAACAGTTTTTATTAAAACAGTTTGTATAAAAACAGTTTTTATTAAAACAAATTTTATTAAAACTATTTTTTACAATAATCTGTTTAATAAAACACTTTTTATAAAAACAGTTTTTATAAAAACAGTTTTTTTAGATAAATTATAAAAACAGTTTATATAAAAAACAGTTTGTATAAAAACAGTTTTTATAAAAACAGTTTTTATAAAAACAGTTTTTTATAAAAACAGTTTTTATAAAAACAGTTTTTATAAAAACACTTTTTATTAAAACAGTTTTATAAAAACTATTTTTTACAATAATCTGTTTAATAAAACAGTTTTTAATTAACAGTTTTTTTAAAAACAGTTTTTATAAAAACAGTTTTTTTTTAGAAAAATTATAAAAACAGTTTATATAAAAACTGTTTGTATAAAAACAGTTTTTGGAAAAACAGTTTATCTAAAAACAGATTATAATTTAACAGTTTATAATATAAAAAATAAAAATAATTTTTTATGCTTATACTATTATAAAAAACAGTGTTTCGTCCAATTTTTTTCGGGAATAAATTTATATGTTTAATATTTTGTTAATGGATATTACGGAAATTATATTTAAACGTGTTAACCTATTTTTGGAAGTTTAACACGAGGGGCTATTTATTTAAACAGTTTTTTTAAAATATTTTCATAAATTAAATATTTTCGGAAATTACATTTAAAGTAATACATATGTATAGAGAGGCATGCAAATCAAACACTAAACATATATATTAAACATCGTACTAATTGTGTAAGCATGCATTAGTTCGAATACATATTGAGCAAGGTTTAAATAAAAAAAGAATATAATATATATGAACAAGAAAATAAAGACAGTTTATTTAATAAGTTTGTTCAAATATTTTCATAAATTACATTCGGAAATTAATTTTTTTTTAAATGAAGTTTGTTGAAAAACAGTTTATAAGTACTTTAATCATGCATATGAACATATATTAAACATAAAATAATCTAAATCATTTAAACATAATTATCATGCATACCAAACATATAAACCGATATTATCATGCAAAACTACAAATCATGCATATAATAAATCATACATACAACTTTTGAACATTACAAGATGATATGAAACTAAAAATCATGTATCTTATCATGCATTTGAGTATAGTATCATGCATTTTTGGATTTTATATCAAATATTAGCAAATAAGATGAAAAGAACACATAACCTTGACTGAGAAAAGAAGGGGCGGCGACGGAAGGCGGCGGACGACGGCGGACTACTGGTTGTAGACGACGGGAACGGCGGATGCTAGGCGGCGACGGCGGCGACGGCAGATGCTAGGCGGCGACGGCGACGGCGACGGCGGCGGCACTAAGCAAACTGGAAGAGAAGGAAGAGAGAAGGAAGAGGTAGTTTAGGGTTTGAGATATGGTGCGTAGGATTTTTTAAAAAAACGCTAAGTGTTTGTTTTATATAATTGTTTAGTCACGGTCATAGTCACGGTCAGGACCGTGACTAAACCCTTCGTAATTGACGATGTCAGCGAGGCGGTCAGAGCCACCTTTAATCGGAATAGTCACGGTCATAGCCGTGACTATGACCGTGACTGTTTTCAAAATTTGAAAGTAGTCACGGTCATAATCACGGTAATGACCGTGACTATTGTGGTCAGCGCTCCTCTGACCGTTGGCCCTGACTTCGGCATTTACGAAGGGTGTAGTCACGGTCCTGACCGTGACTACAACCGTGACTACAACCGTGACTATTTAATTTATAATTTCATTTTCCTGTCACCCAAGCATTTTATGCTAAAAATGACTAATAAAGAACCAATTGACTGAGATATGATGCGTACAAGAATGTGTCGTCTGAAACTATGTACACAACTTATTGAACCAAAAAATGAATAAGGTGTGGTTCTGTTCGTCTTTGTGTTAGTTATTACTTATTGTTTATTCTTATTTTATTCAAATCAGATCAGATCAGAAAAATTCAGACATGATTTATTATTATTAATAATAATTATTATTATTCTTATTATTATTATTATATCGTTATAATAATATTAATTGTGTTTATATTAATTGTGTTTATATTACTATTATAATATTATAATACCATCGTAATTGTAGTGTGGACTGTGGAGTATTAAATAAACTGCTTTGAATTTATGTGGTATAGAACAGATTAAGGAGTAATTATTTTACAAACAATAATGATGAAAGAAATTATCAAATATGCTTGGAGAAATTATATCACAAAATTGAAATTACAACTGCACAATTACTCACTGTCAGAATCGTTATTTTCTACATATATAGTGTCTTCTTCTGTATCTGAACCGTCTATCCATTCACCTTCTTCCTGATATTGAGCATTTTGTTGTGCTACATACATTTCCTCAATTTCGCGCTCAGATGGAATGGTTAGGTCCGGAAGGTGCGTTTCTGGCATGACTTCAACACGTCCGCCATTTGGATCACTTAATTGGACGTTATAGTTGACCGTCTCAACAATAGGCGGAGGTTGGAAAAATTGTTGCTGAAAAGCATCTAGATCAACGTCCTTGTGTTGAGTTTGTGATTTTATTTTGTTCGGACGGACAGGACATGCACACACCCAAGGATTCTGTGTCCGCCTTGTTGAAGGATATTCTGCATAATAAATCTACGCTGCTTGTTGGGCGAGTATGAAAGGCTCATTTTTCGGGTACACACGAGAGAGGTTGACGTCAATCATATTATACTTCGGATTTTTGCGCACGCCACGTGTGGGGTCGACCCATGTGCAACGGAACAGAACGCATGTCAATTTTTTCGCACCAGAAGGCATCTCAAGTTCCAGAATCTCCTGCAGGACACCCAAAAAATTGGTTTCCGAGTTATCATAACCGATGGTCGGGACACATAACCCGCTGTTCGTTGTTGGTCGGCCCTCTCTGTAATCGGCTGTGTGATATGTGTAACCGTTTATCACATATTGCCGCCACACTTTGGCACTGGCACCTGGGCCCCACGCTAATGATACTAACAAAGGGTCGACAATCCCACGACTATTGATCTGTAAATATAAACATAATAATAACATTAGGTAAACATTAGGTAATATATATAATTAATGTGTGTATATATATACCTGATACTTGTACCAATTTACAAAATCAGAGTCCACCAACGCATCAATTTTATCCTCAGGAAAGGCTGATAAAGAAGCTCGGAATTCACTGTGAAGTCAAAAATAAAAAAAAACTATAAATTAACTACAAATTTAATTTATAAGTATTACAATTATAACTACAAATTTAACTTACTGATAAAACGGTGAGATTTCTGGACAATCCATGAGGATATAAGTATGCGCAATTTGCAATTCCCCACCCAGGATGTATCGTTGTGTCGCAGCACCTTTACCTCTGCCTGGGTAATTGAAGATTGAAACTACATTTTCATATAAATCCTCGCCAATGTCATCGTTCCGGGCAGGTCTCTTTCTTCTAGTGATGACGTCACGCTCGAAGTAAAAAGACGAGAACGTTGAGATTTCTTGTTGAAGATACGCTTGACAAATTGAAGCCTCAACGTGTGCCTTGTTGGTCACTTTCTTTTTCAGCTCTCCTAGAAATCTGCAATAATGCAATAATACACATGTTAACAGTTATTGTGAAATAAATATTTTTTTTAAATGAAATTGTGACTAACCTTTCAAATCTGTACATCCACCGATAGAAGACGGGCCCAGCAGTCAAAGCCTCATACGGAAGATGTATTATGAGATGTTCCATTGTATCGAAAAACGATGGTGGCATTATTTTTTCCAGATTACACATCAGAATGGGAACAGACTCTTGTAGTCTCCGGAGGGATGCCGCATCCAAAACGCTGGAACATATCGATTGAAACAACAAACTGATTTCAGTAATGCAGGACCATACGTGTTCAGGGAGCATCTCTTTTAGTGCAATTGGTAGAAGTCTTTGCATTATTACATGAGCATCGTGAGTTTTCATGCTCGTCGTCGTGGTAAGTTTGTTCATGTCTACGCATCTAGACAAGTTGGAGCAGTAGCCATCTGGAAACTTCTGAGACGCAAGCCATTTTAATATTGCTGCCTTTTGTGGTTCTGTGACCTGGTAGACTGCTTTTGGAACTTCCTTGCCCTGATATTCTAGATCAACAGAAAGTTCGGGTCTATCACACCAAATAGTCATATCTTTCCTAGCTGCAAGACCGTCTTTAGTTTTGCCTTTCAAATCCATCACCGTGTTAAATATATTGTCAAAGACGTTCTTCTCGGTGTGCATGACATCTAAATTGTGACGGATGAGAAGGTCTTTCCAATAAGGCAACTCCCAGAATATGCTCCTCTTTGTCCACTTATGGGTATCACAATACCCATATGGCTCTTGGTTTGGCTCTTCCATAGCCGTAGGAAAACGTCGAACCCGGTTATAAATTTCTTCACCGGTCAATCTCGGGGGTGGGCTCTCTCGTACCGCTCTGCCTCTAATGAAAGACTTCTTGTCCTTTCGATATCGGTGCCTTTCCGGGAGAAACTTGCGGTGACAATCAAAGTAACTTCCTTTTTTGCTGTAACTGAGCCAGTTGGCACCTGATTTCTCCATGCATATCGGACATCCCATCAGACCGTGTGTGCTCCATCCCGAAAGCATGTCACAGGCAGGGAAGTCGCTAATGGTCCAAATGATGGCAGCTTTCATGATAAACATTTTATCTGATGAAACATCATAAGTTGGTGTCCCAACGGCCCACAATTCTTTCATCTCCTCAATAAGGGGTTGAAGATAAATGTCTATCTTTCGCCCAGGATCCTTGGAACCCGGACAAATTAAAGACAAAAAGATGAAATGACTTTTCATGCACATGTCGGGAGGGAGATTGTAAGGTGTTAACATGACCGGCCAACATGAATAGTTCTTGCCAAACCTGCCAAAAGGAGCAAATCCATATGAGCACAATCCCAGCCGCACATTTCGTGGCTCCATAGCAAACTGAGGATGACAGCGGTCAAAGTGTCTCCAGGCTTCACAGTCCGAAGGGTGAGCCATCATACCCTCGTTGGTTTCGTGCTCAACATGCCATGTCATGTGTTTCGCAGTAGCAGTCGGAGCGTACATCCTTTGCAGTCGAGGACCTATTGGGAGGTAATACAGTTTAGACAGTGCAGACCTATGTCGTGGTTTCTTTTTACCTTGACGAACAGGTTTGTATCTGTCTCCACCACAGAACTTGCAGAACTCAAGTGCCTCATCCTCCTTCCAGAACAACATACATCCTTCCGGGCACGCATCAATTTCAACACAAGGTAGCCCCAACTTAGACATTAACTGCTTCATGTGGTAATATGAATCGGGAAGGGTATGATCTCGCGGTAGCATCCCTCCTACTGACTGCAAGACTCTATTCATGCAAGTTTCAGGGAGACTGTATTCGGCTTTTATGTTCATGAACTCAGTAACAGCGGATAGCTGAGAGTATCCCTCACAATCAGCATACAGAGGTTGGTCGACAGCTTTTAGAACATCCTGAAATCTCTCAGCCAAACCTTCATCCACATAAGGTTGATAAAATGTCGGATTTTCATCCGCATCTGGTTGATACGAGGTTGAGGCTTCAGGGGGGTCGTTAGGTGGTTGTGGGGGGTTGAATTGAGACGGTACACCGTATGCGTCATATACCATTTGTTGGTCCCACCTCATTTCAGCACGGTCTCCCCACGCACTCATCTCTGGAGGGACGTAACGAGACGAACCTACCGTTTGTGGTATAACAGATGGATCCAAAGGTTCGCCGTGAGAAGTCCAATTATAATAATTGGGAACAAAACCGACCGCGTACAAATCATACCCAACTTCGTGTGGGTCTTTAAATTTGAGATTTTTACACTTTGAACATGGACATCTTATTTTATCACCACTCATATAAGCCGGATGTTCAAGTGCAAATTCAATAAATTCCCCGACTCCCTCGAGAAAATTTGATTGCATTCCGTACAATACCGCATCTTTATCATACATCCAACTTCTATTTTGTTTATACATTATGCCTGAATATTATAATAAAAAATTATATGAAATGCAATGCACACAATTTTAAGTAATTTATTTCACTAAATATAATCAACTAATTTTCACTTTTTTTAAATGAAATGCACAGAATTCACAACAATAATGCACAAAATATATGTCCCCTAATGCACAATAATGCAGATAATTTCACTAAATTAAACATACGTTTAATTAAATCTAACTAATTCATTTAGTTAAATTTAACTAAATTTAACTAGTTCATTCCGTCCCCTTTTAATGCATCACTACGTTTAAACCTACGTTTAGCTACCTAATTTAACTTAATTAACACATCAATAGCTACGTTCAAACCTACGTTTAGCAAACGAATTTTAATTAAATTATTTTTGTAAACCTACGTTTAGTTTAAACCTACACTAAATTATTACGTTAATGACATTTAATCTTATTAGTAATACACAATTAACAATTCACTAAATTAAATAATATGACCAAATTCAACCCAATAATTTGAACATGTATATAAAGTTATTTGAATTAATAAGCAATACACAATTCACAATAACAATTCACAATTCACTTAATTAACACATTACTAACGTAAACACATTTAGCTAAACATAAACATCATTACGTTTTAAACTACGTACATTTAGCTAACTAATTTTAATTAAATTATTTTATAAACCTAAAAGTTTAACTAATTCTAATTTATGACATTACTACGCTTATAGTTAAAACATGTTGTTAATTAATTAACAACCTCACTAATTTAATAGTTTTAATAATTTAAATTGAACCAACTAATTCTAAATAAAAATTATAATTCAAATAACATACCTTATCTGCATAAACAGGGAAAATGATAGAAGATAGACTACATCCTTCGATCTTTCAAACGGATACTGTATATACTGGGAATGAATTGGTGTGGTTCTGTTCAATGTGCTGCTCCTGCATATATAAAAAATTTAGTCACGGACTTAGTCACGGATTTGTCCGTCACTAAGCAAAACCGTGTCCAATACGCGTCCAACACGTGTTAATGACGTGTAAATGACGTGTTAATCAAAGTAGTCACGGAACTAGTCACGGATATGGCCGTGACTAATATTATCCGTACATAATACCGTTGCGTATTAAGTTAAGGGAGTTGAAAAAATTAAATTTTAATTATAGTCACGGGTATAGTCACGGATTTGGCCGTGACTAAGTCGTCGGAGTCAAATAAACTTCGCCGGAAACGGAAACGGGCCTATCGGAGGACTTAAGTCACGGGCCCAGACCGTGACTAACATTAGTCACGGTCATAGTCACGGTCCAGACCGTGACTATTTTTTTTTTAAATTTCCGTGACTAGTCCGTGACTAGACCGTGACTAAACTAGTCACGGACCAAATCCGTGACTAAAATCCGTGACTATAACGCTGTTTTTTTGTAGTGTTAGTAGCGCATTAATTAATTACTACTACGTGACAACGTGTGATCTTCAATTACATGCATGAACTTTAATTTGTACATGAAGCTTGTAAAACATATATTAATATAAAAATGATGAATTCAAAACGTAAAATGTAAACATATATAAAAAAAACGTATGTTGTATACAAATAATATATAAATATATGTAATGGCTATTGTTACGAGTATATAGTTCCGATTTTATTATAAAACTGAAGACGTACTATGTTATGTTATTTTATAAAACATTTAATAAAATCACAATTGATGATGTTGTTGTTGTTATGACATGTATAAGATGTATGTATAGACTAATTAAACTCTTATGCGGTATACATTGACCAAGTGTGTATATATACGAATTCTCTTTTATCTATCTAGTATATAAATATTATTTGATTTTGTCTCTGACGTATTTTATTCAATTCATTACGAACCATGTAGTTGTACTTATTATGGATACTAATAAATTCGAAATACCTTAATATAAGAATATCGTCTAAGAAAATTTGGAACGAGAAGGGAAGAAAGAGAAAAATAGAAAAGAAAATACGAAAAAGGGGGCAAAAAATGAATTTTTATCTCATACTCCCTGAGTCCCATTTTGTAAGATACATTTCCTGTTCACTTGGTCAACACAAATCACTTTAAATCTCTTTCTTTATATATTAAAATTTTATGAAATAAATTTGAATGATTTTTTGCACACTTTGTAGCGGTTTTAATGTAGTTTCTGAATATGTAAATTTTATTTTCTAAAACAAATTTGAGTGTTGACAACGATCAATTTACTTTATTATCGGTCAAACATTGTAAACCGTAAAGTGTCTTACAATTCGGGACGGGGAATATAAATCAGTGAGGTTTCTAATGAATCAAATAAGAATAAAGTTATCATTTTTATTTATGTAGGACATGAAATGAAAGTTAAAGTATCAGTTCTTTTTCCCTTTTATGGGTACCTAATAACTAACTTAAATACGTGTATTTGATTATATTTTAGAGTAATATTATTAGATGTTCCCGTTATGGAAACATCACAAATATAAGAGTGTATCTAAAATTCCATAATTTCAAAGTTCCGGAAAGATCATACGAAATGGGAGCAGTGATTGAAATATTTTAAAATATAGGAAAAATAATTTTTAATAATATCAACTGAAGATATATTCTTCCAAAAAAAAAAAAAAACTGAAGATATATAAAAAATGATACTCCCTATATATGACAAGTTTTCACTAAAAATTTAGGGGAGTTTTGAACTGATTCTGTTTATGCTTCTTTTTTAAAAGCAGAAGCAGAGTCAAATCAGTTTTCAGAAGTTGGTCCCTCCCATCACTACAAAAAAACAACGATTTTGGCACGAATTAGGCACGGAGCTTTGGCACGGATTTGCCAAAATTCATAGGGTATTTGGCACGGATTTGGCAACGGATGCGCCAAAATTCCGTGCCAAAGTCGTTTTGTCACCAGCTATTTGGCACGACGCTGTGCCAAAAATAAGTTACGGTCCGTGCCAAAGTCGCCTAATCCGTGCCAAGTCCGTGCCTATTTCGATATTTTTTTGTAGTGCATCTTCTAAAAAAAACTGATTGTAGGAGTAAATTAGAGCATCATAATCACTTCTGCACTCAGGGCCGTCTTTAGAAGTTTTGGTGCCCCAGACGAAATCTTTTTTTTTCAAAGAAAAGAAAACAGATTTATTTTCTCGTACCTATTAATAGAATCTGTAAAAGATTACATAAGTTCGTTTTTTTAGTTTTCTTGTGGAAACCATTTGCGATGATTACTTCAGACAAATCACGAGAACTTGTTAATTAATGTAATTGTCTCCTAGGTTGTTTCCTTTATTAATAAATAATAAAAGTTGTTTTTTATTTTTATGCCAGGAACCTATTCATCTTTTGTTAACGGCTGACTAAGTATAATATAGAAATAATTACATAAATATGATCAAAATAAAGATGATTTACAATAATATGACTAGTGACTAGAGTAGTAATGAAATCATAGTAATTCATGTTCAAGTTTTGAGCTTAAGTTACCACAACACCACATTGTAGTAATGAATAGTTATATTTATGTAAATATGTTTTATTTTAGTAATATTCTTGTAAAAAACCCTATAATATATGTGTGTGTGAGAGAAAAAAATAAAAATATATATATGAGAAATCTTCCGACCCAGATGGACTGACCGGAACCGCCGTCCGGTCGCCACCATTTGAGCTTCTTTCGGGTTGCATATTTTGATAAACTTTGTGGGTATGTTTTTCATGAAGTTTAGATTATATCCATAAAAATTTACCTTAAAGCTCAATCGGAAAGTCAGTTAAATACGTAGTAAGTTATTAAATAAAATTGTGCCAAAAATGTACATAAAACACAATGTTTTTCAATAATTTATTTCACTGACTTCCCAATTGAATTTTAAGATAAAGTTTTATGAGCATAATATTAACTTCATGAGGAACATCCTAACAAAATTCCATCCAAAAAAATCCACCCAAAAGCATATCAAACGGAGGCGATCGTACAATTGTTCCGATCAACCCTATTACTCCCTGCGTCCCAATTTGTTTTGCAAAGTCAATTTTTTTGGTCAACCAATAATAAAAGTCAATCTTTCCTATGGATAATTAACTCAATTTTTAATAATTAAAACTTACATATTCATAAACTACATTAAAATCTCTTCAAGGTTGTAAAGTCCAAATTAGAATATAATTAAAAATTGACATTCTAATTAAGTGAAAAAAGCGAACCTGTTTGTCCAAGAAAAAGTCAAATTTGCAAATCAATTTGGGATGAAAATAATATAATTGAAGCTTTATTAAAAAATGGTGCCCCATCTAAAATTGGTGCCCTAGGCAAGTGCCTAGGTGCCTTGGCCCTATGGACGGCTCTGTCTACACTTTCACCCAAACACTTTAATTTCTGCTTCTGCTCCCTAAAGAAGTAGAAACAGTTTTAAGAATCAGATCTAAACCCCCCTTAGTCATTTAACTCATCAAAAACTAATATCGATCACAACATCAAATAATTGATTGTATTTTCAAATATCGTTTATTTGATGATTTGATATTGGTCTTTGATTAGATAATTGCTTGTAGACAAGTGACTTCATACTATATTTGTTCAACAATCAAATAGTTGGTATTATTATTGATTTATGAATGATAACTGTTAAAAATTATTTTTCTTAAAATATACGCATTGAGATATCAAATATATATTCACAGTAAATTCTGAACCTTTCAAAATATTAAATGATCGGGAGTTATATATTCCAAAACTGGTCGAACTGAAAAAGGAAAATTAATGATTTTCATTTCTCAGAAAAAGAGAATTGTTAATGCGTGTCCAAAAGTGACCAAAATACTTTACGTAGTATAAGAGAAATTTGTTGATTTAGTCCCGTAACTTATAGCTATACCCGATATTGGTCCTGTAACTTTATTAACTTGCAGATTACATCCCGTAACTAATAAGTTGGTGCAATTTTGGTCCTTCTCTGCCGGAACTTACCAATTTCGCCGGAAAAAGACACATCACCTGCCACATGGTACATTATTTGGAATTCATTTGCTGACTCAATGTTGGCCCTTAGCTAGAGTTAAAAAATTATTTCTTCTTGGTGGCAGCAGGAGCATTTTGAATGAAGTTTAAAGCTTTCTGGATTCATGTTTTAAGAATAAAGCATTTCAAATGTTACATCATCTTCACTTCTCACATCTTTAACATGAGAAAGACTAGGAGCAAAAACACTAGCCCCACAACAACTATGAGGAGCCTTATATTTTTAGTCTTCAACTTTACAACCTCTTCCTCTTTTGAATTGAGTCTTCTAACCAATCCTGGAATTATCATCATTCAACGATGGCACATAGGTGGGTCCGCCCATTCAAAAAATCTGCAACCTTCTGTTTGTATCATAACAAGATGAAGCTTAACTTACTTTTTACTGCTTTGAACACAAAAATACATTATCAAATGCCCCCAACAAATAGAAGATGGTAATTTTATTAGTAGAACCTAGCTTAAAATATAAAATACATTTTAATTTTCAAACAAATTTATTATTCAAATGCTATTCTTAAATTTCTAGTTTATTTAGTAAAAAAAGAAGCAAACAATGTAAATTAAAAAACTGAACTTCTTACTCTGCTTCTAGCGCACACACGAAACCTCCTTCCAGGATCGTTATCAGTCCAAGAAGATAGAAGAGAAACCTTTTTACCACAATCACACTCCATAAACTTTTGTCTGATCGAGAGCCGTTACTAGCAAATTTGAAGAATAACTCACTCTCTCGACTTAGTTCAGGAGAAATCTTCAGGTAGAGTTATATGTTCTTCCCCCCTTTTGCTGATCCGATAATAGGCTTGGTATGGTTGTGCACGCACTCAGCGAAGAGCTTTCGTACTCTGGTTTTTTACTCCAGCTAAGGGCCAATATTGAGTCAGCAAATGAGTTCCAAATAATATACCATGTGGCAGGTGATGTGTCTTTTTCCGGCGAAATTGATAAGTTCCGGCAGAAAAGGACCAAAATTGCACCAACTTATTAGTTACGGGATGTAAATTGCAAGCTTATAAAGTTACAGGACCAATATCGGATATAGCTATAAGTTATGGGACTGAATCAACAAATTTCCCCGTAGTATAATGATGTTTGTTTGATCCTTTGTTACTTGAGTAGCCTATTTGACATTCCAACACGATTGCAGTGTGAAAAAGTAGAGTAAAATTTTTCGAATATAGAAATATGTCAAATAATTAAGAACTTGCCAAAGAAAATATCTGGCTACTATAATTATTTATTCTTATTTATGCTATTTCAAACTTGTAATGATCTGCGCACTTCCCCTTTTCCCAGCAAAACTTTTTTTTTGTATAATAAATTAAATACCGATTAACAAATAACTAGTATTATCCTTATTATAATAATAATTATTATTGGTATTGTAATTGTGATAGGGGTTGCAGATGGGTGAGAAGAGGGGTTCTTCGTCAGTGAAGAAGGCGGGGCTGTTGGCGTGGGTGAGGAATCGGTCGGCGAAGGTGAAGATTTTGTTGGGGGTGGCGGCGGCGTTGGCGGCTCTGGTGGCTCTCAGGCTCGCCGTCAAGGACCGGAACCACTTCTTCGTCGCCGCAGAAGCCATCCACTTCGCCGGAATATTGGTCTTGATTTACAAACTTATCCGCAAGAAGACCTGCTCTGGTAAGTGGTAACCCCCAAATATATATACACTGATTTTGAATATATTTATGGAGGACTGCTCAGGTCCAACCGGAGGGACGGGAGCAACCGTCCGAACTTCACTGTTTGGGGCGGTTCCCGGTGGAATTTTTCGATAACATTTTTTGAGTATGTTCCTCATCAAGTCTAGTTTGTCCATACCAAATTTCAGCTCAAAATTCGACCGGGAAGGCAGTCAAATAAATTCTTGAAACTTACTGCACTTTATATATGCGCAGAATGTGCAGTAAGCTTCAAGAATTTATTTGACTGCCTTCCCGGTCGAATTTTGAGCTGAAATTTGGTATGGACAAACTAGACTTGATGAGTTACATACTCAAAAAATTTCATCGAAAAATTCCACCTGGAACCGCCCCAAACAGTGAAGTTCGGGCGAGTCCAACAAATTAAACTCGCCTTTCAGTGGACTTGAGAATAATCGTACGATTTTGTAGTAAAATTGGACAAGAATAATTTCTAACTTTGTCAAAAACTTTGTCACCTTCTAATTAAATAATGTGTAGGTCTGTTTTTCTCACCTTTTTACACAATTGTAAATCATACTCCGTACATTATTATTATTATTATTATTATTATTCATGTTTACTACGGATTATTATTTGAATACAATTTTTAAAATTATTCAGTACACATCATGAATTTAAATTAGGGCCACGAGGCCCGCTGAGACCGCAATATTGTGATTGCGTGTGTCACCGGCCACCGCAATCGTGTTGGGCCCCAATGACGGGTTTTTTGAATTCACAACGCAAGCACATCCGGTCGCATCCAGGCCAACAGCATTGGGACCACAACGCTAATCCATTTTTTCCTTATTTCGTTCTGAAGAAAAATTTATTCACACTGCATCGGCCGCAATATGCATTGTAGCGCGGCAACCACAGTTACCACAACCACAATCGCGACAATGACCACAATTTAAAACTGTGGTACAACTATGCAAAATGTACTGAAAATGGATAATTAGAACAAAAATAACCCCTTTCTCCCTCACATATGAAAAATTGTTTTGAAAATGTTTTTTCATAAAAAAAGGCTACTATATTTTTGTAAGAAATTCAGGAGATAAAGAGATTAAAAAACAAGGCTACTATCCAAAACATAATTTTGTTGTCGACCAATTCAGTTTCTAAAATACATGTATAAATTAAGCATGACAAGCAGGAGCGTAGCTAGAAGTAAGATTTGGGTTGTGCCGGTACAAGGAAATTTTACAGATAAATTTTTACACGTAAATTTTTATATTAAAAATATCAGCAATTTTAAAATTTGGACTGGACCATGGCCCGGTTGGCCACCCCTCCACCTCTGCCCCTTATGACAAGGTCGTGGTTGTTGTAGCATGCACTCACCTCCGTTGGTATGGTTTGAACTAATATGATATGGTTTTTTTAAGTCTGCTCTGGTTTACACCTTTTCAGTCTAGTGTAGACTAAACCAATTATAAATTTCCATAGGCTATGTCTGGTTATGTTGTCGCCGGGTGGACCTTGGAGAGATTTGAGTCTCTCCCAGCTATGGAAGTCAAGTAGGATGCTCTACCAAATTTAACAACTGGATCAAAAAATTATTAGAAATTACTTTAAATAAGAATAAAATATAGACAAACTGCATAAGTAGGACTATTCATATTTTATTTCCAAAATATGACTTATTTGATCATATTAAAAGTATCAAACTATCCCAATTAGAAGTGAAGAAATTGTAGTAGGAAGAAAATAATACTAGTCATATTTTTGCATTTTATGTATGCTTTAATCTTATTTATAGTGAATTAACTAAAAAATTAACCGTCTAAATGTATGAACCATGTTAAACACAAATTTTGATGCACCGGGGCGTAGCGCCGTAGCTCACTTTAGAAGATATATCGAGTTCAACTCCAAGTAACGGCTTGTACTGGAACCTCATTCTCTTTTCACCAATATGTGATAAAAGTTTAATTTACATTCTCCTATAACATTAGCTAATTTTTTTCTGACTTGTCCATATGAATGAGGATCTCATTCTACCTTTGAGGGAGAGGAAGAATAGAAAATTTTATGGAGCACTCCACTCCACCATAGAGTTCGATATTTTGTGGTTTTAGTGTAGTCATGATAGTCGTTGACTTAATTAATACACTTATCGCCAAAAGTTTAATTATTCACCATTTTTTACACCGGGGGATGATCTATTATGTAACAACCAAAGGGTATTTATTATTAGACTCAAGACGTGCATATATAGCTCCGCACGCTGGCTAAGCGGTCCCGCCCAGCTGGTCGCCGACTCATTCTCCTTTATGGGAGGTCTCGGGTTCGAAGCTCAATGGAGTTAGTTTTCAGGCTCTCCCAGCCAGGCCGGACCCATGAAATTCATCTTGCAGGGGCCATAATTTAATAGTTTTGCTAAGTGTACACATTTTGTGTACACAAAATGTGTACACCAAGCATTTTTCATAATTTAAACAAAAAAGTTCTAGGCACTGGCAAAAATCATATTTCATGTATATATATACTTCGTACTAAAAACAAATCTTGCAGGGGCAGTGACCCCCTGAATCTCTACTACAGTTCAGTTCGCTCCTTCCCCTAGCCCCCTCCCCAGATGCCACCTGAAGTAAAAGAGGAAAAAAAAAAAGTTAAAACAAAAAACCTCAGCTCGCACGCCTCTTTGTTATACTGAAATGGTACGAGGCTCCATAAAATTTTGAGGGCTGTCTTTGGTTAAGGGTAAATATGTACGTAGCATATATTAAGTGGCCGAACACAAAAACTAATTCAGGTGTGCTAATGTGATCTAATGAGAGAAATGGAAGAATTTCATACCTTAAATTTGAGAATTGTGCATTATGTGTAATGAGAAAATAAATAAATAAATAAATCCTTTTTATGTCACTTCAAGTTGTACATTTTTCGAATTCTATAGTTACATGAACTTGACTCAAGTCATCAAGTAGCTCATAATGCTACTTTTGCATGTGCACTATTCGAATCTCTTGCATGAGTTGCATCTCTAGCTAGGTTGAACTTTATAAAGATTAAATCATCTAATCTCAAATTGAATGCATACATTGATACACATTTTTGTGTACATCCCATCCTCTTACCTCATCGCAGGTGAGAGAGCCTTTGTGGTATTGATGAGATATTGTTGTTGTTGTTGTGAGTTTTGGAATTCTAAAATAAGATCGCAAAATAAGACTAATATGTTTTTCTTCCCGAAATAGGAGACAGTACTGTAATGATTAAAAATTACAGTTATGATTGAAAAATATTGTCATTAATGATAGTAATTACTTTCATGTTTAATGTTTAATAGTTAATACTACAACTACTTGGCAGTAATGACTACAAGTCTACAAGATAACAGTAGATATTGTCATGCTACTCTTATTTCGGGAAGAAACACACAACAGTTCTAGTTTCGAATTCTCAAACTTGTTTACTCTTATTTCAAGAACTTTCCTTTACAAAATTTGTGATCACACATGGTAATTTCTTTGTTGATCTAACTTCTGCCATTGTATTTATTAGGGTTGTCCCTCAAGTCTCAGGAGCTCACAGCTCTATTTTTAGGTATAAGATTGTACCTCAGCTTTATTATGGAAGCTGACATACACACCATGCTAGATTTCGTCACACTTGTCTCAACTTTGTGGGTTATATACATGATAAGATTTAAGTTGAAGTATACGTACATGGCGGAGCTAGACAAAACACCCATATCCTACATAGTACGTAAGCATTTTACTTTTTATATTAAAAAAATCCCCTATATGGCTATATATTATCATTATTTCGATTGATTCCATGCTTGAATATTTGGGCCATTCTTGCTAGAGTTATACACACAATGTATATTTGCATTGTATTGTCTGTTATGTGAAGTTTTTATTTCATACTAGTTGATAGCTATCTTTGTGTTTGTGTAAGCAATAAGAGTTAATCGAAACTCATTTTCGAAACATTAGGTATAGGGTAGTATTTGTGTTTACATGGCCACATGGGGTTCGTATTTTATTTTAAGATAATAGAGAAAATACTACGAAGTACTCCATATATTATAAGGGTTTGTGTTAGAAAATAAAAGTGAAGTTTAACAAAAAAAAAGTATTGGTACTTTTTGATGCATTAATTAGGTAAACTATTATATAATTAATGGAATACATTTGGAAATAATGACAAGAATATTACCCATGAGGTTTCAATAGACAAAAACATGACCATTTTACACAAAGACATAAAAGTGACCATTTAAATTAAAAAAGAATTACTTGCTCATCAGCTGGCCTACCAGTGCCATACCGTCGATCTTTCTCTACGCACCATATTCTTGTCCATCTGCATCGCCAAGCCGCCAAACTGCCTCCGTCTTCAAGCTCTGCCCGGATCGGCCAACCTAGCCGCCTCCATCTTCAAGCTCCATCCTCCATCTTCAAGCTCGGTCTAGATCCACCAGTCAATCCGCCTCCATCTTCAAGGTCCATCCTCCGTCTTCAAGCTCCGTCCAGATCCGCTAGCCTAGCCGCCTCCATCTTCAAGCTCCATCCTCAGTCTAGCTCCGTCCAGATCCTCCAGCCAAGCAGCCTCCATCTTCAATCTCTGTCCTCCATCTTCAAGCTCTGCCCAGATCCGCCAGCCACCGCCAGCGCAGGTTCATACCTCGTCGCACTCTGCCATTGCAAGTCCGCCGCCCACTGCCATTGCAAGTCCGTCGTCGGCCTTCTATTCCTCTCCTTCTGTCTCGCATTAGAGGTGTCGTTAGATGGTCAGATCTGGTACCGCTAGCTAGGGTCTGAGGCAAGGTGGGGGTCATGGTTGTGGTGAATGGTGTTTAGCTGCTGACGACCGAGGTGTGGTTGGATCTGACGGCTAGGATTCTACTATTGGGCTATGAGGGCAGAACAACAAATTGTACAGAGGCTGAGCCTTGTAGGGGTGTTGGGAGGCTGAGGAGGGACATTAACGAGGTGGCGGCGGCCGGAGTAACTTCTGACGGGTGGTGTCACCGGAAAATTTAATGTCATTGGACTGTGACAACGTCACTATACTGGCGTCACTGTGGCCGGCGACGGTCTTCAGCAGACGGCGGTAACCGGCGGGAGGAGGTTGTGGATGTCAATGTATATGTGTCACTGCAGGGTGTTACTGTAGCTCGTTACTGTAGTTACTACATACTACTCACATTTTTGGAATTCAAAAAGAAGGTCACTTTTGTGTCAATGGTCAATTTATTAGTAATACTCAAGTAAAAACCCCACTTTTAAGACATATCCACTTATACAACCGCTATATATTACATTGTCAACTCCTTGCTTATACATTGAAGTCATGGTTCCATCCGTTGTTGGTGTCATAACCATAAATTTAGATCACATGTTTGACATAAAATTAATATAATGTCAAATTAATTAGCATTATATAATGCAGTTCATATATAAAATGTGTATTATTCATTTTCACAGATTGCGCCTTCAGCAGTTTTAGCTGTGTTTGTCCATCCATACACTGTTATTAATTTTAAAATCCATAGAATGGCATGGGCATTTTGTGTGTACTTGGAATCTGTCACGGTGCTGCCCCAGCTTCGCATGATGCAAAAAGCTAAGGTCCATTATTTAAGCTTGTTGAATTGTATTTTCTTTTTATTTTTGGTGTATATTATCTAATTAAAAGTGTTGTTGTTTATCAGCTTATTGAACCGTTTACAGCCCATTATGTGTTTGCTTTGGGTGTGGCAAGATTTCTTGAATGTGCTCATTGGATCATTCAGGTTGATATTGTACCGTATTTCACGCATTTTATGTATAGTCCAACTGAATAAAAAACAACATCCAAGCCTTAGTCCCAAAAGATATTGGGGTTGGCTAATAACATGAATCGATACATGATATCACCACCAAAAGGAAAAGAAAGAAAATAAAGATAAAAAAGATAAGCTATTATGAAAAAGATAATATAAAAAGAGATGAATATACCTAAAAAAAATACAAAATAAACAGGATAAAAATAATGTTTATATATATAAGGATAAAAGGAATAAAATTGAGGGGAAAAGGTAATACGAGATAACTCCTCCACATGAATACCCGCCCTCCATGTTACTCTCTCCAAAAGGAAAAGAAAGAAAATAAAGATTAAAAAAATAAGCTAATATAAAAAGATAATATAAAACGAGATGAGTATAACTAAAAATGATAAAATAAAAAGGACAAAAATAATGTTTATATATATGAGGATAAAAGAATAAAAAAAAACAAGAAGAAAAAAAATGAGGGGAAAAAATAATACGAGATCAATCCTCCACATGAATACCCGCTCTCCACCTTGCTCTCTCCAAAGCCATACCCTCATCCAACCCAAGAAGAAGCATATCACTTCGGACTCCCCTAACCCACGTCTGTTTGGGTCTTCCTCTCCTTCTCTTCCCTGCCTCTTCTCCACACATCTCAACACGTGTGACAGGTGCATCACTCGGTCTTCTACGCACATGACCAAACCACCGTAGGGGAGACTCCCGCATCTTGTCTTCAATAGGTGCTACTCCCACCCTTTGTCTGATTGTCTCATTTCGCACGTGATCCTTCCTAGTATGCCCACACATCCAACGCAATATGCGCATCTCTGTCACACTCATCTTTTGAATGTGACATTGTTTCACCGCCCAACACTCTACGCCATACAGCAATGCAGGCCTAATTGTTGTCTTATAAAATTTACCCTTCAGTCTAGTGGGCATACCTCTATCACATAGAAATCCTGACGCACTCTTCCACTTCATCCACCCTGTTTTGATTCTATGGGATACATCTCCATCTAGCTCACCGTCCTTTTGAATTATGGAGCTCAAGTAACGGAGCATATCACTGACCGGTATCTCCTTACCATCTAGAGTAATTCCACTATTATCACTGCTTCTACCTCCACCAAACTTGCACTCCGTGTACTTTGTCTTGCTCCAACTAAGTCTGAAACCTTTGTTCTCCAATGTCTGTCGTCGTACTTCCAACTTTGCTTTAAGACCTGATTGCGTCTCATCAATCAAAACAATATCATTGGCAAACATCATGCACCACGGTATTTCGCCTTGAATTGACTTCGTAAGTTCATCCATGACTATGACAAATAAGAAAGGGCTCAGAGCTGATCCTTGGTGCACTCCAATAGTAATAGGGAACTCCGCAATCCTCCCTACACTATTAAGGACACTTGTAGTACAGTCCTCATACATATCTATGATAATGCTGATATACTTGCATGATATGCCTTTTCTAGTTAAGGCCCACCATAGAACTTCTCGAGGTACCCTATCATAAGCCTTTTCTAAGTCAATGAACACCAAATGCAGATCCTTGTGAGCGTCTTTATACTTCTCCATAAGTTGTCGAAGAAGGTGAATGGCCTCAATTGTTGAGCGATCAGGCATAAAACCGAATTGATTCTCTGAAATCTTCACAGTTCTTCGAAGTCTTTGCTCAATCACTCGCTCCCAAAGTTTCATGGTGTGACTCATGAGCTTAATCCCTTGATAAATTGGCACAATCTTGTACATCACCTTTATTCTTGAATAAGGGGATAAGACTATAAGAGTACTCTTCCTCCAACTCGTTGGCATCTTGTTGTTTCTCCAAATCATGTTGAAGAAACTTGTTAACCACGCGATGCCTCTCTCTCCAAAACTTCTCAAAGCCTCGATGGTATGCCATCTGGACCCACTGCTTTCTTCTACCCCATCTTCCTCAGAGCCTCTTTAACTTCCGTTGTTTGGATCCTTCTCACAAAATCACGATTTACCATACAAACCGATATGGTCAAATCACCGATATCTTGCGTTTTCTTCCCGTTGAATAGTGTATCAAAGTATGACCTCACCTCTCTTTTATCTCTCTGTCCTTCATTAGTACCCGTTGATCGACATCCTTCACACACTTAACTTTTCCGATATCTTGAGTCATACGGTCATGAAGACGAGCAAGTCTGTAAATATCTTTTTCTCCTTCCTTAGAGTCCAATTTTGCATACAATTCTTTGTTCACTTTTCATCTTGCTTCCTTTACAGCTTTCTTTGCACTTCTTCTAGCCTCCTTGTACTCCTCTATGTTCCATTCGCTCCGACTTTTGCCCAATTTCTTATAGCATTCCCTTTTGATCCTTATTGCTTGTTTTACCTCATCATTCCACCAAGACGTGTCCTTTTTTGGTGGCAGACATCCCTTAGATTCTCCAAGTATCTCTTTCGCCACTTTGTTATAGATGGACTCCATTGGTAACCACACATCATCCACACGTGCGTCATTATCAATGGACCATACATCTTCCTCCAACATTTTCTGTGCAAAAGTTTGTTGGAGATTCCCCTCGAGCCTCCACCACTTTATCTTTGGCTCCCCTTGTACCTTAACCCTCCTTCTCTTTTTACCTTGAAAATCAAGCACAAGCATCCTATGTTGAGTGACAACACTCTCACTTGGGATAACCTTACAATCAGTGTAGTTAGTTCTCCAAGTCGTTCGTACTAAAAAGTAGTCAATTTGGGTACTATTAGCTCCACTTCTATAGGTCACAAGGTGAGAGTCTCTTTTCTTGAACCAAATGTTCATCACAGCCAACTCATATGTCGAGGCAAAATCCAGAATGTTCTTCCCTGCTTCATTTCTAGTGCTAAAACCATGTCCGCCATGGATACTCTCAAAACCATCACGACTTGGGCCCACATGCCCGTTGAGGTCGCCTCCTATGGCCAGCTTCTCTCCCCTTGGCACTCATCGCACCACCTCTTCAAGATCCTCCCAAAATTGTCGAGTGATAGATGCATCGAATCCCACTTGTAGTGCATAAGCACTTACTACTGACACGATCTCATCTCCTATAAGCAACTTAATGCTCATGATGCAGTCGTTCTTCCTGAAGACTTCCACCACACCCTCAACATAATCATGTGTCACCATAATGCCTACTCCATTTCTGTTCCTTTCTCTCTCCGAATACCACAACTTAAAACCTCCGGGATTAATATCACGTGCCTTTTCTCCAACCCACTTATTTTCTTGCATGCACATTATGCTGACATTCCTCCTTTTCATAACCTCAGCTATCTCAGATGATCTTCCCGTAAGAGAGCCAACATTACATGTCCCAAAATGCAGTCTAGCACCCTGCCTTCTCTTCTTCACACCACATCGACTCCCACCATGCCCTTGCATATTTGACACCATCCCCGGGCATTGGAGTGACGCGACGCTTCCGGGCTTAGGGAGATACTACCATTACAGAAAAATTAAACTAACAAATAAGTGCTATCGAGCATGTATGACTTATATAATTAAATTAAAGCTAATGTTGTAAAGGTGATTTAATGTGTTAAATATATAGTCATGTATTGAATGTTTTTGTAGGTGTTTTTTTGCATGTAACATAATTCGAGAACTTAGTTTGTTTCAAGGTCTTCAACAACATAATAGATTTTAGTTGGACATGTATATGTACATAAATGTCATAATCTCCATAAAAACCAGCATATTAACTCATAGAATCTACGATTCTCATTGTTTGGGTTCAGGAGCATTTCACTGGGTCATGGCCCCTAGCTTTTAGGAGCATTTTTAGTGATAGAGCACTCCCACTACTCCTGAGAAAAATTATGATGTAAATATGTATGTATAAATATTTATGATCTATATAAACAAAGTGTGCTGGTATGGCCCCCGCTTCATAATTTTTTCAAGCCCCCGCCTTCCTAACATTATATTTGTAGTTCTGCCAGACCGCCATTAGTTGTGTGGGAGGGTAAAATGTACCAACAATACCTTAGCTATCGATATTGATGCACTTTGATATTTAAACTATTAAATGACACAAATCACTATCATTAATACATTTAAGTGTTTCAAATGGTGTACCATTCATTTCAAGTTTTAGCTAAGGAGCTCTATATCAAACACCACATGTAAATGTTTTTAGTTCAATATCTATCTAATCTTTTCATTTTACCTTTGCAATGCTTATTTGTAGATATACGAGTCTGGTGGGAGTTACTTGTATTTAGTCGGAAGTGGATACCTTTGGGTACCCGCTATATATGTAGCAGAAATGGTTCAAACGTTCATTTTGGCAGATTTTTGCTATTATTATGTCAAAAGGTAAGCTAATCACCTCCCCTCGTTTTATCCATTTGAAATTCTAACTTATCTTTGTGTTTTGCTAGTTCAATATTTTATTAAAATACATATGTATATTGGTGATGCAGTGTTGTAAGCGGAAAACTTCTCGTCACCCTCCAATCACCAGTCTAAGATTGTACGTGATAATATCTTAGAGTTATATATGTTGGCAATTGTAACGTTTGTTCATGTTCTATTTATACATGATTATTCAATATAGTTTGTGTTTCTTTTGGGTGTAGCAAAAACATGTACCTGGTTTTATTGAAATGGAATATGATAGATATTCTTACATAAAATAACACACAACAAACAAAACTGGTAAGCATTGTTGCAATTCTCCAAGGGAAAGTTTCGTGTGAATTGTATGTTTAACCTCTTATGGTTATGGAAATTGGGGCTGATTTTTGTCATTGATTAAAGTGTTTGCGTTTTTTTGATATGAAGCAGCTGTCAGTCCACACAATTTTTTACACGATTTTCATTATATGTAATCTGAAATAGGTCTTTCTTTGCTTTAGTAACGAGATAAGGTTTCGTACATCTGATCCCCCTTACCCTATCGTTGGTAAGAGCCTTTGTGATGCTGGTGTAATGAACATACAAGCCTTATTCTGAATATTCTCAAAAGATCTTGTGGTCGACTAACATGAACCAATCCATGATATCAGAGTAACAAATTTAAGAAAGATAAGAAGAACTGCTTGATTATCTTTTCTTTGGCTGCTTGGAGAAATGAATGGATTAATTAGTACGGAGTATTTATTTGATGCTTTGACTATTATAATAAAATCACAATACATACAAAAGGCTGATTATATCAATGTTACTGTTTGGTCATCATCATCATCATCATTATATAACAAAATGAAAATGAATCTAGTAAATGAAGTTGTCACCAAAAGAGAGTTACTGTAAATCTATGATTGTACGAAGCGTGAGAAATCTCCTTATTGAAAATAACATTACGATAATACAATGCCGAAATACTTTGTAAAAAACTTTGAGAAGTAAAACACGTAAAATTTTATTTTGCTGAAAAAGTTTAGTTATTAGCATCTCATGGCCTATTGTAGGAGCTAAACTAGGTAAAATTTTACAATGAGAATGATTCATTCACCAAAGTTGTAGGAAAGGAAGTATGCTATCCATCGAAACTTGAATCACCTATTTGAATCATCGAGTGAGAGGTCATCATGATACCTCACCAGCAGCATCTGACTTTATCAGATGATTGGGTCTTGATACTTTCATATTCTGGCTATGACGTCTTCACAACTTTTGTAGCTTATTGAGTTATAGTTCACATGAAATTAATGGAGTCAATTAGAGTTTTGTACAATAAGTTATACTTGAATTATGGGCATGACATCACCCTTTTGGTCCAGAAAACCGTTCATCGCAATAGTCTGTGCTCTATATCTCATTCAAATGATATTTTCTTCAACAAATGCTTATAAACACTTATGTAAAATACAAGTAACTATAACAGCTAGCAAAGCCCCCCACATTTCTTTGTAATGATGCACAATTAGAGAAAAGTTGAATCATGTGAATTAAGTTTTCAATAAGATGATAAAAATTAGATATAAAATCTTTAATTTTTCTCAGGCCAAAACCTTTTCCTATTACTTATGATAAATACATTTGATATTAAGATAAATATTTAAAATCATGATGGGTTTATTTTGTGACAATTTAGGCAATGTGTGACATACATTGATTGCTTTTTATGGGTTCACAACTTGTTTTTTAGAAGACTATTCTAGGAGAACATGAGTTTTCTTTCTTTTTTGTTTTTTCTTTGTTTTTAGTTTTTTTGTATATAGACTCATGTGTTGAGACTCCTTAATTATTTTTTTGGTTTGTCAAAAATGAGGATAATCCAACAATATAGAGTGAATTGAATTTGGGAGGAAACTTTTCTTTTGAATTTGCACTTTGCGCACACTTTTATGAATTTGGAAAATTGTCACAACTTTGGGTGAAAGAGACGGTTTCAAGAGTAAGAATTACTTTAATTAATCTAATTTTTTGTGCACATAAAGGAGGATTTCTTATGACTAAAAGGAAAATATCAAAATTTTCTCAATCTAAATTTCAACTTTGACTAAAAGGAAATATATCTCAATCAAACCCTTAAAAGAGAGAATATCAAAATTTTTAACCTTCTTAGAAAAACATTGCAAAGGGGAAATATATCAACTAATCCATTGTCCTCAATGTAGCTTGGAGAATGCCATGGAGGATGAAGTCTTCAATAGTGAAGTTGAGATACTTTTTTTTAATGTTTTTATGTTTTTTTTTGTGGGTTGCCTCCCAATTACCATATAGTTTAATGTCATAGGCCCAACAAACGTACCTCTCTTTATAGTGGAGGGTGTATGACTTTTCTCCGGTAGAATCTGATTGTTGTGCTTCCTTTCATTGGGTAGAGCTGTGGGAGACCTTCGTTGTATGCCGGTGTGATCTCAAGTACGTCTTCATATGCATCCTACTTTTTATTTGCTCCCTGTCATCTTTATCGATGCGTTCTAGCATAAAGAACTCTTGCGATCTTAACCAAATAAGAAAATGATTATACCTCCTCTAGTGACTTAAGAATGGTGTTTCGAGAATGACGGGGGTCGGCCCTTCCTCCATATATGTCAAATAAAACAAATTAAGTCGGTGGAGATAGTTTTCCAACTACGTACATTATCACGGTAGGGATTGCAATATATTAGCGTAAGTTTTGTCATTATTTTTTACTGAAGGACGGGAGTATATTTGCTGAGATTCTGAATATAAGATTTTGCAAATTGACTCAAGATATTGAGTGTTTGACAGCAAGAGACCGCCCTCTGATCTTGGATACACTATATTCACACACCGCTTTATGTGTGTGTTGTACATTCCAAGAAAACTTTTTTTGTCGGGTTACAAACAATATCCTTTGAAAACTAACGTAAAATGTGTTAATTAACCGACGTTATATGTTCAAATTGTAGTAGTGATCTTTTTAATGAATTGAATGATCCATCAATTGTAGTACCATGGATGTTCGTTGAAGTTTCTTCTTCACCATTTCAAGTTTATTAAATAGGGGCAATGGCATAAGATTCACTGTTGCCCCTAAGTCACGTACGGAATTTGTAGAAGCAAACTTCTCAATGGCACAGGAGATGGTAAAACTCTCAGGATCTTTGTGTGTAGCGGGTAACTTCTTTTGAATTCTTGAACTAGTTTCTTCATTGAGGTTGATTGAAGTTACCTACTCAAGTTTTTTCCTCCCCGATATGAATTCTTTTGAGAATTTTTTTAAAATGAAGGAATTTTCACAATGGCATCGACAAAAGTGATGTTTACAGAAATTTCCTTAAAGTAGTTCTAGATTTTTTTTTTAACTTTTGTTTGTCAGGGTCTCTTGTTAGCCTTTGAGGAAATGGAGTACGAGGTCTTATGGTGATACCTTCGGAAGTTGTGCATGGAGAATTCCTTAGGTTTGCCGGCACTACGATTGTTCATCTTCTCCCGTCATAAAAGTGATCGCCGTCACATCTTTAGTAGGATTTGTCTCGGTGGCACTTCACAATCTTCCCCATTCAATAGAATTTCTTATTGGAGTAAGTTGAGAAATTTGTACCTCAAGATCGTGAATGGAGCTCATTGTATATAGCTCAAGGTTGTCCATCTGTTGATTTAGCTTCTTGTTTTGATCTTCAACTCGAAGATCAAACTTAGTAAATTGGAAAAGGAGGTTCCCAACAAAGGCTTCAACTTGGTTGTGGTTGACTTCATTTTGAGCCTTTATGCAATCAACATTTTTTGTGAGGATTTTCACCATTTCCTCCATCATTGTTTCTCCTTAATTATGATTTTGAATTGTTGCTTTGATTCCATCGTTGTTGATTATTATTAGAAATAAGTGTTGCTTTTTTGGTTCTCATTCCTTTAACGATTGGGAATTATTACCTTTTGTTTCTGCAGCCTTCTCCACATTGGTAACATGTTTGACTCATTCGTTTGGCAAGGCCATTTGAATTGAAAGTTGTAGGTTGTGTTTCATGGTTTGTTGAAAAATAGCAAACCACTATCTAGCTCGATCATGAGTTATGGAGATTTTATTTACACCGGCAACCTTGATATCTTCTCCTTAAAATTGGGGATTTGCGACAATAGATCCATGAGTTCTAAATGCGTCGACTTCATTCTTGTTTTCAATATCCATTATGGCTTGACAAGAGGGATTCACCCCATTATAAAATGTGTCGATTTGGAGTTCAAGAGAGATTCAGTGATAGGGACACTCCCGCAACATTGACTTAAACACTTCCATGCGCCTTGAAGTAATTCTCCAACCTGTTGTTTGAAATTGAAGATTTGTTGTCTCAACTCACGTGCCATTATTGGTGTATAATATTTGGAGAGGAAAGTGTTGTAAATATATTCCCATGTTGTGTAGATCGTCGATGGTTGTTCAATAAACCACCCTCTTGAGTGGATTCTCCCCCGGGTAAGCATGGAATTGAGCCCGACATACGATGATCACTAAGACTTTGATCACTATAACTTTGGTCACCGTAACATTGGTCACTGTAGCGCTATCTTTGTCACTTTGTCAATGTAGCACTGGATGTAGTCTCCTGTTAGGATGTTTTTACTTGAACTGAAAGTTGCTTATCTAATCTGTTTAAGTCTTGTCCGGTTTAGTAAATGTCTGGTCCCTGTGTATTTTATTATTATGGAAGTTTGGTCAGGTCTAGTATAGTCTGATATGTGTAAGTCAGGTCTGGTCTGGTATGAGACTGAAAATAGTCCAAGTAAAAACATCTCTTATGCATTTTAATCACATTTTTAAAAACTTAACAAAAGGTCCCTTTTTATTCATTAATTAATTTCTTTTTTGAAATATTCATTAATTTATTTTTTTGTAATATCTTGTCCTAACTCCTAACTCCTGAGTCCTAACTAGACTTGTACAAAACCGGCCCGGCCCGCCCAGCCCGCACAAATGGGCGGGCTTGGGCATATATATTTACCCATCGGCCCGGCCCGAGCCCGGCCCGCAATAACATATGGGCGGGCTTGGGTTAGGGTGTAGGCCCGTTCGGGCCGATAAGCCCGGCCCGCTACATTTAGTGTGTGTGTATATATATACACACTAATTTATTTATTTATTTATGTATATATAGACACACTAATTTTTTAAATTAGTGTGTATATATATACACACACACACTAATTTATTTATTTATTTACATGTACACATGTATATTTATATTTACTAATATAATTTACCTTTATACATATTTATAGTTTATTATATGTAAATTTAAGTTTTTAGTTCTTAACAACTAGCCCAACTAATATAGTATCTATTTTTGTACTTAAAGATATTACTTTTTGCTTGAAATTTAAATTTTAGATATAGTTTCTCATTATTATTTTTATGTAAGTATTATGTTTGTATGTGGTGAAAGGCCTATAAATATTTTAAGCGTATTAACAATTTTTTAAAATGATGAAAAAAAAACAATTTTTTAAATTCTGTCATATTATTTTTTAAAGCATTAAAAAATTATATAATTTTGAAAAATTTAAAGTTTTTCCGGGCCGGGAGGCCCGGTGGACTACCCGGTCCACTCTTACAGGCGGGTATGGACATGGAGTTAGGCCCGTTTTTGCGGGCCGGGCCGGGCCCGCCCACACATGATGGACAAAAAATTTATAAAAAGCCCGGCCCGAGCCCGGCCCGAACCCATTTTTGTGCAGGTCTAGTCCTAACCCGTATTTATTCGACTTTATTCTCGTTCAGTTAATACGGTTCAGCTTGTCAAAAAAAAAAGTTAATACGGTTCAAAATCAAAGAAATGGCCTATTCGGAATTTCGGATGCATTTTTTTTTTGAAAGAATCACAATACCATTATACCATTATTATTCGGAGTGCTCCGTATTTTTTAGGAAGGTAAAGTAGGGCTGGTGACGCTGCTCCCAAAAACCCTAGCAACTCGCCACCCGCACCTCCGTTCCAGCTCCGGCTTCGGATTCCGCAGTCTCGAGCTACGTACAGCCGAATACAGAAACCTGTCACACACACACCTCTGTCTCTCTGGTCAGATTGTGTCCAGGTATGCAGGTGTTCGTATTTTGTTTTTATACAATTAGAGTGCCACGAGATCCTAAATCTCGTTCTGTCTGTATGCCAGGGTTTCGGAGGCGTTCTGAATTGAGATTGAAAGGGGATGGCAGCGGAAACAGTTTCTGAGGCAATGCCGGTGGAACAACCACCCGTTTCTCCTCAAGTTGTACGTTTTTTTTGCTTTGATAAACATGAGCAAACGCTTGGAGCAGATATATAAACCTTCTAACTTATTAAAGCTGTTGAATGTGTGCATGTTTTGATGGAAACAGGTGGGCAATGCCTTTGTGCAGCAGTATTATCATATACTTCACCACTCTCCTGAGCTTGTATTCAGGTTTTACCAGGATAGAAGTAAGCTTGGGCGACCTGAGGAAGACGGGTCTATGAGCATCACTACCACAATGCTCGTAAGTCTTTTCCATACCTGATCCAAGCCATTTTTTTTAATCAAATTACCTGTTCCCTTATACTATGGTTTGAAATCCTTTTGGGTACGTCACATACTATTTTCTTCATAGTCCTCTCTCCCTGCTTGTTAGCCGTTTCCTTGCTAAAGTCAATGTCTCTTTGTGTGGGTGCATGTGAAAATTTTGCAGGAAATCAACCACAAGATACTCTCTCTTAACTATACAAACTTTAGTGCAGAGATTTTCACGGTTGATGCCCAGGAGTCTTTCAATGGTGGTGTATCTGTCCTTGTTACAGGATGTTTGACTGGGAAGGACACCATTGTCAGAAATTTCTCCCAGTCTTTCTTTCTAGCACCACAAGACAAAGGGTTCTTTGTGTTGAATGACATGTTTCGCTTCATCAAAACTTCCAATCAGGATGATAAAAACCATTATATTCCAGCAGCAGATGCAGAGACTAACACTCCAATTGAGCAAACCAGTAATTGAAATAAGCTGTTAATGAGTTGTTTTTATGCGTCATAATGTAGTGTAGGTATTGATTGATTTTACTTGTTGCTTACAGATCCTCTTCCAGCTCAAGAAGATCTCATTTTGGAGGAAAGCATTCCATCAGCAGAAGAAGTTAATGAGGGAGAAGTGTTTAATCCACCTGAGGAAGAGAGTGTACCAGTTATTGAAGAGGAAGAGCCTGTGGCTGAGGTTGTTAATGAACCACAAGAAGTTTCAGAAGTAGTAGTCGAGCCCATCACTGAAATGGAAAAAGTTCCTAAGAAATCTTTTGCTAAGATTGTAAGTGACAACTCACAATCTTCAAATTATTATGGAGTATTCTCTAATGTCCATCATATTTTATGCTTTTCATGTAGAGAAGTAGAGGCTCATGTTGCTAATTTTCATGTAATGACTAATGTGTCTAAAGTAGCTTAGGTGTCCTTAAACAGGCATTGATGTTTTATTGCGGGGTCTCTGCAGTGCCTGGCTGCATTTCAATGCATGTTTACTTTTATTTGTGATAAAGTTATCTAACATTGTCAATATTATAAATGTGGCTATAGTATAACTCCATAGTGGAAAATATGATTTCTGGGGTGATGATTAATTGGAACAAATGATTAAATATACGTATACAAATATCTACGCATTGGCAGTCACAATATAAAGTAAACAATGAACATGCGAAAGCAACTTGATCATTTTGATTATGTCTGGTTGTATTGGGTTGTTTAAAGAACAGCAGTATGTTTAGTTTGGACACTTATCTTTAGAACAGAGGACTACTGCGTGTACTATCATTTAATCAATATGTGGTTTCACCACCCTAATCAAAATGAATCAATTTTGTTTATGCTGGCTTCTGGAAAGTGTGGTCTACCCATCTAGCTAGGGTGATTTCCTCACGCAAATGTATTAAATATTCCATGTCTAATAACAGTTTGGTGTTTCAGGTCATTGAGCTCAAGGAAAGTGCTGCTACATTCTCCCAACCTCTTGCGCCTGCCCTTCGGAACCCTTTGGTAAAGAATCCTGAGAGAGTGAACCAGCTGCCAGCACAACCAGCTGTTGTTATTGACAGCTCAGCATCCGTTGGTCACATCAATAACCAAGAGGGAGAAGGCATGCTTCACTTATCGTCACTCTTCTATTTATATTTCAAATAGTCCCATTCCAATCCCATTCATTGACCTTTAAGTGGTGTTGATTTTATTTTTGTTTGACATACTTGTTTACCTGGAACAGCTGAAGGTTACTCCATTTACCTAAAAGGCCTGCCTATGAGTGCAACAGATTCAATACTAGCTGAAGAATTCAAGAAATTTGGAGCTATCAAGAATGGAGGCATTCAAGTCAGAAGTCACAGAGTACGTAAATGCTGGCTTGTTGTCTTTTTTAAGAAAATAAAAGTTAAATATGATTTTAGTCCCAATAAATAGATACATTTTGTTTTACGTCCCTGCAAAGTTATTTTTTTTGTTTTTCATTCCTGAAATTTATGTTTGTTTTCTTTTTAGTCCATCACCGGTGATAAGAGATAACAAACTCCGTTTGACAACGAAGCAACATCGACTAATATATTTTCTCTAACTCTTTGTCATGTTATTCAAAAAGTATTTATTTTTATTTTTTACAAGGCTTTGAATACATATATTTTAAATTATGATTAATTAGTTTTCCATAGTTTTAAGTTTTTAACTGTCAGTCTCAAAAAAATATAAAAAAAATAAATTTAAAAGTTTCTGGTAGACTTATGCTATTGGCAATAATATTACACGATGAAAAACAAATTAGAGTGGTTTTGGAGTTATACATGGACTAAAAACAAATTAGTGCATATTACACGATGAAAAACAAAAATATTATTTACAGGGACTTAAAACAAAGTGTGTGATAATTGCAGGGACTAAAAACATATTTAAGCCAAAAATGAATTATGCCCTCTTTATATGCTATAACATGTGTATGTTTGTAGCAACAGGGGTTTTGTTTTGGGTTTGTGGAGTTTGAAGAGGCATGTTCTGTGCAAAAAGCAATTGAGGTGCCCACTTCTTTCTGCAATCATATTACATATTTTCGATGGTTCATGGTTTAAATATGGGTTCATGTAGTTTATGTAAAGAATGTGATTATAGTTTGGATAACAATTACGTGTCATACTGCAAATAATTGCCATAATGAAATATTATTTATTTAATTTAGAAAACACTTGTTTCAACATTTCCAAATGGAGCATAATCTTGAAAGTGGCATATGTTTGGTTTTATGGAGTGAAATAGTCAGCATTTCCAAAGGTTTAAACTTTTACTACAACTGCCATGTATCAGCATATTATACAGAGTACATATATATGCATGTGTATGTGTGCATTCATGTAATATGGATGTGTGTGTGGTGTATATACATATTCTGAATCATTTGTTGAACATTTACATCTTTATATTCAGAGTTTGGGTTTACATAATTAATGTGTTCAGTGTAGATATTGACATATTGTATATTTTGTGAACTATAGTAAATTAGCAAGCATTGAAATAATGAGACATAATAAGATTGAGGAGATACGTATTCAGTGCAATATATATAGTAAGAATGGAAAAGCGAAACTTGGAAGGAAACATACATATGGTGTAAATTAGCAAGCATAGAAACAATGAAGCATAATACAACTGGGGTGATTAATATTAGGAGCAGCATATACAAAGACTGGAGGAAAGGGGCAGTTGGACAGAATTTATGCATAAATGACAGTAATATCAGAAAATCAAGCTAAAAGAATTAATGAAGGCAATCATTTACTAATTAACACTGTATTAACAATTATTGCTAACCTCAAGAATACAGGAAAAGGTAAAGAAATAATGAATGGTTATCTTTCATATTCTCTATGTCATTGTCTGAATCAAAACTACACTAAATGAGATCAATTTCCACTTCTTTGTGTGGCTTGTGGAATTAGAATATCATGTCATGTCACAAATGCACCTTAAGATCGTAGAAATGTTGCATATTCCACCACATTTGTTGTCTACCCCCCCTCCCATTCATCTCATCTCTGAGTATTTTTTACACCTTTCTTCTCCAAGTAGCATATTAATTTTATTTGTCCACTTCACATACAGGCTTCACCTATAGTAATTGGTGGGCGCCAAGCTATTGTCGAGGAGAAGAGATCCACTAATTCACGAGGCAAGTTAACTATTTTCTATTTAAATTACAACTTGTTCTATACAGGTATAATTAGCATGCAATGGTAGCAACCTAGCAATTACTCCCTCCGCCCCCCTTATATTGTCCCGTTTTACCTTTTCGGGAAACCCACTAAAATTGTCCCATACCATATTTGATAAAGTTTGTGTGACTCTAAATCATTCTTACTTTATTCTTACTTTATCAATTAATATCAACCACACAAACCTACTTTTCTTAATAATCGTGCCACCCTCTTCCGTCCTAATATAAAAGGGACGGAGGTAGTATAAAATATTGATATGCTAAGTTCCTATCCAACATTCCAACCCTCGGGTAGTGTCAGAGTTGGATTCATAGTTATCTTAGAACTTGAGAGTGTGAGGTTCTTCAAATCACAATAGTTTTATGCATGTACATTCATTTTTAACTTTATGCATTTCCTCAGTCTAAAAGAAATCTTTTTTTATTAGAAGCACAACTTTAATGTTTGCAATGTACAACTCTCAAGTCATGTAGTCTTGCATATATATTTTTCAAAATAATTGAACATTTTAGGTCGGGGGGAATAGTTTTTTGTGCCATTACCTTGATTTAATATTGCCAAAAGTTAATTGAGTTTTTATCCTAACTTGAGTAACTTCTAAAGAATAATAAGCGCACTCTATCAGCTGGCATATGTATTTGAATATTAAATATCCCTTCCCAATAGGTAGCAATAGAAGATTCATTTCAGGAAGGGGATCTGGATTCAGAGGTGACGCTGGATTCAGAGGTGACGCTGGATTCAGAGGTGACTCTGGATTCAGAGGTGAAGGAGTTAGGGGGCGTGGTAACTATGGAGGTGGTGGGGGCAACAACAGGGGATACAACAGGGGGGGAGAGTTCAACGGCGGCCGGAATGAATTCAACAACCGGAATGGCAGTGGCAATCGTGGAGGATCTGCAAACCGTGGGAATGATGGATACTATTGGTCAGACAGTAGTGCTGTGAACAACCACGGTGGTGGTGGTGGGCGTGTGAATCGTGACGGAGGAATGACTAATGGAACTGCGAAAAACATGGCCCCACGTGTGTCTGCTACTGCTTGAAGACATCAATTTCGGGTTGAGACCTGGTCTTACTAGGATTTTTTTTTTCATTTTGATTTTTTTAAATAGTTGCAACGAGGGTGAATTTGAGCTCATGATCAGGACTACTGGAATATTTTTGGCAGCTTTCCGTTTCCCAATTTTCCTCCATCATGGGTATATAGGAATAGCAAATTAGATTGGTAGGAGTATATGTTTATTACTATTGTTAATGCGTTGTACTTGGACAACGTCTGAACTCATAATGTCATTGGCACTTACTGCTGCACCTTTATATAATTGTTAAATTATTTTTTGAACTCAGAAGTCGTTCCTTTTACTTGAGTTGTGGTGAGCCAATTGCAAATATTTTATTAACACGTATAATCAGCACAAATGCACAATAGGGCTCGTCCGGTACTTTACATGTTAAAACTGTACACACGAAATGATTGCATATGAAGTTTAGAGAATCAATCATTTCTTATGCAAAATAGATTACATAGTTTGGTTAGATGTGTAAATTATTTTTAATTTGCACGCAAAGACATTGTAGTGCTTTATAAAGAGCGTGCAAAATATTTTACCACCCTCTCCCCACGTAAAACGCTTTACGTTGTACAGTGTGAAATGTTTTTAAAAAAGTGCAATACAAGTTACATTAAATAATCAAGGGAAAAGGGGCAAACAAACCCACGTATTAATCAAAAAAGGTCAAACAAACCCTTATTTTAGTTATTTAGGAGGTTTTGTCTGGCCGTCGCCATTTGGGTCGGTTCTTGATGGATTTTTTTGATGAAATTTTTTGAGCATCTTATTCATTGAGTCTAGTTTACTCATACCAAATTTTAGCTAACAATTCAATCGGAAACACATTCAAATGAATTCTTAAAGATAATTGTGTTTTTCAAAAGCTAAAAACAATTCATAAAAAAATTCCATCGGGAACCACCTCAAATGGCGACGGCCGGACAGAACCTCCTAAATAAGGGCTTATTTGACCTTTTTGGTTAGTATGTGGGCTTATTTGCCCCTTTTCTCAATAATCAAATCAAATTGTGTAATCATTTTAAGTCTTTTCACTTTGCATGCAAAATACGAAGTAATCATTTTACATCCTACCAAACCTTAATTTAGCTTTAGGTCTGGCAGTTTATAATTTTGCTAGTAGTCATGGAAGTGAAGGTCTGCACTAGGCTGTGCGTGGACTTCGTTAGCCCACTAACTCAAATATCGTCCGATTAAGCATGCGAACTTGTAAAAACGGTCAAATATGTTTTTTACTAGGTTACCAATTGGTCATTGACACGTGATGACACGTGACACTTTTTTTTTCCTTTCCTCTTTTTCCCTTCCTCCCTCTCTTTTCCGTTGACTGTTTCTTCGCCCTGTTGCTCCCTCCCCGTTTCCTATTTTCTTTTCATTTCATTCTTAATCACAACCCCAAGCTACCCCTATTTCTCACTTTTCTTTTATTTTTGGATTTTGACTCATCCAATCCATGGATAAACAAGGAAAATAAGAGCAATAAATAAAATAACAAATCGATGGGAAGATCAACACTTCATGAGACGGAACGTTGGTAAGAGAGGATGACAACGTTCGGTGTAGATGATCGTCGACAGACACTCTCTTTCTCAGAAATTGGTCGGAGAAGACGACCGGCGCTCAACCTAACTTCTATGGCATTGCCAAAGGTTGGTCGGGTAAGAAGACCGGCACTTGGATCCAATGGACGACCAGATTGGCGATTGTAAAATAAAGAAGGAAAAAAAGAAAGGGAAAGAAGGGAAAGAAAGAAAGGAAAATGGGATGGGGAAGAAAGTGAGAAAGAAAGAAAATAAAGAAAATAATGAAAGAAAAGGAAAAACAAAAAAGAAAAAAGATATGGAGAAAATACAAAGATTGAATGTCACGTCATTCCAATAAAAAGATATTGGAATGTTACTGGCTAAAAAGCCAATTTGATTTTTTTACGTGTTTGTGGGTCTAATTGGATGATATTTGGGTTGATGCCCTATGTATAAATATTTTCGTAGTAGTAACTAGTAGGGGTTTATTTTACACTTTTCCCTATGTAAAATTTTTTATAAGTAGTAAATTATTATATTGAAATTTTAAGTTTTTCCCCTTCCCCCAATATAAATTCTTTAAGCTCCGGCTCTCCTAATCTACAATTCTATTTCCGCCATTGTTAGAGACTAGCTTTCATTTTGGGTTGTTGTTTACTACATCCATACCGGGCCTCCCGGCTTAAAATTTTCACTAAAGAATGACATGATTATATAGACAATTAAATAAAATAGATCGAGAATATAACATAATGAGGTTAATGATGATAATTGTGATGTGGTAGATGTATTATTTTAAATATTTGATGATTATTTTGTCATTTAATAGTGCTAATTAAAGACAAAAGAGTATACTTAAAGCATGTGTTTGATTAACAATGGCTCATCCCAATTGTAGTCTAATTATATTACTTGCGGACTGCATTCCCTAATCAGAAGTAGTCCTTCCTAACCAAGATTTTTTGTTTATTCATTTCTTGCTCTAGTTTATACTTATATCCCTATATTGTTTTACTTTACGATTTTATTAATTTTGATTTCGTGCCATGTGCTTGTATTCAAGCCGCCAATGAAACTAACTTGAAGTACTTGAAGCAAGAAGTGGAAATGCATGAACACTATTGTTTATGGAAATAGAAAGAAATGCTTGCATTTAGGGCTGGCCCCGACAAATAAAGGGCCTTATGCATAATGCGGAGATAACATAAGGTCCTAATACGCTTTGTAGAACTTAATGTCATATGACCAGACATAAAAAGGAGTGAGGCATTAACAGGCTTTGTCTAACAGGGCTGGATTTTTTTTTCTAATGAGCCTATTGTAATATACTATGATAATAAAAATTGAGACCTTTTAAAAATGGGGGCCCTGTGCAATTGCACCTGGTGCACATGGCTTGGGTCGGCCCTGATTGCACTATGATGACTAATGGATGGAGTAGTACAAGGTAATTTTTTAAATAAATTTCTTGATGAATGCATGAAGTAAATCGTGTTATTGAAATTTATTGATCTACTCATCATCATCATCATCATTACCCTAGTGCCGCAAGGGCTCCCACCTATGGTGGAGTAAGAGGGGGTCGGATGTACACAACCTTACCTCTGTACTAAAGTACAGAGACACTGTTTCCGGATGACCCATAGTGAAGATCGCTTCAAAAATTGCATGGACCGACTGTTTCTTCATAACAAAGAAGTGCAGACATTTTAATGAACCATTTTGCTTTATTCTATCATATTTCCAAGTTAAAAATTAATGAGTTTTTGACTCCATTGTGGTTGATAGAATACATTTATAAAAAATGATCTTTGTACCCACTCTTATACCCACTTTTGCACACACATATGTTTGTGAAGTGTTTTTTTTGTCTGTGAACCCCGGCTCACAGACAATATTTTGCACAGACAAAATATTGTCTATGAACCCGGGTTCACAGACAAAAAAAACCTCCACAAACATGGTGTGTATAAAGTGGGTATAAAAGTGAGTACATCAAGCATTATTGAAAATAAATTTATTGATCTACTGATATAATTAAATTTGTTGACAGTGCTTAATATGATAGATGATGAGGTGGAAGTTGTTCATGAAGAGCATGTTATTCACAAGGATTGCTAGTATATCAGATGCGGTGGTAGGACCGCTAGAGGAGCGGCTCTGGGTGCAGATAGGGTTCAATCTGCAGAGGTTACTCACATTGTGACTAATGATGCCGCAAACTAGAAAGGTGCTAGAGTTGTTAATACAAATGAGGAAAAAATTATATTGCACATAGTGCGCAACACATTGCATCGATCTAATTATTGAAAATTTTGAGAAGAAAATAGTGAAAATATCCATACATGAAAACACAATTCCTGAAGTAAGATAATTGCTACCTTCATTTATTTTAGCTAGAACTGCTCTCATTACTCTATTAGACCACTACACAAATAAGAGAAAATTGGTGAGACCTAGCTTGACTCGTTTTGCTACATGTTACTAACATTTGGGGTGTGTCATGAGAACAAAGCCATATCATTAAATATTTAAATGTTACTTGGTTTATTTTATTCTTTGGTTACTTTTATTCGGGGAACGTCGTGATTAATGAAAGATGTGATAAGCTACTACTCCATAAACATTTAGATGTTGTTGCCTATTTTTTAACACTCAGTTGCATTAAATTCAACTTTAAGGTTAAGCGAGGTCTATATGACAATATAGCCGTATGGTAACTAAGGTTAACGAACAAACTAATATTGACGTTCAACATGATGATTTTAAGACGCGGAAACTTTTTTGGCACTCCATTTGTTAGAAAGACCCTAGATAAGAAGAGTTCTATTTCAAAGTTTTATATTTCAAAATCAAAGTAAAAAAAGTAAATTAGAATAGATTTTTCGTCTTACTCTTTTTACTTTATCAACACAAAGAAAAAGGTAAAGTTAAGGGGCTACATATAAACTAGTGAGAGTCGCATGGAGGTGAGTATCCCAACTTCAAAAGTTTGTCGTTCAAGAGTTAAGCTTGGTAAGTTCTTCATCTAGATGGACTGCCTTTGAAATGATAAGAATTATAATAATTTTCTGAAATAATACTAACAAGATACTCATGGAGTTCACATATGTATGTAATTGGGTTGACACAAATAGAAGAAATCAATTAAGCAATAACAATGATCTTGTTTTTGTTATGGCTAATTTGGAATTCAAAAAATGACAAGAATTCTAGTAGACCAACTAAATAAGATAATTTGGTTGTGAATACTCCATCTACTCACGAAGACGAGCCATCCACAGTTGATGAAGGGTCGCTAGTCTCACATGGATGTGGACATTCATGATTTGAACGATGGAGGAGTTGAAGTTCTTTACAATATCATACTTTTAGCATAGGTGAGAATGTTTTAGATGTAGACATGTAGTTCTCTAGCTAGAACTCTGTTTTAGATTTTCACATGTAAAATATTTAGTATTAGGTTCTAAATTATGGTAGTTTTATGAACGTATATAATATATTATATTGTAGAGGATTTTATGATCTGAATTACAATCCTATGTCATCTCTAGATTGACTATCATGCTGATAGTAAGGGGCTCAATAATCTTTTTATTAAATCGCATACTCTACTTTTTCTGAACATGATGTAACTGTGACTCCTTGACTCCTTGTGCTAAAAGTAACATGGCATAGGCTATAGAGTACAGATGTGAGTTTGGTGGAGGGGTTTCATCCTTGCAGTAGTACTTGAGATACTACATACAAGATGTTCATACAGAAGAAAGAGAGTTACTAGCCGCGACACACATGGGCCTTCCATTCAAAAACATATACGGAGTACTCAATATAATATATTTTTGAATGATAGGGCCATGTGAATCATGACCAATAATCACCCTTTCTCTATATGTGGTTTTAGGGTAGGCTGTTCACTATGACATCTAAATCCTGCAACTATGCTGAAAATAATAATAATAATTGCGTATTCTATTGGATGAATCGGTTAACTTAAAGCATCACATGCTAAAAATGCATAACATCTCTTTCATTGAGATCTCATGTCTATGCTTTTATTGCCAAACGACTACCACATACATGCATGCTTATTTGTATAATTGTATAGAGTATAGACCATCGAATTCAGAGTGAAATAAAATAACAGATTGCCATCAGGAACTGAGAAAGAAAGCTCCCCACATGATTCCATGCAGAGGACAGGAAGAAACGTGTTTGGGTGGGGAGAAAGAATAGAAGACGGGAGTTCCCTATAACAATCTATTGATTGGGCAAGTAAAATGAGGAGACAAATAATTCCGCAGCTAGTAAAACATGTTTCTCTCCAAAATGGATCTGAAATGAGACCCCCCCTCCCACTCAATGCACATTTACACATACCTTGTTTTCCTATAGGAATGATCAGCCATCAACCTTTCCATCCAAACACAACAATTATTTTTCCTAACCCCCCCCCCCCCCCCAATTATCTATCTAAGCACAAGACTTAAAACTATAATGCCAGTCTCGCTCAATTCCACGATGTCTTCTGGTTAGCTCTTTTGGGTGGCCGAATATCATAAATGTGCCTAGCAACACTCTTATCATTACCCCTTTAACTGTATGCACAACTTAAGGTAGAAGGAATCCAGCTTCCACAGCACATTTTAAAAAACAGCAGCATAAAGGTTATGTAGATGCGTAAAAGTGTTGGCCGAACAAAACTTTTGTTTATTATATAGTAGAACATGAAAGCAGGAAGGAGTACTAATGTACTATATAACTATATAAGCTGCTTGCATGCTTGCCAGTATTTGTAATGCGTAAAATACTTGAACATTGTTGAATGAAACTTTATGCATGATTAAAGTTCAGCAATAAAAATAGATAACAATTATGGACAATTGGAGATTGTAGAATGTAAACTATTTAAGAAAGTAAATATGCTAAAACTAAGGTTCTATGATGGAATAAGTACTAACTTTATGTGTAGGAGGGCGTGGAGAGACTTCCGACATGTGGATAAATTAGTTGAATGAATCTTTTGAACAAAGCTTCAACTATTACCACCACTTAAAGCCCAAAGTTACAAGCCTGGATATACTCGTTCTCAAAATCAACATATTTTGTCCAAAGTGGCCGAAATTGGGTGATGGCAATATCAAGCCATGGCTTCATGTTCCCATTGAAGTGGACAACTGCAGCATTGTCAATTTCGTCGATGCTGATGCTTGGATTGTAGCCAAGCCCTAAGACATGCCAAGACTTATCCAGTGGCTTTGTTGTGGAGTAATATGTTATCAAACCGGGAGGTAGTGTTCCCAATTTCCACAAAGTTCGGTTTTCATTCTGCAAAAGTTAAAATACTTCTACCTTCAGAAAGAATTTAAAATGCAATCTTCAAAATATAAATTAAGTGTAATTCCCAAAAATAAAAAACAAGCATTTCAGAACGTAGAAATAGTAAATGCTGCAAAATAACGATCCATACAAACTACTAACTAGAATTGCCAATATAATAATATTACCAGTAACCAATAAATTAAATAATCAAATCACATCGTACCAGAGTCTGCCAGTAATGGTATTGTTCAGTGCATTTTTCATTGCGCCAAGCATCCAAGTCAAAGAAGTTCATCCCATACGCCCATGCACAAGCTTTAGGGTTAAACTTCTCTTTGATCAAAGGATGAGAGAAATTCATGTATTGTGCATAACGATGGAATGAGCCAAAACAAGTCTCCACGGCTCCATTCACTTTACCATCCATATCTATCTTCCAAAGGCCAGTTAAATCCCTCTGAACAACTATATCATCATCCAAGAACAAGATCCTGTGCAACTTTGGGTACATTTCAGGCAAGTAGAACCGAAGATGATTCAATATTGACAGATACTTTGGATTTCTGAATTTCATATTTGTGGTGTCCTTTGTAGCATTCTCAAGCTTATTCTCAAAGTAAAACTTCTGCAGATTAGCCGATTCAAGCTGTCGGAGAACTGGGACATACGAAGAGTTCAAGAACTTGTAATCCTCAACAGCCTTAACTTCAATGTGGGCCCCATTATAGTCCCTCATCTTGAACATAACTTGCATAGCCCCAAGATTCATCTTATCAGTGACAACATGAAACACGTGCTTCTGTGGGTCTTTTGAGTTCTTCACGGCTGAATTCACCACAACTGAAGCTGCAACGACATTGTCAGAAAATATGGCATAATGGTAAAGTTTGGGATCCTCAAATTCAGGTGGGGTGGGCTTTCCTTCATCGGTGTACTTGTCTGGGTGTGCAATGCGCTCCTCCATTAGTCTCATAGTCACACAGTGCAAGCTTTTGGGAATTGATTTTGCAGCAATCAAGCTTGAAAATGCACCTTGCTTTTTTGCTTTTGTTAGTTGGTCATTTACAGAAAAAATGGTATCTTTTAGCTTCTGAATCTTTAGCTGGTTATCAAAAGACTCCTTTGCCTCAGCAACGACTTGACGTGTGACTTTGATTCTTTCTTTCACCTCCTTCTCAAACTGCCGAAGCACTGATTCATCAAGTGAATTGGCATCCGATTGAAACAGTGCTTGGTATGAAGGCTTTGAAATCAAATCTGTATAGTTTTGAGACAGTTCAGCAAAGACCCGGACAAGTTTTGAGTTCTCGAGTTTGAGCTTTCGAGCATAGGAAGCATAAGCCAGAGCTAGAGCACGGTGATCATCAGCCTGCTTCCTTATCAGATCAAGTCGTGGCTTTAGTGGATCTGATTTCAGAGCCAGTACAGATCTTTGAAAAGGCCCAACTCCATATTCATCACGTGGAATCCCCTTGAAGCATAAAAAGTTCGTTACTACAATTGTACTTGCACTAAAAGCGTAAAGACTAAAAAAATAAATAAACAGGAAGCTAGAAATGGAAACCAGATCGAATCAATTGCGAGTGACATCTGCATATATCCAAATTCAAAAACACAATTCATAGAGTTGGCCGTTATAGATACCATTAGTAGAAATTGCGCATTCTGAGATCACGTTAACTAAAATATATCAAACGCAAACAGACCATTATCAAACAATAGGATTCTAAAACGGTGAGATCGCTAATGAAATTTTGAAAATAAACAAATAAATCACAGAACAGCCGACAGAAGAGTGTGATGAAAAATGAGAACATAGCCTTGGGATACTTACAATGTTATGATGGGAGGGACCCGAAGAGGAAGTGTAGCGCAAAGAGAGAGTCAAAAAGAGAAAAACGGCTAGGGTGAGAGCGGAAGCGAAAAACTTGAAGGTGAAGCCGCCATCGGTGGATCTACCGTGAACTCCTCCGGAGACCCGATCCGCAAGTGAAACAGAGCGGGAGGTACGAAGCATCGAGTTCTTCGCCATTTCCGCTTCTCTTTCTCCGGCGAGAGAGAGAAATGGATCAGAGTTTAGTAGAGAGTTGGAGTTTCTGAAGTGCTGGCTGCATACGCGGGTGGACGACGGTGTTGGGTTGAAATAGGACTCGATAACGGTGCCCACTCCTTTGCGGAACGACCCAGATCAGATCGCAATTTAATTCAGATCAATTAATTTTTTAACTAATAATCATTAATACTACGGAGTACAATTACTACGGAGTGGTGATTAATTAATTTCTGAGTAATTGATCCCACAACGACGCAATCTGTAAAGGCAAAGCTCTAAGTTTTTAACACACAAGACTTCTTTTAAAAAAAACACGACTTAAATACTGTAATAAGAACATACTGCGTATTTATTTAAGCTCAATAGAGGATCGACTTAAATCATATAGAGTAATACATTTATGTGATCCTTAAGTATTTTAGAGAAAAGAGACAAATAAGTCCGCGTACTAATAAAAAAAGGTTAAATAAGTTCTTATTTAGGAAACTTTGTCCGGCCGTTGCCATTTGGGGTGGTTCCCGGTGGAATTTTTTGATGAATTTTTTTGAACATTTTATTCATTAAATATAGTTTACTCATACCAAATTTCAACTAAAACTGCAATCGGGCAGGCACTCAAATGGTGACAGCCGGAAATAGCCTCATATATAAGAGTTATTTGACCTTTTTTGGTTAGTACGCGGGCTTATTTGCCCCCTTTTCCAGTATTTTATTATGTAACAACACAATACTTACGCAGTACATTTTTTAGACAAGTAACACAATTTAAGGGAGTGTTTGGACTGGTTCTGATTATGTTTCGTTTTTAAAAATAGAAACATAATCAAAATCAGTTTTCAGAAATTGAACGCCCCCATCTTCTAAAAAACTGCTTCTAAGCGTAATTTAGAGTATCGAAAGTATTTCTGCACTTCCACTCCAACACTTCAACAACCGCTCATCTGTATCTACTTCATGAATGAGCGGAATCATTTTTAAGAATAAAATCCAAACACCCAAAATAGAATGCAAATCAGATCTGTCAAAATTGTGTCCCAAAAAGAATACCTTTACTCCGGAGACATGAGAGCATTGTCATTGGACATTTCTCATCAAATACTCGATAAGTTTAAATTGTTTCAAAACAAATTATATACTCGACCGCAAACAATTAACGTGAGTAAATAATTACTCGACCGTAATAATCCTTTAGATTGTAAATTGCTTTTATTATAAAAATTCGTTGGAGAAGACAAACAACTAGAATGACAATCACAACTTGATCACTAGCCTTAAAATTAGACATATAGACGGCCATTCGACACCCTCACAAGAACAGTAAGGGAGTGTTTGCGTTTGCTTCTACTTCAAATAAGTAATTTTTTAAAGTGATTTTAAAGAAAGTGCTTATTAGTAAAAGTAGATAGTGTTTGGGAAGAGAAGTGATTAAAATGGAGAAGTTAAAGTTGGAGTGTTTGATAAAAAAGTGATTGTTGATATAATATTTGTTGGAGTACAAAAATGCCCTTTCTTTCTTTTTTTGGAAATCCCGTTCAGCTATCACCGTAGGCTCACCAGCGACCAGTAGCATACTCCATTGAAATAAAGTTGCAGAGACGAGCTAAGGAGACGGATTTTGATGGGAGAATTGCCAACAAGCCAAAATTGTTTTCCTATCATCACAGGACAAATTATTACATCTACGATTCATCAACATTTTTCTATGTTTCAATTACAAACCCAGATTAACTAAATTGTCGATCTGATGATGAGGGACTGAAGAAGGACTGGATATCCCGATGTGTTAGATTTGGCATCTCTCTTTATGAAGACAGTGAAATTGGGAGTGATCATCTTGACGAATTTGCCTTCTTTGGGTTGCTGTAGGAGGAGGAGTACTGTTACGGTGGCGGCGCTATATGTATTTACGGAGGAGGGAGATGGTGATGCATGAATGGGTGGGTAGAGGACCGAGACATTTAGGTGATATGAAAAGGGGTATTTTGGATTTAACACAATATATTTGTCATTATAACTATCCTTAAAGTTGTAATAATTTACAAAAAATCAAGAAGCACTTAGAAGCACCAATATACCATCTTTTAACTTTTGGCTTTTAAGTGCTTAATTTAAGTAGAAGTTGTTGTTTGAAAACACTACTTTTAACTTTTTTTAAGTTAAAAGCTAAAAAGTGTTTTTTTTTTAATTTTTCTCAAACACGTACTGCCTAAGACTCACTAATCATTTGATGGACATATTTAAGCGAATAGTAATCCACCCTAATTCATACACTGACATAACCAACCTGAAGCAGAAACTAATTAGTAAAAAACAAAGCACGCATCAACTATGATAATTTAAAAGTTCAATGTACAGAACATGACTTTGGAATATCATTGCAAAAAAATATTTTAGAAAAGGTTAATCAATTTGAATTTTTGTAATTATTAGAGAGTACATTGTGGTCACGCATCACAAGAATATTGAATAAATATATGGAGCACGCCAACATATTCACTATCAAGCATGTTAGATTGTTAGCGTGATAATTGCGGTTAGGATTCACACATTCAAAATTTTGAGTAGATTCAAGCCATTTATCACACTAACATACTTTATAGTGAGCATGTTAACGTACTCTATCAAATTTCTGCTCAATTTAAATTAAAATGGTCATCCATATCGTATCCTTTGAACTTGATCAATTGCTCCCCATATTAGACTTGTAAATAGAGTTAAATCTAAACGTGTTCCATAATCATATTGAACAGCTATTACATTTTATAAAGAGTCTAACCACAATGAGAAAGCTCTCGCAGCTGGTTGCACAGGCTATTACAGAAATATAGATCTAAGAGCATTATGAAGCTCTTGATGAGTCGTTCTGAATAGGGATGGACTGGACCCGGGTCTAGACCGGGTCCGGGTCGGTCCTTGGGCAGTTGGGCGAGACTGGGTCTGGGAAGTGCAGGCCCGGTACTGGCCGGGGTGGGTACCGGGACCGGGTCGGTTCTTGTTTTTTTTTTTTTTTTCTTATTTGTTCCTCCCCCCCCCCAACCACCCAGCTAGCACACAATTGACCCAAATGACCCAATCCATTCGGAAAAACACAAAAAAGTTATATTTTGGGTCCAGACCAGCCGGGCCGGTCTACCAAAATGCTAAGATTGCTAACCCGTAGCCCGCTGACCCCCCTCCCCCCGGTTCAGACCTAATGGACCGGTCCCGATCCCGTTTGGCAGGCCGGTACTACACACTACCGGGCCCCGATCCAAGCCTAGTTCTGGAATATAGCCGATAAGTCTAGACCATGTCCGCATAGTAGTAATCAAATCAAATCCGTATCCATTAGACCACTATGGTCCATATTTAGGGGTAAGAATCTGAAAAAAGAATTTATTGATCCAAATTCGTACTCCATCAGATGAACTGCATAAAACATTATATACATAATCATCCTATATACGAGTTTCTTATAGAATGCTAGTGTTTCTTATAGAATTATATACGAGTATATGATGAAGACTCCTGTTTCTTAGAATTATAAATGAAAAATAGTATGGTATTATTTCTTTGAAAAATTGTTTAATAGTCCCTATCAATGTTCTAAAAATCAACCTAGTCAAACTGTCAAACTGATTAATCGACTTAGTCAACATAATCCCTGTAGATAATCCCTGTAGATAACTAATCGGCCTAGTCAGCCGCCTAAACATGTTGGTGGACTCGGTTCGGGCCGGGCCCAGTTCGGGCCTTGAACCGGCCGGGCCTCGGTTCACCAAAAGGAGGGCCCGGACACGAACCGGTGGCTCCCGGTTTCGGGCCAAACCGGGCCGGTTCCGGGCCGCCCGGGTCATAATTTTTTTTTTGTTTCTCTTATTTAACCTCCTATCCCTCCCCCTCAACCCCAAACCACCCGAAACCACCTCAAATGGCCCAAAATACCTAATCCAAACCAAAACTTTAAAAAAAATTCAAAAAAAAAATAATAATTCTGGCCCGGACCGGCCGGGCCGGTTCACCAAATGGAGGGCCCGGGCCCGGAACCGGTTCGACCCGAACCGCCGTTGGACCGGGGCCACCGGGCCGGGCCGGTTGCTACAGTGGACGGGCCGGGCCGGTTCCGGGCCGGGCCGCCCGGCCCGAGTCCACCCCTACCTAAATACCCCTCAATGCCTCAACCGTCTCACTAATGTCTAGCAAGTTTTAGAACAACGACCCATATACTTTGATCAAAAAGTCAACTGGATGCTCACAAGTCACAATTACAAGTAAATCAATCATGTCCATAAAATTTAAAAAAACAGTCCAATTAGCTATTTAGCTGGATGAATGCAAGTAATGCCGATAATCGCTGACTTGGACGTCCATCAGGTCCATGTGGTAATAATTTTCAATTCTTCCACTTTCTGTTCTTTTTTCATTTTCTCACCACCTACTGATGGCTCTTATTCTAATAAAAAAAATTAAGATAAAAAACAAACAAACCAGATAAAAAAACTCAAAACCAATTCAGACCAAACCCAACAAAAGGAAACAAAGTGCAGCACATATTAAAAGGTTAATCCTAATAATCCAGTGATCCGGGATAGAAAACCCATTGTAAAAATATCTGAGGATACTTAAACGATGTTAAGAAAATACACCAGATAGAATCCACAACATTTTATTAACAACTCTCTTTAAAGCATCCTAAAAGGCTAAAAACAGCCGGCAGGGACATGTAATAGACTGTTACTCATTCATAACAGGCTTGTTCTCGCTTGCTTTAGGTCTGTGTTCCTTTGGCTTTTGCTCTTCAGTTTTCCTGTACAGATCAAGATAACACCATACACATTCGTCATTAACACAAAGTTGTAGCTAAACTAGCTATAGACAGAAGTTATATTTTTAAAAGACCATCTACTTCTCTGATTAGTTGCAACTTTGAAGTAGGGACAAACATTCTGCTTCTTTGATTAATGCTCAGTTTATATTTGAGGTAATAAGGTGAACCTTAAACAAGGTTAAAACAAAATTCTCCTAAGTGAGACCCAATGCAACAAAGAAAAATGCACCAATTTTCTCAGGGATGTTTTGTTCTTAAGAATAAAAAACTTACATAATCCAATTCACACCCTCTATGAAAAATATTTCAGGTAAATTAAGCTCCAGGGAAGCTAAATGCAAACGTACAACAGTATGTAGAAATTGAATCAGCAATGTCATCAAGTCTCATTGTTTAAATATATTAGAAAGTGAATATTCTCTTTACAAGCTCAAGGGATTGTAGGATTTATCACAATAACACCTATAATTTGACATTTTTAAGTAAGACCACATAATAACCGTACAAAAATGATTCTATATGATCAATCGCTAAGCCCATTAGGATAACACATGAACCAGAAAGATAACTTCAAATTTATCGTTTTCCTTCCAAAATCAGACGCAGGCCATATTAAACAAAAAATTAAGGCAAAACGCAAAATAAATGGAAAGAAAATCATTGGAACCTCTTTTCGGAGCCGCCTCCCTTCTGGCTGAGGAATGAACGGAAGAGCGGCGAGTTGACGTCGTAAATCATTGTCGTGAATCAGCTTACTTCTCAACTTGCTTCACCAAATCCCTAATCCCTGTACTCCCTCACGTTGGGTAAGTTTCAGGCTATTTGTGTAACTTTAGTGGGTTGAGCCCATTTGAATTTGGTCATTCGACTTGTATTACACAGTACAGCATTTACACACTAGCCCAACTTCCAAGATTAGCTTTACTTTTTTTTAGATTAGCTTTACTTTTGAATCATATATACAAGTACTAGTTTTGTACCGGACGTTGTCCCAGGTGCAACTCCCATATGAAATATTTATTTTATAATTTTGTGTATATATGAAATATATCTGTCGTATGAACTTTGTAATCCTTATTGCCAATAACATTGAAATATGTATTAATTTGATATAATAATATATAATACTTCGCATATAATACTAAAGAAGTTGAGATCCGTAATACATTAGAATAACTAAATGGCATAAAAATTTGAAAGACCGTGTTTCCAACTTCTGGAAAACCTTTGCAAAGACCACATTTTTGGTCTTAGGGGAAAATCTCCGATCTTTAGAGCGAATCGAAATTTTCAATCCTTCTTTGCTCTTAACTCTGGATATAGTCCGACCTGAGATAAAGACTTACCCGGGCTCTTGTTGATGCTCATCGCGAAGCATACCATAACTGGGAATTGCTTCCTCTGAAAATTAAATGGCAGTGTAACGTCAGATGGAGATAACGACACTCTAGGAATGTGAACAGTGCCCCCATATTTCTTTTGTAGATGATATTCGTGTAATTTCCGAGTGTATGTTTGTATTTTTAACTAGTTTTTATTAGTTCTAGTTGTGGAAATTAGTCAATTACACACTTTTGGTGTAATACTTTATTTTCATTTTTATTTGTAATTTAGTTAGATTAGGATTTTTCTGAGCTAAACAGGTCAAAGATCATCTAAGGGATCAAGATTGGACCTTAAAAGATCAAGGAAAGTGCAAGGAGACAAGAAAGATTTCGATTTGGAAAAAATACTCATGTACCCGGTCGGGTATTGCCTATACCCGATCGGGTAATTGCTTGATTCGACTGTCCAAATCAAATCCGAAGACAAATGATCGTGGGAGCAAATTTTCATAAAGATTTGTCACATACCCGATCGGGTATATACCCTTACCCGATCGGGTATGCCCAGAAAAATGACTTTCAGGGCAATTTCCTTAGATACCCGGTCGGGTATCCTGTATACCCGGTCGGGTATCAGACCCTGCAGCTCCCAAAAGCCTATAAATACACCCCTTTCCTTCACAATAAAATCACCAATTCACATATACTCTTTAGCTCAGTTTAGATTAGTGTTTTCTTTATATTTTCTATCATGTTTAGTCTCCAAATGAGGAGCTAAACTCTTCCATCTTGGTTTTGCTACTTTGAAGCTTAATGAATTTGTAAGTTGTGAGTTATTCTCTTTAATCTTCTTCCTTGAATATTAATTATTCCTTTAAATACTATTTCTATATCAATGTTGGGGAGTGTTACTAAGATGGCAATTAGTTAACATCTTGACATTAGTTATAGTAATAGCTATTTCTTCCTCTATGTTAATATTGGGGAGTGTTACTAAGATGACAATTAGTTAACATCTTGATATTAACTATAGTAGGATTCATCTTCTTTAATATTCTTCCCTGAGTATTAATTATTTCATATTAATATTTTGAACATTACTTAAAGGATCAACTAGTTTTGTTTCATATGTTAATTATTACTAGAATCGGTCGATTAATACGCTTGTTATTAATTCGGTCCTTTCACGGTAGTAAACTTGGGTTATTAATGCATGCGTTTCATGGTTAATAAACCAAGGGGAATTAATTATATTGATTAAACCAATAAACCGCTTGTGTTGAGGTTATCAATCTCAATCGTTTTCATCTTGATTTTATTGCTACTATCGAGTGAATATACGGCACGTGTTCTATATTAACTCGGTAGTAAGTTTTATTAATGAACGCGTCTCGTTATTAATAACTACCCTCGATGAATTGGATATACTCCTCGATTGAGTATTCGAGAGGAAGATAGTTAAAGATATAACCGGGATCGATGAACATTTCATTAAGTGGATAAAAGCAAAGCCAAGTCTTCTTCTCATTAATTAAACCACATAACTCGTTCATCTTCGTGTTTAATTTATTAAACCAAATCAAACTAAAACCCCCCATTTTGTTACTAGTTTTATAAAAAGAAAAGTATTCCTTTCCCTGTGGATACGAATCTTACTACGCTATACTACGTATAAGTGTTGTATTGTATTATTATTTTGAGTGCACACTACGACAAAGTGCACGTCAGTAGATGATCTTTTCTTCTAGCATACGTTCTCCAAGCTTAATTAGTGATAATCAACCTGGTTCCATTACAATTCGTCATCAGGCAATCCCAAGATTGAGATTCTATTATGAAATTCTGGTGTGTACATGTCACTCTCGCGATACAAACTAATATATGAACTAACAATGCTATCTAAACTAAGATACGTGACTTGGTCACCAGGAATCTAAGATAGAATGTTGTCATTTATTTGGCAAACCAAGTCTAAAGTAGGTGCATGTAATGCTCTTTCCTGCATGTGAGTAGGATTGTTGAGGCGTTCTTGCAGGTTAGGATAAGTACTATTAACTGTAGCTTTTAGATAGTTATCTTCTGCCTTGATAAGAAATTCATCTGGGATTTTCACTTGTCAAACTCATCTACTTGTGTTTTAATATCACCGTCCCCAACCTTTAAAATCTATGAACCGAACTTTTCAATGTCACTCTTTTCATCAGGAACAGTTGAAAGTAATCTCATATTCTTTGTGAGACGGTGAAGTGCACAATCACTCCAAAGATAAGAAGAGTTGATGGTTTCCATCACCACATCGGCTCTTCCTTTTTTTGGAATGACTGGTAAAATTTGCCGGAAATCTCCTCTAAGAAAAAAAAAAATCCATCCGAACAACTGATTTTCATTAAATGGATCACTCTCGCTCATAATATCTCTAAAAGTCATATCTAAGGCCTCAAAACAATGTATGTGCATCATTGGCGCTTCATCCCATGTAATTAGGGATGTGTATTGGAGGAGCTTTGCTTTGAAGGTTTTGTTGATTAATAATACAACTGGAGTTTAATTTTCAGATGTGTTAAGTTGGAGTTTTCAGATGTGTAATTCTACCTCCGGGCAATAGTAATGATGCTATTCCACTTGATGCTACTCCGAGGACAATGTTTCCTTCACTCCTAATATATGTTGCCACAGTATTCCATAGAAACGTTTTTCCGGCCAGTTCCACTGTTTCCGTAGACAAAGAAAATCCCTGTATAAAAGAGGAAGTATGATTCACTACGTGACAGTTTGCTCACCTGGCAAGTGACAACATAATCTTTCAACTGGTTGTGAGTGTCCTATAATGTATATCAAATGAGAGGATTCTCCACATCGCTTCACACATTGTATGTATCGACAATTGTAGTACATCTTAATCTCATCAATGCAACTGTGATCATATAATCCCCTTTATCGATATACTTGAATAAGCATTTGGCTGAACGCGACTGGTTGCACCACTCAATGTTGATATGGGCACGAAACTTCTATGACAGACTGGGATTGTAAGGCACTACAAATCTATGATCAATAGAATTGTTGTCCCTGCTTACCGTTATGACATGCATGGTGACTTTTTGTTGAAAACTCCGCAAGGACCATGTATCATTAAACTTTTTACCGCGTCATGCAATTCTGCATCTTGGAGAGGATCAGGAAGTTTAGCTGATATTACCTTATCAATGTCATCAACGTCTCTCAACTTGTACTCAGAACGTAGAAACAGAACGATGTGGGCATGTGAGAGGCCTCATTTTTAAATTCAATAGTGTAAATAAATGTATAGTCGATGAAGTAAATGAGTATGTAATTATATTAATAGCCCTAAATAGATCTGAACTAAACCCTAAAGGCGTAAAGATGTTATGTTATTTATCTTCCCAAAATAGGACTAAAGTATACCTTATCTTCATATTCTATCATAACCATAACTTAATAGGATAATCATATTTTATTTTGTGATAAAAACAATAAGGGAAAATGGAAATTAATAATTCAACTTTTTAGTGGTCTTCTTACAATTGTCCCACATTTTCGTTATTCATGGATAATCCAACCTTTGCACCTCATCTTCATTCACTGGTCTCTGATCAGTTGATGACCTGTTATTCTAAGTTATTTTCTTTTCTTTGCAAATCATTACACCATAAATCTCACCTTTAACAAAAATAATATTTTGCAAAGATAAGAAAATAACTTGGAATAGCAGCAGGTCATCAACCGGTCAGGCACCAGCGAATGAAGATGATGTGCAAAGGTTAGATTATTCTTAAATAACGAAAATGTGGGACTATTGTAAGAAGACTACTAAAAGGTTGGATTATTAGTTTCCATTTTCCTGGATAATAATGAAAAATATTCAACTTATACAAACAATCGGAAAAATAATAAAAACAATTCTGATTTTTTTTTAAAAAAAAATACTAAATAATAAAAGTTAAAAACAAATTAAAAAGAAAAAACGTTAAAATAAATAAAAAATAGATAAAGAAATAAATAAAAAAGTATGAAATATGCAGGTCTTTCTTGTATCCTCTATCATTGCCCAGTAATGCCGATCAGCTAAAAAATATAAGTTTTTATAAAATTAACCATTTTTATTTGAAAATACCATGGAGATGGATTTTCTGCTTTTTGAAAACGTAAAAAAAATTGAAAACTACCATTAGACATTAAGATGACATTTCAAACACATGTTGGCATTTTTCCCAAGGTTTGAGCCGGTGGTGCTTGTAGATTGTTGAGGCGGCAGCATAGGCCATGATATATTTTTTTTTTACGTTTTTTATTTTTATTTCAAGTTTTAAGTCTTTATTTTATAGTATTTTATTTTTCCAATTTTTTATCTTTTCAATTTTATTTAATACAGAGTACTTATTTCTTTTTTTTTAATATTTTCAAATAATGTTATGTTATTAATATGTTTTAACTATTAATAAAATATGAATTCTATTAAAAGAATGCAAGAGTATAATTGAAAACCTAGTACTATGTAGGAAAATTTTAAGTTATGGTCCTATGTTGATAATTAAAGTTTCATTTAATTCCATTTGGGGAATTCTCCCATATTTATATGTAGTATTCTTAAATCAAGAAATAAATGGAGAGAACTTATGTGCTTGAGGTTCTCCGAATAATTTCCTATCTTTGAGTTCATCTATGATACAGTTGAGCTCGATCTTAATGATTCTGGAAAGAAGAGGTTTTCCCTAAAGTATTGGTAATTGGCTACATGTAGCCACTACAATTTACAATTTGAAGACAAATATAGTCACTAAAAGTAACTCTCTCCGTCCTGCTAAGATGATTCATCTTTCATTTTCGGTTCGTCTCACTAAGATTATCTTATATAAAATTTGGTAAAAATTATGTGGTTCTAAATCATTATTACTCTATTCTTAATTTATCAATTCAATATCAACCACGTAAATATACTTTTCTCGAACTACCTCTTCATGTTCTAATGTTAATGAGTGGGATTTAGTACTCCGTATTAAATAATATTTTTGTTAACCAATTTTGCAGGAGTAGTTTTAGTGAAGTTTTTTCATTAACCATATACGTAGTATTATATAGATACACTAAATCATGCCCTTTAGTCCAATTTAAATGAATCCTAATAAATTTGTTTTTTTTTTTTATTAAAAAGGTGGGCCTATTTCATCTGATACGGAGTAAAGGTTATCTGATAGCTAGGGAGTTGCTATTCCAATGCTGAAAATATTTTTAGTTGCTCTTTGATGTTTATCTAACTAATACGAAGTTGTAAGCAAATCTATCTTGATTCAATTTTAATCGTCAACAATAATGGGCAAAATTAAAAAATGATCAATTCTTATAATTGTACTCAATTGCAATTTAGGTAGAAATTAATTTCATTTGAAACGACTCTACTTTATTAGTACTAAAAGTAGATATAGAATTTTCATGCTCAAAATCTATTTGCTAGAATCTGGGTGTGCTTATACTAATATGTTCTCTTGTTTTATCTAGGATAGCATTTTATAAAAAGTTAACTCTGAATTAAAATCTATGAGTTTTTGGTAGTTATTTATAACTTCAATTTTAGTATGCTTAAATAGTTTTTCCAATTTAATGATAAATAAAAAGATATTTTCGGAATTACCTTAGGGTCGGTTAAACCTATTTATCAAAACACTATTAGAGTGAACCGTAATGAACCACGTTAACTCACTTGACAATTTTTTCTTAAATTCTGAAATGAGGAACAAAGGTTATGGAAGCTAGCAAATCAAATTACTTCATGGCACCAAAACTAAAAAAATCTCTCTTTTTAAAATTGCTTTAACCTTTTTATTTATTATCTGATTTTTATAAAAATATATGAAAATTCATAACTTTTAATTATCTTTCATTTGACACTAATATTGCATAATTAAAATAAAATAAAATTCAAACCCGATATATTAATTTAAGAATTCGGGTCTACTTAAGAAAAATTTTGAACCCCCCAACCATATTTTTATTTTCTTATATATGCAATGTTGGTGTCACAAAAATGATAATAAAAATTGAAACAAAGGTATTTGAACTATATATTAGAACACATATGGGCAATAAGATATTACTGAAACAAATACTTATTTAGACTAATCTACCTATTTGTAATCTATTAAAAGGAATCTACTTATTACTTATCTATTCAAACATCCATAAGTGATGCACGGGTGGCCTAGCAATTTTTACGGCTATTGATTAGCCTTTAAAAAAAATATCAAAACTAATCTAAATTGAAGTCACTTTATGTAAGTTCAAGGATTTTGAGGGCAAAATCTAAAAATTATGAATTCTAGTGATTGGACTTAATAGCAATTTTAATCACAAATCAATTTCAATTGAAATGACTCTACTTTATTAGTACTAAAGTAGATGTGGACTAGTGATGGACCAGGTTCGGGCCACCCTGCCCGGGAACCGGCCCGGTGCTTTGGGTCCTAAACCGGTCTTTTGACCCGGACCGTAGGGTTTAGCAGGGCGGGCTCGTGCTGAAGAAAAGGTGACCCGGCCCGGCCGGGTTCGGGCCATTTTTTTTTTCTATTTTTTTTGTTCCACCCGAGTTGGGTTGGGTTTTTTTTTGGGGGGGGGTTGGGGGTGGGGGGTCAGGGGGTAGTCAGGAAAGCAATACACACACACACACACACACACACACACTCCTCCCGTCCCGCAAAGATGTTCCCGCTTTCCTTTTTTGGATGTCCCAAAAAGAAGTTCCCCTTTCCCTAAATGGAAAGTTATCCTACATCAAAACAGTGTCAAACAGTGTCCAAACAGTGTCGAAATAGTAAAATTCACCCTCTGGTAAGTTTATTTCCTTAATATGTGTGTAGGTCAAACCGGGAACATCTTTGCGGGACGGAGGGAGTATATATAACCAGGGCCCGGCCCGGCCCGAACCGGACCTGGTGGATACCCCGGGCCGGTTCCGGGCCTACACCTTAAACCCCAAAAGCCCGCCGGGCTTAGGCCCGACCCGGCCCGGTTCCATCACTAATGTGGACATATTTTTGAGATTTCAAGAAAACTAAAAAACTGAAAAAAGCAAAACAAAAAACATGTTAACCGAAAAAAACTTGCTGGAAAATTGGAGAAAAGAAAACAGTAAAATGTGTTTGCCAAATCATTTTTCAAAATATGTCCGGTTCGATCAACGACCCAACGGTCTAGTCCGATCAACGACCCGGCTGTTCGTGCCCAGTCATGGAAATGACCCGATGATCATTCTCCAGTATGATCAACGACTCGACGGTTTGATTCCCATTTTTTAAATCATTTTTTCAAAATGAAGAGTTTGAAAAGAGATGTTGAGTTGCTAACCAATAGGAAAAAGGTTTAAGAATTAGTCAAACTAGTCTTTAGGACGAAACATGATCAGGTACCCTATTTGGGTTGTACTAGGTTCGGTTCAGGACCGAGACCGTACTTTCGGTCTTCCGGTCGGTTTCAGAACCGGATGAAAAAAATTAATGAACATGTTTTAAGGTTTGAAAATGAAAAATAGGAAAATAAAAGCAGAAAATTTGAGATAAAAAAGTGGAAAATGAAAATACAAAAGAAAATTTGAAAATGTTTTGAGTAAAAGGGACCTTAAATTGGCACAGTTAGAGTTTTCATTTTAAAATAGATTTTTACTAAAACAGCGGTAGTTCCTAGCGATGTAGCGCAGTCTATGGTTGAGTTTAGGCCGCGAGGATTGATTTCTGGCGTCAACATAGTTTTGGGAAGCTTTGGCTTTGACTTTTGGCGAGCTACAAGGGGTCTTGCGCTTCGGGAAAGACCACCTGGTGAGCACCTCCGCAGCAGAGCTTCGTGGTAGCGTTCGTAGCAGAGCTTTGTTTTTTAGTATTGCAGATCCGCAGCAGAGGATAGATTGTGAGAAATGATACAAGGGATGTGGAGGCTGCTCGCTTCCGGACTGGTTGTGTTCGTGCAATATTTTGGCGAAAAGAGTGAGGCGAGTTTCGGGCAGATCAAAGTGATGAAAACCAGTCCCCCTCTTGAACCGCTGTCATGGAGGAAGTGTGTGACTAGGGTTTGAAATACCGTTTCACTTTTTCTAATTTTTTTTATTTCCGGTTCAGACTATTTTACTATTTCTATTTTGTTCTTTCTTTGACAAACAATAAGGGGGGTAGATTGGTGTTTTGGTTTGTTTTAATTGATAAATTACTGTTTGGAGGCAATCGGGGTGATTCAGTCGCAATAGCCTCTGTGCTCTCACGGTTTCAGCGATTAGTCTCGCTCTTTTTAGGGTGGACTATTCTATGTCTGATTAGTGATTATGACGTGAGGGGCCCGATGAGCTTTGGTTTTGGATGGATAGCAAGAGAGTTAGGTCTTGGGATATTTTTATTGTTTCGGATTGTTTGATTTAACATAAACTTGTTTTCTTCAAAAAAAACAAAAAGGGACCTTTAGGGCCTGTTTACTAACACAGTTTTTTCCAGTTTTCGGGAAAACTAGAAAACTGGAAAAAGGAAAACGGAAACGTGTTTACCAAAGAAAATTGCTGGAAAACTAGAGAAAGGAAAACAGAGAAATGCGTTTACCAAATCGTTTTCCAAAATAAAAAAAGAGATATGTCTCTGTTTTCTTTAATGAATTGGAGAAGTGACTTTTACTAGTTTTCCAAAATTGGAAAACGTGGATGTTGCAGTGCCACTATAATGAATTTGCATACGAACGCATAATGGTGTATAGAGTCCCGCTCTAGTGTCATTTCTAGTCTGGTCCGGTTAATGACCCAACGGTCCCTATCTAGTCTAGTCAATGACCCGACGGTCCGTGTTAGTCCGGTCGACGATCGAGCAATCCCGGTCCGGTGACTCCGGTCCGGTCGATGACCCGACGGTCCTAGTACAGTCCGGTTGATGACCCGACGTCCCCCTCCGGCCCGGTCCACGATCCGGCGGCCCCCTTCCGGTCCGATCCAAAACCCAGTGGTGCCTGTCCGATCCACAATCTCGGTCTTGTCTGGTCCTGTCTGGTCCACGACCCGGCGGTCTCTGTTCAGTTCGATTGATGACCCGACAATCCCTTTTTAGTCTGATCCACGACCACGTGGTACCTGTTCGGTCCGGTCGACGGCCGGGCAGTCCGGGTCCAATATGGTTTGGTCAATGACTCGACAGCCCCCGTCTGATATGGTCAACTACTCGGCGGTCTCCGTCGTGTCTAGTCAACCACCCAGCAGTTCCATCTCATCCGATCAACGGCCCGATGTTCCCTATCTTGCCAACCAATGACCCGCCGGTCTGTGTTTGGTCTGATCAACAACCGAGTTGTCCCGGGCTAGTCCTGTCAATGACCTGACAACCCTTTTCCGCTCCGGTCAATGACATGATGGTTTGGTCTCGATCGTTTTAAATCATTTTTAAAGTGAAGAGTTTTAAAAGAGCCGTTGAATTGTCAACCAATAGATAAATGAGAAAAGAATTCCTCAACCTAACTGTTGAGATCGATCAAGACCAACTGGTTTCAATCCTGACTTTCCTATACATGGGACCTGGTACTTTACTCGGGTTGTACTAGGTTCGATTCCGGACTGGTACCATACTTTCAGTTTTCTGGTCTGTCACAGAGTCGGGTGATTTTTAGATTTAAAATAGAAAATTAAAAAATGAAAAATAGAAACTTACCGAAATAGAAATCGGTAAACAGGCCTAAATTTTCTGTACAAAGAAAAATAAATTGGTGTTGCTATCGAAGCCGGAATTTTGAAGCTGAACCTCCTGGAGAGGGAAACTATGGGCGCCGGTGATGAAACTCTCACATCTTCTTATGTTTCGCCTTCTCAATCTGAGAGTTGGAAGGAGCGAATTCTCGTCCCTACTATTCTTGCAGGTATACTTCATCTTCTTTATTTTTCAGTAGGACGAAGTTTATTCAATATTTCTAATTCTGATATTCAACGTTGATTTTTTGTTTTCTATTTTAGGGATCGCTGGAGGAGGAGCTGGATTATTTTCAAAACATCGTAAAGTTCATGGTCTTGCTAATATTAGCGCTACTTATGCTTCCAATTTAGCAATCGTTACGGGTTGTTATTGTGGTAATTTTTTCCCATTCAATTGAAATTTGTCAATGAAATGTTCACATAGTTTTGCTTACACATGTTGAAACAATTGATTTTACATCGTGATTAATGAGTCCAGCTCACCCCTTTAGAAATAGATGGAGCTGGTATGCCATGGTCATAGATGTGGGCGGGGGCATTATGCTCTTAATATGGACTTTTGATTCAGAAATAGATGGGCTGCCATTTCTGAGGAATACAAGCTACTTATTTAGATATTAGAACTATCAACTTTATGAATGAATGAATGGATTTGATGAATACTGGCTACTTTGATGCTCTCCAGGGGCTCGTGAGTTTGTAAGAGCAAATAGAACTGGAAAACCTGATGACTTGTTGAACTCAGTACTTGGAGGTGTTGGTAGTGGTGCTATTTTAGGAAGGCTTCAAGGTAAAACCGATAACTCTCTGTATATGGTATATGATATTGTTAAGATACAACTGCAATGCTTAGATAGTTAGATCATATATCTGGAAGAGGTTTTCAGGGAGTCTCTTTGCAACTACTGTGTAAATTCTCCAACACTGTCTTATTTAGTGCTCTTTGTTTGTCTGTCTGTCATGTTTTATAAGTTGGTCAGTTTTAGTATAATTGACCACCCTGCCCTTGTACCTAATTTGATCTTTCAATCACTTTTTCATGTAAAGAACTCAGTATCGCGTAGTCGATATCAGGTATGTTTGTGCGATCAATCACGGGCGGCATGCTAGTGCTTCGACTTTGATGTGAGGATTGAATAGGAGGAGAAGGATGGAAGTATCATTACTATATATCTAAGTCTTTGTCTTTCTGAGATAGGAAACACATAAAATCTGTTTCCATCTGGATTGCCTAAGATATTATTCCTGCTTGTATGGTTCTGTCATTGTTTCCTGGAAAATCATTTTACCAGGAAGTTAAAATCACTTTCCCATTAATATAAATAAATAAGTCTTGCCTCCAACCCCTTAGAAATGGATTGGCTGGTTTTGAAGGAAAATAAGGCCACTCCATAGTCCATAGGGGAAGCGAAATACTGTGTGGTTGGGTGAAAGAGCGAGCCAAGCTCCCTCTTTTTTATTTTCTGGAGGGAAAGTGTTAGACACAGAGAATTGGTGTAGAAAATATTATTGATATATTAGAAAATAAGAAGAATACAAGCCGAGACCAATTCGAGAGGGCCTCGATCTCTCCCAGATCCCAATTTTCCCAAATCCCAGCCTCCTTTTCCTGACTCATCTGTTTGCCTTTTATTTCCTTTCTCCAGCCTGTCCAGCTTCCACATTTATTTAGACCACCCTTTCATTTCCTTTCTCCAGCTCAACCTGTTTAGCTTCCACATTTATTTAGGCCATTCCCCCCAAGCTTGATTCCCCCTTTTATTAATAAACCCTCACTTAAATTATTGGGCCTAGAACCCTATTATTGAACAACATTAAAATACCTAAAAAACTTAATAGACACCAATTATTGGTAGTGCCCAGGTCCTTAACATCACTCCCCCCCTGAACTTCCACCTTGTCCTCAAGGTGGGTCGTAAGATACTGCTCTGGCATTTGATTTCAGTGAGTTAACGGCTACATCCAGTTCGGGCTGTTGATCACTTGTTCCCGTTTCTTCTTCTGGCTCTTCCATCAATACAAATTGATAATGTTTCATTCCACAAACATGCTCTTTGCCCCATTTGTTTCCACATTTGAAGCATAGGCCCTTCCTGCTTCTTTCTTCTAAGTCTGCTTGTGTCAACCTTTGGCCTCCCTCCCATTTCTTATTCGGTTTTGGAGATTCCTCCAGCTTGTTCTCCGAAGGTGTTTTCTCAGTAGTTTGCTTGTCCCCTGAAAGTGTTCCCTCAGGAGTTTGGGATTGATTAGGAAGTGTTCTTCCCTTAATTGCTTCCCCCCAGTTCAAATGCCTGAACATAGTCCCTCCCTTCTCCTTTCCATTCCTCTGGTCCCCAACCTGATATTGTTCCCCTCGAAATGCAGCATTCTTCCCTTCTAACACCAGAGAGATATCCATCAGTTCAGGGAGGGCAGCATTTGGGTATAACTTGAGCTCAGCCTTCACTTCTTCCTTCAGGCCATTAAGGTAAATTCCTTTGAGCATTTCCTCATCAGTATGCTTCATTGGACCTGCCACTCGTTCATAATGTTCTCTATATTCCATCACTGATCCAGTCTGTTTAAGGCTTAGCATAGGCCCAAAAGGATTCTGCACGAGCTCTGGTTGAAATCTCCGTATCAAAGCTCCTTTGAATTTCTCCCATGTTTTCTCCTTGTTTTGTTCCTCCCACCATTGGAACCAGTTCAAAGCCTTTTCCTCCATGGCCAGGACAACCAGCTCCACTTTTTCATGATCGTGCACCAGATTCAACTTGAAAAAACGTTCCACTCTAATAATCCATCCATTAACATCCTCTCCGTTGAATAGAGGAAGATCTACTTTCCTTCCGGTTCTCTCAATTCCTCGCTTAGCATGAGAAATATGTGGTTCGCGAGAATCAACGGCCGCACTATGAGAATCACCTCCAGATTGCGAAGATCCTGTCCGAGAGTGTGCATCGGTTTGCTTAGTCGACCGCGACCTACTCCTGGATTGCCGATGACTCTGGTTGTTCGCGAGACGGCGAAGCTCGGCCATCACCCCATCCAACTTGTCTGCTATCGATCGCACCTCTGTGCTGTTACGTTCCAGTTTCTGCTCGATGTTGCTCACGTTTTGCTCGAGATTCTCTAAGCGATGTTCCATTTTTGATCGCGTCAGTGTCATTCACAGCCCGCAGGACCGTTTGCTCTGATACCAATGTTAGACACAGAGAATTGGTGTAGAAAATATTATTGATATATTAGAAAATAAGAAGAATACAAGCCGAGACCAATTCGAGAGGGCCTCGATCTCTCCCAGATCCCAATTTTCCCAAATCCCAGCCTCCTTTTCCTGACTCATCTGTTTGCCTTTTATTTCCTTTCTCCAGCCTGTCCAGCTTCCACATTTATTTAGACCACCCTTTCATTTCCTTTCTCCAGCTCAACCTGTTTAGCTTCCACATTTATTTAGGCCATTCCCCCCAAGCTTGATTCCCCCTTTTATTAATAAACCCTCACTTAAATTATTGGGCCTAGAACCCTATTATTGAACAACATTAAAATACCTAAAAAACTTAATAGACACCAATTATTGGTAGTGCCCAGGTCCTTAACAGAAAGTAACACGCTAACACCCGAGTCTCAATGTGTCATTGCAGATTTGCGGATATGGTACAAATATTCTTGTAGTACCGTGTAGTCATGCCAAACTTGCTGATTAGTGTTCATTTTGTCCCAACTAGAAAATTGACCAAGAGAAACTAAGTGCCTTTGTCATCCAATGAAGAAATCATGAAAACCTTTACTAATCCGAGTCCTTTTCAGCACAATAAGCGAGTCAAAAGCTATTTGTTGTGCTGATAAGCCGAATCACGCTATTTAAGATGTTTGTTGAACTAACAATCCATTGAATGTTATGGCCAGGTGGAAAACATGGTGCTATTCGTTATTCTGTCATATTTGCTATTGCTGGAACATCGGTTGATTTTGCAACTATAAAATTGAAACCTGTTTTGAGAAGATTATACAGCTCTGCAGTTGACAGTAAAGACAGCTGGTTGAGGGTTCCGGAGTGGTCACCTATAAAAGTACTTGATGAAGATGCCCTTGCAGCAAAGCGAGCACGTGAACAAGAAATCTACAAGAGAGTTCATAGTATTAGTAATCTGAACAAAGAAGAATCTTGAGACCAAACATTTTTTTTGTTATGTATACTGTGTTACTGTCCAGTATCCACTTCGTATTTTACTTGTGAGTTGGATCACGTGATAGAGTCGATCCATGCATGGGCAGATAATTTATTTGATGAAGAGAAGACTTACCCCTTATATTTCCTCCAACTTATTTGATGAAGAGAAGACTTGCCCCTTATATTTCCTTCTGGTTAAATCCTTTGCGCATTTGCGGGACCCTCGCCTTGCCGGGACGCCAATGTGCCCCGGGCTGCCTTTTTTCGAGGAAATTTGTCTTACTTAAATAGGACTAAACATTACATTTCTACTTCTAATATAATTAATTGTCCATTAGTTCTCTTGCATCACCGGAGTCAGCTTGTTCGTGGCAGGTAGTTCGGTGGCGGCTGCAGCCTGGCAGCCTTAGGGCAGCAGGTCAGCCCCTGTGACTAGCTGAAAGGTTCTACCACCCTAGAAGAGTTTTTGCCCGATTACAAATAATAAGGCCTATTTGTGTAATTTTAAACCTTCGGTCCTATTTTGGGAAAATAACCTTGGTTTGATTGTGGAAATCTCCTTTTTTTTTACCATAGACATTTTTTTCAAGTGCCATGTTCCCACTTCCCAACTTACATGAGCAATTGTGCAAGCAATTGTGCAATGAATCTAGTTTTGCATTTATGGACAACTTGGCCCTTGTTTGGATAGAAGGCTTTTGACGATGATGACGATGACAAAGGGGTAGGAATAGTGGATTAGATTCCTCCAAACACCTCATTTTTCACTCTCCAACTTGGAGATTTGGATTGTTGATTTTTTCTTAGTTTTCTTTTTACAGTTCTAATCAAAATCAGATATGTGAATCATGTGATATGTGTTAACATATCTTTAATTGAAAAATCAGATCTAGTTTGTATTACCGTAGAATTCATCATTGAAAGTTCATCTTTAACACGTAATAAATAAATTTAAAAAATTTAAAGAAAAATAAAAATGTTTGTGTGTTTCAAAATAAGACCACCATGTTTCTATTCTATAAATAATGTTGTGTGTGAAATTATTATTTGGATTATTAGCTAAATATATCCTCAATTATAATCGAATTAACAAATCTATCATATACTTTCACTTTTATTATTAAAAGACTCAAACTTCAATTTTTCTACTACCTCCGTCCCATATTTATCTTCATAGTTCGGTTTACGATGCTTGACTGACGATAAAGCAACTCGATCCCTGTTCACACTCGGAATATTTTTAGTAAATAAAATTTACATATTCAGAAACTACATTAAAACCGCTACAAAACCTGATCAAGAAAATTTAAGTTTGATAAAAATTTGATATATAAAGTAAAAGATTAAGAGTAATTTGAGTTGACCATGTGAATAGTAACTATGAAGATAATTTTGGGACGGAGGGAGTAACAATTATTCTTTCGATAGATGAATTAGAAAAAATTTAAGAAGAAAATCATATATATATATATATATATATATATATATATTTCATATGTTTTCACTTCTTTAAGTTTTAAGTTTACTATTGATTATACCTAGGTGTGGACCGGTTCCGGGCCAACCGGACCGGGCCCGGTACTGTTTGTACCCGCCCCGGGAAACCGATTCTGGTTCCGAGCCTAGGCCCGGCCCGAGGGGGTAACTGGTTCCGGTTCCGGGTCCTGAAAAAGGTGACCCGGCCCGGGCCCGATCCACCCCTAATTATACCTTATTGGTATTGATATAAAAATGTGTAATTTTGAAAAAACAAAAAAGAAAAGCATTTTTTGTAATGACAAAAAAGAAAAGCATAATTGTTGAAAATGATAAAGTTTAATTTTTTTTTAATAAAAGTGAAAACATAAAATAGATTTGTGAATTTGATGATAGTTTGGGATAAAATAAGCTAATAATCCTTATTATTTTTGTCATATTTTGACATTACCAAGCTTTAAAAATTGCAATATTTTTAAAAGTTGACCATGATTAGTACTCTCTCTATCCGTTTTAATATTGCAATAGTGCAACCTTTGTCAATATTTTTATTGTACCACCAAGTTTGACATGTCTCCTTAATTCTCTCCTCCCTACAAATCTTAACCACATGACAGTTGACTTTGATAAAGTTACAAGGGAGGAAAGAAAATTATTTGGAGAAGGGAAAAGGAGCAAATAAATTCATGTACTAATAAGAAAAAGGTCAAATAAGTCCTTATTTAGGAGGCTCTGTCAGACAGTCGCCATTTGAAGCGGTTCCCAGAGGAATTTTTATGATGAAATTTTTTGAACATCTTATTCATTGAGTCTAGTTTTCTCATACCAAATTTTATCTAACAATTCAATCGAGAAGGCATTCAAATGAATTCTTGAAGATAAGTGCGTTTTTAACTGCATAGTTATCTTCAAGAATTCATTTGAAAATCTTCCCGATAGAAGTTTTAACTGAAATTTGGTATGCGTAAACTAGACTGAATGAATAAGATGCTCAAAAATTTCATCAGAAAATTCCTTTGGGAACCGCCCCAAATGACGACAACCGGACAGAGCCTCCTAACTAAGGACTTATTTGACCCTTTTTCGTTAGTTCATGAGCTTATTTTCCCTTTTTCCCTTTAGAGAATAAAAACATACGGTGGATTAGTACTCAAATCGATAGTTTCGTCGAGCAATTTGTATTATAAAACTCTGTATACAACATTAAACAATTTTTTACATTATAAAATATTTTGTACCTACTATTATACTTTATTTTATGAAAAATCGGTTATAGTAATTACTAAGAACATATGCAGAAATGTTCACGATAATTGACTAATTGAGTGCACAATGTACCATGTAATAATAACTCGATCGGTGAATCTGATTAAAATAGTTAGAAATGATTAAAAGTTAGGTTTAAATAAATTTGTTTTTGGTGGGAAATCTGGCTCGTAAGCATAAATACAAGACAAATATTCTTGTCCGGAATTCCGGACAGGAACCGTTGTCCGGATGGCGGAGTTTGGACCTCTTCCCGATGGAATTTTTAATTTTTTAATGAATTCTTTTGGCATGTTATTCATCAAGTTTAGTTTATTCACACACAAAATTCAGCTAAGAATTCAATCGGGAAGACAGTCAAATAATTTTTGAAAGATAACTATTTTTTTATATGTATACTTTGGCGCAGTTATCTTCCACAAATTATTTGACTGCCTTCTAGCTTGAATTTTTAGCTGAAACTTTTTGTGAATAAACTTGATGAAGAACATGCACAAAAAAATCCACCGGGGAAAACGCCGCCGTCCGTACGGAGGTTCCAGTTAGGAAGGCCTGCCCGAAAGATTACTCTAAACGCAATGTCTCAACTAAATATACCATACAGATTTGTGAAGAAGATGTACGAGATGGGCAGGCCGCAATACAAAATGCCACCAAAACCTTTCCACATTTTAAGAAACACTATAAAAGTATATACCACAAATACAATCACAAGGACAATCACAAGGACATGGAACTATTCCGGTAGTAACATCTCAATTCTCACTATCAGATGTACTTAACAGGGATGCCAGCAAAACTATATCTTTGATACTAACTAGTTAACCCGACGCAATGACCGGCAAACAAAGAAACATAATCTTAGAATCCCGTTTTCACCGTAATTTGAACTAAGCCATATATAGTAGTCACAAAAAAATACAACTACAGAGTTCTAAAACAATTACACCAGAATCTGTCAAGAGAGGAGTGAGACAAGAGAAACAAATTCCAACGCCACACGTCCCTTGGAACGTGTATTTATGACAAAATGTTCAGGATATTTTCTCAACAGCATAAGCAACCCATACCATGGCTTTGAGATTGCTTCAGGAGTTGCATAGTCTTCCGAGGTCAGATATCTCCTCACCCGACTGTGATGCCACCTGTTCCCGAAGTGTTCTACCAACTGTTGACAAACAAAAAGTAAATGAGAGAAGGATCATATAATCATCAGAAACACTAGGAGGCTCTAAATCTTAGCAGGGCAGCTTTAGCATGCTCTAAATTAATAGTATTTCACTCACTCCTCACCTTATTTGCTTAGGTTTGAGATCGAGGATCATACTCTAACTCTTATATGTTGTTGTGCTTACTCTAACTTTATAAAACTAAATACTGCATAGCAGTTATATTAGTTGGTAGTTTTTATTATGCCAAATTGAAGAAATATTATACAAAAGTCAAGCGTACTCCCTAGTACCTAGTAACTCTCATTTAAAAATCAATAGAGCGTTAAAAGTTAATATTGATTTTCCATTTTGAAATTCTTCATCTTAATTGTCAATTAAATTACTTTCTAATACTTCAAAGAAGGGAGTTAATTACACTTACACGTAATGTTTTAGGCGTAATACAGAATACTCATGATTTTTTGCAAATTCTATGATATTCAGCAAGATTCTTGATTGTATGCTTAAGAGTATTTCCCCTTTAAGCATCTCACGTATTACATGACAGACAAATGAAGAAACACAGTGCAGGAAATGGAGACTCTTTGAATCTGGAACCAAAGAACACAATAAATGATGAAGGCAAAAACATGTCTGAGAGAAAAACTTCTGTCGAAACCATATGCTTCAATGTTTGAAGGAGGAAGTAATTGTTGGAAATTTTCAAGCGACAATAATCTGAAAAAACAAACAAGTATGTGTCTTTTCATTCAGTTTTGCATAGAATATATATATGGAAAAGGTATTACCTACTTTATGATCAAATAATGCCAAATCTCAGGTTATTGAAAGGTGGCCTATGCCTAAGTCCAGCTTATATGTCCTCTTACCTAGTTTTTATTGAAGACAAATTTAATTGACAACATGCACTGAATTTGTTGAATGAAAATATGTAGGGCTGGAAGTGCTTCTTGTCCTGAAGTTTCTAGTTTGCTACTTCCTAAAGATGAACATTTTAGCCTTTTTCATAGAATTTATCCTTTACTATGTTAAATATATTTGGGAGTATTTTAACAGAACTAGGTAATTTCAGCAACTTCATCAACAATCAGCATCAGACACAACTTCACCAATTTCAGCAACTTCAGCCAAATTTACAATTCTAAACAGGTACAATTTTCTATTGCTCTTTGCCTTTCAGCAACTTCATCAACATCAGACATGATTTCACCAAATTCAGCAACTTTTAGCCAAATTCACAATTCTAAACAGGTACAATTTTCTATTGCTCTTTGCCTTTCAGTTAGTCCATTATAATGAAACTTATGCTATTAGGTTAGAAAAAATCAAACCTCAGCATGAAGCTTCTCCATTGCCATCCATTCTCCTGGACCACAGAGATCAGAAAGCACATTAGCTACAGATGACACAACATCCTTCTCCTCTAGTAGCAGCAGTTGTTGGTTGTCAGCATCTCCTCTGTCAACGCGTAATCTTCCATCCATCTTCTTATCTGCACACCGATTCAAGGACCAAAAAAAGCTTAATAACAACAACAAAACTAAAGACTTGTTCAAAAAAGCTGGTCATTTAGCAAAAAATGCTTATTAATAACTTCAAATAAAATTCCATTGAAGTGGAATGTCATTTGTCACATTTCTGACAAAATGATCTCCAGATAAGTTCAAGTAACAACCCAGCATGTGGGAAAGAAAATCTCATATTTCAAATTAGCGCCAAGGGCACACATTGAAAAGCCTCAATGGAGGCAACATAGAAAATGATGAGCCAAGTGATTCACAAAAGTTCAGATGATAAGGAATTCACTTATTACTGAGAGATTCTTTTTCCAAAACAAGTCTCACTTTTGAGAATCAACTGTCAAGACAATATTATTGACTCATTTCCTCAATTTTCCCTTCATACATCAAATCATCATAACACCTAGCATATCCATAAGGCGTTAATGAGGCGTAAAATAGACATAACATAGTCACCAGAAGCGCCCAGAAAAGGTGAACAGAGGTATGTAAAAACACTTAAACAGAAAAACAGAGGGACCTAATTGGAATGAGACTCAATAACTCATGGCAAAGAGTGTGTGCAAAAAATAGCTCCTTTAAACATCTGCATATTTATAGGATTATAGCATGCATCAAGCTACAATTTTGTAGACTTGAGTGAACCAAAAAAGGTAACAAGTTTTGCAAGCCATAAACAAGAGGGTCATATAGCCATAAAACCACATTTTACAAGTCAATAACAAATAGAGTTTCACCCCGTCATGTCTCACCTATTACAACCTTCCCCCCAGAGCCACTTGATCCATAGCCATAACCACCAACATCAAAGCTATCACCCCTTCTCGGTTTCTTAATAGCTTCAGGGCCATCATCACCCACCTCATCCTCATAGCCCTCTTCATAATATTCTTTCCCTCTGGGTAATCCCTTCCTTCCTACCCCAGCAGCATAGGCATTCACCAAAGGGGGAGGCAAGAGTTGCTGTGGCTGGGGATGGTGATGCGAAGGCATCCCTGCAGCAACCGCAGCAGCTGCCGGATAATTAGAAGGTACATGATGTCTAGGACCAATTGGACCACCAAGTATGCTTCGAACGGGAAGGAGAAAGTAGAACTCTTTGTCCCCAATTTGGAGAAGGTCCTGAGAATCGAGCTTGACGGGAGGGTTATCAGGGAGGTGAAGAACTCCCTCGACAAAGCATCCGTTCTTACCTAAAACCTCAAGAGCGAAACGGCGGCGCTGGAAGTCGTAAAAGATGCGGGCGTGGTGGCGCGAGATGTTCATCCCGCCGCCGAGGGAGGAGAGGTCAACGTCCACCGTCGACTTCTTAGAGTTACGTCCGAGGATAATGGAGTAGGTCTGCATGTAATACTCGAAATCCTCGCCCTGAAGCTTCGCGAACCCCGCTTCCACATCGCTACCGCCGCTGCTTCCCATCTCGAAACTATCCGCAGACACTTCTACAGAGAGAACAGAGAGTAGGCGTGGTGTACATATATAGGCATTCAAACCCGATACCTTCCGGCGATCACAGAATTCTGATAGAAGGCACTGCGAATTTCGGATTCTTCAAAGCTTGAATTGGAGGGCATCCGGCTGAACAGTCGCATTGCAATTTGGGAAGAAAAGATACTCCGTATCAATTTTGGGGTTGGATCGGTTTGGTTATCTTTTAAGAATCTGCGAGGAACCGTCGATGTATGGTTTGGTTCTTTATGTGAGAATAGATGAAAAATTGTTAACATTTAAGATATTTTTTGGAAAAACTGTCAATTTGTTATTCGTACTTTCAATTAGGCCCTTATACTTTTAAAAAGATCAATCAAGTCCCCGAAGTTTGTAAAAACGTTCAATTGAGTCCATTTGCAGGTTACTTGCCATGTAAGCAGGCCGCCCGCTGACGTGGGGCGCATGTGGCAGCCCAATCAGCAATAATTTTGCTGATGTGGCACACATGTGGAAGCCCAATCAGGCATTTGTTGATGGCAATTAACCTGCAAATGGACTCAATTGAACGTTTTTACAAAGTTCGGGGACTTGATTGATCTTTTTAAAAATACGAGGACCTAATTGACTTTTTCATGAAAGTACGAGGACCAAATTGACAGTTTTCCCATATTTTTTTTGTTTTCATTTCATATCATGCCAATTGCCAAGCCATACCCTTAGCATTCTAAGGTTTCTCTTTCGGATGATGAACTTTTCCACAATGTCCGATAATTTTGGTCTACCCTCTATGGTAGTGCTCCAAGATTGTTTAGACAGGATGTTGCAATACTAGCAAGATCCATGTAAGTGTTCTTATGATTTCTAATGGGAAGCTAGTGTGAAGCTTCCGTCGGGTGCAAGTCTAGTTCGGGCTAGATATGCAGATTCAAGGAGAACGTGATGCACACGGAGAAAGGAGAGGAAGAAGATGCAGTATTGTCAGTGTGTTCCCCTCTGGAACCGCCGTCATGAAGGGATCAAGTGGTCATCATTTTGAAAAAGACACATCAAGCTTGGATCTGGTCGCATGCGGTTTATTGCTCTGGTTTTCTTTCCAATTTTACTTCTGTCTTTTTGAACTTTTTACTATATTTTTGGCTTGTTTGAATTAGAGGTATGTCGGGGTTGCCTAGGCCGTTATTTGCCTCAAATCTCCCATGTGTTCTGCGAAAAATTACGTTATGTTTTGGGTGAATTTTTATATGTCCGGTCAGGGACTAAGGGAGTTCTTCAACTATTTTGAGTTTATTAAAATGGTAAAGAGTACAGTGATCTCAAGGGTAAGAAATAACTCTATGTTGTTCTTTTGGTGGTCAATGATTCGTGTTGCTTCTTTGGAGGTGGTCATCTCAAAATCTGATCGTATGGCTTTTCTTGAGTCTAGATGGAGTCTGTTAGAAGATAGTTGGTGGGTCCTGACTTTTTTGGCTCGTTGTAACGCTAAATTATTGGTTAAATTAATATAGTTTGACGTTTTCTTTAAAAATTTCATATATTAGACCAAATTTTCACACACAAAACAGTATAAAATCGATCAGACCAAATAAGCCAAGATTAACGTTGATTAAAGTAGAATACACGCAAATCATACATTTTAAAACTAAATTGGTCTAGACTTTAGAATGAGTCATACCATAAATTTCAGTACAATTAAAAACATCAGCAATTAGTATAATGGCATTGATTAGTTAAGATTTTTTTTAACACACAATACATGTAACACCAAGTATATGTGCAATTTTCCAATATACTACATAAATTCCCTTACAAATCTTACATTTTCCTTTTCACGTTTATCAATGCACACTATTAACCATCAATATATTTAATTCTCTATGAGTAACAAAAATAAAAAAATCAGATATCGAAAAATTTATGATAAGTCAAATGTAGTTACGATTTCAAAAATAAATTTATAATGCATTAATAAATAAAGTGAAAAATTGAAAATATGTGAATAATGTAAAACTCAACAATGCTTCACATACTCAACAACGGAAGTTGAATAAATGATTAAATATAAAATATACAACAACAACATAATAATAGTAATTGTAACAACAATCCAAACAATAATACTAAAATATAGTCATGAAAATAGTGGTGGTGAGTCTATTGTCTAGTTCGAAGACTTGTGAATTGTTTATATTAGTCAGTTTTTGAACCCTCAATTGAAGCATTTTCAAGACTAATGTTCTTTGTGACTTTGCCAACTAAATCAATTGAATTCTTGAAGACTTGTAAATTATAAATTAAGCGACTAACTTTGCTTTTTCTATGCGCTAGTGATATAACATCACAATATCAAGAGCAGCTGAAACAAAAATTTTATTTTGTTTGGGAGTAACTATATGTTAGTTGAGTTTAAAAGTATTCACTCCAACTATATTTAATTTTGTTTTGCAAAATATTACCCTCATTGGGTACCCATGGGTCTAGCGGGTCAAAGCAAGGGATGGGCGGGGCAAATAGTAGTGGTGGATGGGGTGGGGGTTTAAACACGGGATGAAGATGAGTTAGTGAATCCCCGCCCCAACTCGTCTCATTGCCATCCTTAAATAGCACCCTCCCTTGCTTGCCAACCGTGAAGGAACTCGGATGCAATCTCTAAGCTTCAATAGACAAAGGTCTTCGTGTCTGTATTTGGGTTGCGGCAATTGATGTGTGTTTTCTTTTCAACATTTTCTTATCCCGAGTTTCTTTTTTTTCTTTTTTCATCACTACAACAAAACAAGCCTTTAGCAACGCTCTGAAAATGTTACATTAGATCATTAAAATGTTACAAAAGGCTATTGCAACACTTTTACCAGTGTTACTTCAGGTCTCGTTGCATAAAGTAATATGCAACACTTTTTCTCTTATTATGTAACACTGAATGAAAGTGTTGCATAAATACCTCAAATGCAACACTTTTTGCAACACTTTAACAAGCATTTTAAGCAACACTTATTCAAATAAAATGCAACACTTAAGACATGATTTTAAGCAACACTTTTTTAATATACATGTAACATATTTGTTATGCTATTTTGCAACACGCCAACACTTGTGCAACATTTTATTAAAATTGGCAACACTTCTCTAGAATTTTAAGCAACACCCTTTACCAATATTTATATTAACCATTTTGAAACTTTTCATACTTTTTAACTGCACGTATAGATACAAAACAACATGCTTGTCATGAAATTTTATATATAGTATAATATAATATTACAAGTATTAACATATATTCATAATCTGTAATGAAGAAATATCCAACATATATCATATGCTACAAACAATATCTTAAATACATCTCAAAGAGTGTTTCATAAACTAAAAATTAACACTGCCCAGTTTGGGCAAAAAATCAAAAATATCATAGAATACTTCTAATAGCAACTAAAAATCTTCTAACTGGCCGAAAACCGAAAAAACAGAAGACATGCAACTTCATTTCTTCAACTCTTTTGCCTTAGCAATCCCATCTTTCTCATTTTCCACATCTGAGTGATCATAGTTGCCTCCACATCATTTGACGTCATTGAATACAAATGTACAACCTCTTTTGCCTTATCAATGTCTTCTTTCTCATTTTCCTCTTCACAATTTTTTGTATTATGTGCCTCATAACCCTGCATTTCAATCTGCAATATAAAACAATACACCATACAAAGAGGGCATTGTGGCAGCATCATAGAGTTTTATAAGCCCTAGTACTTCCATCTCATTCTTGTTATTACACTTTCAATTAACTTGTGTCTTCATATGACCATTCTTGGTTCCAATAAGAGTCATATTTCAAGGAAATGACAGTTACGATTTGATGATTTGCAACTGGGATGGAAACTGAAATTCTCAAATGTCAACAAATAACAGATATAGAGCCCCTGCACACTACGGTAATCAATATGCAATAGCAATTAATAAACTGAAATAAAGAACCATCCATCTTCGCTTACTTAACACATTGACCTTCAAGAAGGAATTTGACTTTGAATCTCACCTCAACCGGCTGTCTAAGTTTCCCTAACTGCCTAGTTGCTTTCATGACCTTCAAAGTAGATGTCGCCGATACTATTCCCAGTGAGCCATCGAAATATCTAGCATCAATAACAGTGTCCTGTTAACAAAATGTAATCTTAGTAGGTAGCAGAAAAATGTAATAATGAAAGTATTTAAAGAGAAAAAGGATATGAACTGCCTTACCAAGTGAGATCCAATTAGCAAAGCCTTCTGACTTGGATTGATTCTGTCAATTCATCCATGAACATTTCCCATGTGGTCAATCCATCTGGAAATATTGGCAGACGTAATTAAGTTTCTTGAATAATATGAAACCATGTATGCAACGCAAAATTCATGTTCTCAAACTGGTATCCTCCATCCATGAACGAATAAGGTTCCTAGCCCATATAGAAGCAGGACTTTGGAATGTCCCCTTAAGATAGTAAATTGCATCCTTACTTGCAATTTGCAAGTTGCAAAGTAGTAGTGTTATAAATTTATAATAGGGTACTGATGCATATAAAGGAGTAATAAAATATTGACATAACATTTGACTTAGCCTTGCAAGTATGAGAAATCAAATATGATCATTGCATCCAAAAGACTTGGAAATCAAATATCATGTTCAATTGTTGGGTTAACTTTTTGTAGAAAGAGAGTGATGAGAGTCATCAGAATGAAAGAAGCTAATACCTTTCCAAAGATCATATAGCCTTGCCACGGCCTCCTGCTTTAGTTTTCTCGAAACAAGTTATTTTTAGAGCTCTCTCCATTTTCAGTGTCTGGTTAATAGATATAGTTAATTAATCCATGTTCAAGATGTAAAGGTTCACTTTGTTTAAGTTAAAACATCAGAAGGAAAAAAAGTAGTCCTATTAGCAGAAGTATCCTATACACAGTATGATAGTATTAATCGCTTCACAAGCGGAACTCAAGTTTCATGTGGGCAAAAGTGACTTGAAGACAGGCAGACTACATTGCTTGGCAGCTTAACACATAATGGTTTACCTTAATGATACCCTTTACGAAAAAGCATGGTCCATATACCAACCAATGCAATATTATCCCAATTCAATATCAGTTAAGGGAAAAAAATTTCAGAGTCGCTTATTCATTACCAAAGGAATACACTCCAATTAATCAGACCTAATAATTATATGGATATACATAACAAGTGAAATAAAACGTATTCAAAATACTCATACTTTCACATTAATAAATACTTAAATAGATACTCCTTAATTTCTGTTTTATGTGTTGAACTTTTCTAATATTTGTTAAAAAAGTTATTTTTAGAGCCCTCTCCATTTTCAGTTTGCGAGCCAAGCATTGTAGTCTGCCTGTATAGATAGAAGCAAACTAAAGAGAGTGAATTAAAATAACAAGTCAAGAACAAAGGTGCACCTTCACAAATAAATAGTGACTAAGGCATACTAATACTAATAAGAAACTTGAAACGGAGTACCAGCTTTAATAGTAATAGCTTGAAAGAATGTTTAAGAGTGGGGAAATGGATCCATCCCACACCAACTTGGTCAAATATATATACTTATAAATTTAGATTAAAAGATTAAAATTTTAATAAAATATTAATATATTATAGTTATACATCTTAATATTTATAGATTTTGATATTGATATGCTCTAATAGCCACACATCTTAACATTATAATTATAAGAAGATTGGTAAGATACTCCTTGACAGGTTGTTTTTAAGATAGAAGGCCAAATCTTTACATCTATCAAACAAAATGAAAGGAATAAGAAGACCAAATAAGAGGGCATAATAGTTATCTCACTCATTTGTAACTCCATAAAATGAAAATGGTGTTATGTGAAGTCCATTTATTAATTTTCACTAGAGCCATAGAAGCTGCAATTTGTTTTTAGCTTGGTAGAGCTTAGCAATGTTAGAACTTTTTTAAAATGTTGATTCTTTGTACAACAAAAGTATAACCTTTTGGAAATATAGTGTTCGGTATAAGCTATATCCCCCCCACCCCCACCCCACCCCACCCCACCTAGAGATTTAGTAGTATATATAAATTGAATTATTTGAGGCAGAAGTTAAAAAAACTACAGGAGTAATAAATAAGTAATTACTAGTAAGTGGCTGGATGATTATCTGACCAGTCACTATGTATGCTTAAAAGTTCTTGTGGACTCCCAGGTTACATTTAGATTCCTAGATGGCTAGACGTTTGAGACCTAAAATAAGAAATATTGTTGCTCGTGAATCAGAAATTCATCATAAGATACATGGTATTTTTTACTCACATAAGAATCTGCATATGATATTTGACAAACCAACTCACTAAAGGGGGCAAAAAAATCCATAATCACATATCCACTAAAACCGAATAAATAATCACATATGAACTTGAAACTTACATTCACAGAGATTTAGAATTGGATGGAATTGAACTTAAATTGAATTTCATGCCCTGTAGTTTCATGCCACAAATAAATCATTCAATTCTGAGTTTACAAATTACCAACAAATGAACCTCGAAACTGAGGACATACCCATTGAAGACAAAATTGAGAATTTACCTGGAAGAGAGCTGACTGTCGTCCAAGTGGTCGGGAACAACAGGGCAGCGTTGCCTTCGTCAAATTCATCTGCAGCAGCGGTGGGGGCGTCTTCGTCGAAGTCGCCGGGAGAAGCGGCTGCAGCGGCGGTGTCTTCTTCCAAGTCGTCGGTTTGCTGCAGCAGCCTCTTCGTCGAAATTGTCAGGAGCAGCAGCGGCGCTTGGTCAGACGGATGGGAGCAGCAGCAGCGCTTGCTCAGACGTCTTCGTCCAAGACGTTGGTCTGCTGTGCGTCCTATTTGTCGAAATCGTCGAGCAGCAGGGATGGATGGGAGCAGCAGTTTTTTTCCTTGGTCAGACCGACACACTGATCCGGTGATATCTTCGTACAAAGGGTTTACCGGTTTACCCTAGCGTTTATTTGTCAATGTGTATTGCAACGCTTGCAAAAAAATGTTACTTAAAATTCGACGAGATGTAACACTTAAATCTATGTGTTGCATAATTACACATTTGTGACGTTTATGCAATGTTTTTTAATAAGTGTTGCAAAACATCAACTCTAAATATAATATGCAACAAAAATAAAGGTGTTGCACATAAAGTGTTACTAAAGGTCTTTTTTGTTATAGTGCATCCTGCTGAGAAGTCTGCTCTAGCCGATGGTTCGTCACATATATTGTGATTTTTTTGGGTTTGATTGTGCTTCTCAATTTATTTCTATCATGGTTATTCATTTGAGTGATCATATGAGAGAATGTCTATTGAGGGTGAGGAAAGCAGTGGACTGGTGTAAGAACGTGGTGCTCTTGATGTTGGCGGTGGGGCATAGGAAGTCCCACAATTTTCTATCGCTACTACAATTATTACGGATAAATTTGCCCAACCTATTTCTTTTCGAGAGACGGTGGCAATGGTCGAGCATTGAGAAAGGGGAATAAGCATAGAAAAATGGTAAAATGCGCTTTTTTATTCAATTTTATCACTAGAGTGGCATCTCTCGAGTGCTTCAGAATGGCCCGTGGTCCTTAAACAAAACTTAGTGGTTATCAGTCGAGACGAAGTGGACCACCAAGAGAAGCATTATGAGATTTGCCTGGAATGACAAACACTTTAGTGGGTGTGATGTTACTCAAACACCCTAACCGAAAAATCTATTGGCTACGGACTAAACTGCTAGTTTGAACATTCTTAACAAGTTTGAGGATCTAATTGAGTGATTTTAAAGTACAATAGCCTAATTGACCTTTTTGTCATAGCACAAGAACTTAATTGAGAGTTTTTCCTATTCTTTTTTGTTCTAGTATTCTTGCAATGCAAGAAAAGTGAGAGGAAATTTTACAAAAAAAACTCTCCAAACACAATGAAAAATATACACCCTCCGTCCCGCTAAGATTGTCTCATTTTACCTTTTTTGTCCGTCCCATTAAGATTGTCACATACCTTATTTGGTAAAATTTGTGTGACTCTAAATCATTATTACTTTATTCTTACTTTATCACTTCAATATCAATTACATAAACTACTTTTTATTAATTTGTGTGTCACTTCCTCTTGTCCCATTGTTAGCGGGACGGAGGGAGTAATACATAAACATGTAAAGTACGTAAAAATAAGAAGACCAAAATAATACTCCCTCTGTCCCTAAATTTACTTCCATTTCGCTTTTCGAGAGTCAACTTAAATCACTCTTAAACTCTTACTTTTTGTATCAAAACTTTATGAAAATTGATTTTTTTTGTGCAGGCTTTGTAGCGGGTTTAATGTAGTTTCTGAATATGTAAATTTTATTTACTAAAAATAATCCGAGTTTTCACAGGGATCATTTAACTTTATCGTCGGTCAACCTTCGTAATCCGCAATCGGAAGAACATTCAGGGACGGAGGGAGTACTCCGTAATAAAAGTATGAGAAGGATACAAGAAAAGAAAGAAAGCTATTTGGAAAAAGAAGAATAATCATGTACTACGTATGAAACTGTTTTGAAAACATCTATTAATTGCGAAATTATGGATTTTATGAGTTTTCAAAGAAAGAGCAAATTATTTATTATCAACCACTCTAGATCAACAAAACAAGATATTCAGATGTGGAATTATTTTCGAGACTATGCTTTGATGTAATTATTATTTGGACAGTGTGAGATCATGGCTCTCATACGGATTACGAGTACTCTCATCCGTAATCCGTACGAGTGAAGGCAGCGGAACTGTATAAGCTTTGGTTTAGTGTACTAATGGGATCAACAATACAAACTTGTATGCACTGTCGCGCTGAGGTTAGTGCTAATCCGTCGTTATCTTCTTCGTCGTTCCTTCCCTCTCTCCCTTCAATTAATCCCTCCGTGTTTCCGGCTATCCAGCAATCCTACGCAATCCAGCTGAAACTCTGAAGCAACTTAGCGAGCTGAACTGTAGGGAGGAATGTACTTTGAGCTGATATTCTGGATCTAAAATTCCAGAAAAAGCAAAACTGCTGCCTGAGAATGAGGGTTTTGCGAGATTCGTGGTGTTTCTGTAACGGTGGAGGGAAGTCAGAGCGAATGAAGGCTTCCATTCTATCGAGCAAAGGTCCGGCAATGGCTAAAATAGCCTCCGGACCCGGTGACGGTACCGGTTTTTTGATCCACCGCAATCTTCTCCTCACCGCCCACGTCAACCTCCCTTCCGCCCCTGCAGCCGAGGCCGCTGAGATCCGCATCCAAAACGGCGCAGCTGCTTGCCTCTTCCCTCACAGGTAAGCTCGGTTGAATGCATCATCTCGCATGCATCCGGTTATTAGGTTAAAAAGGAGCAATGAGCAATCCGTTTACTGATGCTACTAAGTGCTCATGTTAGCCATATTTATCACCTCGTGCATACTAATGCTTAAAGTCGAGCCTGTTTCAGATGATCAAATGTTCATCATTAATATAAAAAAGTACTATCCAAAATTTGGTGGATATTAGGAAAGTCGCTGCAACAAGTAACCAATGAAAATAATGTAATGCCTAATTGGTATGCTATCTGAGAATTGCCTTCTCAAGTTTGTTTTTCCCTGTCAATAATGTTCTGAATTATAACAAGTGTCCCTGAATCTAGCTTGTTCATTTGCATTTATTGACCCTTAATTCATTCTAATTCAAGGCTGTCATTATGAGTTTAATAATTAGATATAAATGTGTGCTTTACTAATAGATACACTGGTAGGTTGTAAAACTGTTTTGTGAAGCTAAGTTTACCCCAAAAAGCATGACCTGTGTGGTTCCATTTATTTGTTAAAATGTTCAGCATCATGTCGCTTGCTTCATTGAGATTCAATATTCTAGAATCTCGCAGTGACATTCTTCTAAAAAAGATACCTTAAAAGAAGTACTATTTAAGTCCACAATGCTCACTTCTTTCTTTTTCTTGTACTCTATGAGTATGAGCATTTCTAGCGCATATTTGACTGTTGTGTGTTTCACGTCGCAAAATCTTATACATAGCAGTATTCTATGAATCATTGTCAAATCTAGTACTTCACCTTGGAGTTGTTACAAGGACGATCCAGATTGATTTAGTGTAACTTCTCCCATCTTTCAAATTATTTAATTTAGACCACAATCACCACATATGTAGTAAGTCCATGGTAGAGTTATAGCAGAGGATCCATTTTCTTACCCCAACTTATTCCACTTAGGTAAAAATCAGCCGACCTAGACTCCCTTAGATTGGGTCACTTCTAGACCAGCTATTAAGCATGCCATTTGTGCACGATGGGCACCTAGTGTGCTCAACAACATTGCTTGGGCTATGTTTGGAACTCGGAATGGAACTTGGGAAACTGGAAATGGTTGGCAAGGGTGGGGAAACACAAGAGTAGTTTTTTTACTGTTTGGATTTGCCTAGGAAATTTGGATTGGAAACCAAATACGGAGTATAATTTAGAAATTATGAAATTTAAATTATTCTAGATTTTTTAGTCTCCATATGATAGAAATATTTAAGTAAACAAGTTTGAAATAAAATATGGAGCATCAGGTGTGAATAAATTATATCATCTAATATAGAGAGCAAAGTGGAGGGAGAGTATACACGTGGAGGATTGATCAGTTTTGTTTGTCTCCCTTTTGTTTATTAATATTTTAAACCCCGATTTCATATGCTGATTCATGCTTTTGGTAGGTTGTTGTTGTTGTAATATATCATATGCTTCCTACTTCAATAATTTCTCCTAATATGTTGCATTGGGTGTGGGCTCGTGTGAGATTGTCTCCTATATTTGTATGCAGATTTTTTATAACCAGCACAATACTTGATCTGAGTATAGTAGGACTTGATTCTATTGATGGAGATGCAACCAGGCAGCCTCATTTCCTGAAAACCTGTGCTAAATCAAACCTTGACCTAGGCAGCTTAGTTTATTTGCTGGGCTACAACAATGATAAAAGCGAGCTAACGGTCGGTGAAGGGAAGGTTGTAATAGCCACTGACAATCTAATAAAGCTGTGCACGGATGGTGTCACATGGGCCCCAGGTTCAGCCGGTTTTGATGCTCAGGGAAATCTTGCTTTCATGGTGTGTGATCCTATGAAGCTAGCCACATCATCTCCAAACTCAAAGTCATCTTCTATGACATCATCATCATCATCGTGGAGGAACAAGGATAATAATACTTGCAATATGCAATTTGGTATACCAATCCCGATTATATGTGACTGGTTAAACCAACACTGGGAGGGAAGCCTTGATGAACTCAATAAACCCAAGTTGCCATTGATGAGATTGGTGGTATCGGGTGGTGGTGGTGGTGTGGGCAACCAAAAGAGTGATCATTCATGTCCTTCATTCACGATGAGGCGAGTATTCAAAGGTGATGAGAAGGAAGGAACCCCTACATCCTCAAACACACCACCATTGTTGAGACCTAATACAGAGTTGCCTGTTGGTCCAAGCTGTTCTGCCACAGATCAACATGCACAGGGAATCCCGACTCCTGAAATTTTTGAGTCACCAAAGGTCCAAACGCATCAGCTCTTGGACATCAATTTTCCATCAAAGGTATGTTTGGATACAGGAAATGCTCGAAAAAAGCTTTGGAAAGTTATTATTTTCTTATTTTTTGTTTTACCTGAAAAAATGCATTAGGGAAAATAGACATAAATAAATAATAGGCATAAATAAACAGATCGAGTATCAACAGTTATCTAAAATAACTTAGTTGATTCTTTAGTCCTAGAGCCCATTTGGTACAGGTATTTTGTTGAATCTGCTGAACTTTAAAAAAGAATAAGCTTTTGGTAAATTAGATTTCAACCAATGAGTAAGGCAAACACTATTTATTCTGCTTATTAATAATCCAATATATTTTTATTTTTTTATTTACCACACACATTTTCTTCCATATTAATTTTCCTTCATGTCACTTTATCAGTATTCTCCAGGTCCTAAACGGGCCCCAAAGGTTTCAAAAATAACTGCTGCCTTTCCACAATCTGCAAGAAAAAAACCTTCTCACTACTATGAAGAAGTTTGTGGAGAAAAGTCCAGTGATGGCCCAGAAGCTGAAATAGCTTCAACTGGATCCATAAATGGGCCACAAAGTGAGGTACAAAGTTCATCTCCGGTTGAGGCATCAGATATGCAGCAACAACAACACGAAGATTACTACAGCAGCGAGGGAGAGACAACGACAATGTACTCAGCAGAAACCGCAGAAAGCCGTAATATTCCAAGAAGTAGTGATCCTCCTGCCAGACGAGGAGGGAAGGAGGTGGGGAGGAGCCAGAGTTGCATGAGTTACACCAACAGATGGGGGGCAGCTATGGTCCCAACAGCACATAGGACAACATCAACTCCCTCGGAGAAGGGCAGGAAGGTCCATTCTCACGGAGCAACAACCTCACATAGAAGCAATGACTTTTTCAGCCCTACAGTTTCTTCCATCATGAAAAAACGTAACAACCCTGAGATGAGACCAAAGCCGACGCCCAACAGGATACCACGTCACAGCCCAATAAATCCATCTTCGCCTAGGTGGATGTTCTGACGACGATCTAACCGCTGACAGCCAGACACGCCTCTTTTCTCAAATGCTCTCATTTTTGGCTCTTTTTCCCACATTGTAACTAATTTCCTGGTGATGAGGGACAGCATAATATCAAAGATCTGCTGTTCCATATTATAATTTATAAGTAATACTGCGTAATAATTTTGTATTTTTGTCTGCTATACTTCAATTATACTACAGAAAATTTAATAGGGGTAGACAACTCAGCTTTCTCTTTTTCTTTTCAGTTTTCAGTTCAGTTGATGAGTTAGAAGAATGATTACGGTTTACCAATTAAAAGAAACTATGTTTGGTTTGATTTGATTTTTTTTTTAATTTTTGAAGGTTTATCGTATTATTAATATGGGTTGGTATTACTCGAATTCAGTTCAATTCAGATTAAAACAGTTTGAAAAAACATTACCAAATTAAACCCGAATAGAACATTGTTTAGTTTTGGCTCAGGATCAATTTGGTTCAGTCAACCCAAACCAAAATGCCCAAATCCCTACTAATCAATATGGAAACGTCAATATATTACTCCGTACTTATTAGCCATTGTGATTAGGAATAGAGTGAGGACATGCTAATTTCGGGAAGTATACGTTTTTTTCTTCAAAAGTCAACATGATCTTTAGATTATTATCTTTTATAAATTTTTTTGAAATGAAAAAAACTAACAAAAAAGAAGAGACAAGAAAAAATTGTTTTTCGGACTTCATTTACAATATATTATGGGGTCAATACTTTTCGCACTGAAATTTGGAAACAACTCTGTTTATTCCAAATAGACTCTTCCTCACAAGTGAACAAATGGTACACTTAAAAAAGTTAAGATCTAGTTTGTTTGTTTGTTTATTATAAACAGTTGTTAAACATTTGAAGTTAGAAACACTATGAAAGCCGCAAGCCGCAAGGATGAAAGGGCATAACACACAAACAAATTCTCAACCTTTTGAAAACATTTGGTTGTTAAAAGAACTTGTCATTTATTTTTAGTGAAAGTCTTGTGTTACATTTATTTTCAAAAGACTTTGGGGTCAACAAATTTTATTAAGGGGAGTTCTACGGTGCACCCGTTAATTTGATTGTATCATAGGGGGACCAATAATATTGTACCACATGGAAAATAATTAAAATATATATGAATGTACCGTACATGCGAAATTTAGAGGTGCACCGTAGAATTTCCCTTTTATTAAAGTGCAAACCATATTTTTACATAAATATGTGTCTAGTTAGATCATTTGTAAAAGTTACATCTTTCAATACATTTGTAATGTCTTATATTTAAAATAAATATATGTTTTTACTTTTATTTTTGGAAACATATTAAACTAAAAGTTACCAAATTCCTACAGGTTAATTTTAATCAAGAACACGAAGGGCCCTTCTCCAATGAATCTTTGTTGGGGACGATTGGGGTTGATGTAATATGATACGTAGTAATTCCTATAAATATATCTCATCATATTCATATTTTTATATGCTTCTAACCTTAAAATCCACTCTTATTTTCTCTATAATATCATTCTATCTACACACATTTCAAATTCATTATTCTTCATTACTTATGGAATCATATATTCCATTAAAACTCTGTTTCAATCAAAATCAATTACTATTTCATTAAAACCTCTTCAAATAAGTTTATGTACGCACAATTTACTCCTTACACTTCATAAGTTTGAAAAAAAGATGAAAGCACCGTGAGGAAAGGGCTGCGATTATTTGGCAAAACCAAATAAAAGAAGAAATTATCATATTTGAAAGTGCAAGTAAAAGAGGAATGGGAACTTGGGAAGTAAAAACTAAAAAAAGCTAGCAAATTGAAGATGGGAGTTATAAATTATCATGGCATAGGCAACGATTAAAGAAATAAAACATGCAAACCAGAAAACGGGAATGGGAGGTTTGATCATGAATATTACTAACTAAAAAGGTTTGGACAAAAATAGGACCTTCTTTATAACTTTCCAAAAAACATGTGATACGGTGGTTTCATTTTAAAACTTGGAAAGGAAATGTCACATATGCCCCCTGCTAGTCAACTTTGTACTTGTTTCTTTCTCCCAACCATTTCGGACGCACTGGAAGTCTACACATGCTGGCAACAACCAGTGATTTTTTTTATTTATTTTTATAGTTTTATCATAACTGTGCCCTGTTTACATTTATCCGATTACGATTTACAAATAATTGATCCTATCAGTCATAATCTATGAAGCACGGATACTTCCTTAGGGTAGCGTATCGGCGTATCCGATACGTTCCCGTATCCGATACTCTAGGATACCCGTACCGTACGTTCCCGGGCCGTATCTGCAATTTTTAAAAGTTTCCATTTTTTATTTGTAATTTTTTGAAAGTTTCCGATACTCGTATCCTGACGGATACCCGTATCAACTTTTTTAAAAAAAATCCCAAAATTTACTTAATAAAATTCTAAAAACAATGAAAATCTAAAACTACATTTTACTTGATAATCAAATAATGGGCCTATATGACTATATCCGAATTAAGTCATTAACTCGTACTCCGAATTGGGTACTTGCACTTTTAATTTCAAGATTGTAGTTGTTTGACTTATTTATCATTTTAAATTAATGACTTATTGACTACATTTATATTTCGAAATGCACTAGTTTATATGAGAAATATATTATGAATTTATTACTAAGTATCTTGAAAAAGGAAAATGCTTCAATGCAATGAATAGGTAGACATCATAGGATATTATATGTATATATATTTTTTCAAAAAAAAACTATTTTTAATATTTATAAATAGACCCCTATAACTTTTAATATTTGTAGATACACCCCCATAACTTTTAATATTTATAAATATGGCCCCGTATCCGTATCCTACTTTTTTTTGTTTTGACGTATCCCCGTACCCGTTTCCGCGTTTCCGCGTTTCCGGTATCGGTGCTACATAGGTCATAATTACTCGCCCGATTAGTTATAGTTACCCAATTCAACTAGTGATAGTTACTTGATTTGACCAGTTACCCGTTCTGACCAGTTACAATTACCCGACCCGACCAGTTACAATTACCCAACCCGACCAGTTACAATTATCTGACCCAACCAGTTATAGTTACATGTCCGACTAATTACATTTACCCGATTCAACATTATAGTTACCCGAATTGACCAGTTACAGTTTTCTAACCTGACCAATTACAATTACTTGACCCGACCAGTTACAATTACCCGCCCGATCAGTTACAGTTATCCAATTTGACCGGTTACAATTACCCGACACCGACCAAGTACAATTAATGACCACCGCCTCCGGCCACCACCGACGACTACAACGTTCGGAGACCAACACCTCCGTCCACCGCCAGCGTTCACTATACTACCTCCGGCCACCGCCGGCGTTCATTACCTCTGGCCACCCCAGCGACCACCAGCTCCGTCCACCGCCGGCAACCACCACATCCGGCCACCGCCGGAGACCGCCGACACTTTGCCAATCTCACCCTACCTTTGCTCCTAATCGCTGCAGGTCGGCCTCCTCCGTAGATTCACCCTACCTCGCACCCCCCTCCCCAACCCTCGCACCACAAGATACCACCACAGCAGCGGCGGGGAGCGCCGCCACACCAATTCGCAATCTCAAGAATCGATCCAACTGCAGTGGTGTTCTGATTCAGCACAAGAATCGAGATAGAAATAGAAGTAGTGGCGGTGCAGACCTATAGTGGCGACAATGGCGGTGGAAGTCGAATGGTGAGCCGGTGAGATGAGTAGCGATGAAATTGAAGCAGGCCGGAGAATGAACGATGAGCGGCGATGCAGGGCTGAGCGATGACGGTGGAAGACGAAGGGTGAGGCGACGAGCTGAGCAATGATGGGTTCGAGAGTGATGGTCGCGTAGGAAGTCTGGTTGCTGACCTCTTCCAGATCTGGAATCTGGTCCTTGCTACAAATGTGGAAGACGGGCAGTGCTAAGGGCTTTTTAGAATTTTTACACTACATTGGTATCTTTTTTGTCATATACGAAAACCAGTCCTACTTGTGCCCAACTAAAAGTCGGGAGGTTTATTTTTGTCATTTTTTCATTATAATACCCTACGGCCTACACAAATATTTTCTTAGTACAGAATAATCATTCACACTAACAATGAACAAGTATTATATTTGTTTTATAACGTATCAAAAATTGTATACCCTCTCAAATTCAATAAGGCTTTAAGCCTGATGTTGTATAAATGTAATGTTTCAATATTTATAATATTTGGAATACAGCCCAAAAATGTAGTATTTGTAATTCGAATTAAACACTGATAAATGTATTTTATCAATTGTGTTTTAATACTTATAATAAATATCTTAATGTATATTAAGTCATTATTACTTTAGTTTTATATATGGAAATACATTTTAAGAGGAAAAAACATTAAAACCGAGCACGTTCACCCATATATACATCATACATGTGCGTATGCAAAGTCTCAAATGACGACTCAACATAGTAATACTGTAACAGGATGTACACCCATCAAAGCACAGAGATACAAGACTTCAGTAATGTTATGTAGACTGTAGTGCTACCAAAGAACAAAGTTATTTGATGCATTGCAATATTGATACAGCACAGATCTTTAAATAGCTACATGAGCTTTAAAAATTAAAAAGGCCAAAAAACTCTTTTCATTGATTACTATTACAACAAGGATTGAGTCATTTTACCGAGTGTGGACTTTCTTTGTTATTCCTGCTTCCAACAAAGTGCGTCATCCCTAGTCAAATGGTGCAAGGGGTGAACGCCGGAGGTGAAAATAATCACAAGCTCAGCTTGTAGAGGGTAGGTAGACTCGTATGGTGTTCTTCATAGTAATCTTCCTCCGACAAGTAGGACACTTACCTTGAGCAGCGATAGAAGCTTTGATGCACACTTTGCAAAAGATGTGACCACATTTGGTCGACATCTCCTCAACTAGTGGGCCCATGCAAACTGGACAACTGAACACCGGCTCCTTTGGTGGAGGAGGTGCCAATACCAATGCCACCTCCTGATACATTTTTATAATATATATAAACAAATTGGATGTTGTATAAAACAATAAGCACAATGAAGGTGGGGAGTGGGGGGGGGGTATGTGCCTATATTTGGATAACAGAGAGAGAACTACCAATACCTTTGAGTTATTGTATTCTTCAAGGTTTATGCATGTTATGGTTTTTGTAACTGGTTGGTTTGTACGAGCCCTTCTGCGCTTGTTAGTGTTGGTAGATGTAACCCTGAGCAGACACTCATCTGCACAGTTATCGACTGCTCAGAAAAAACTACTATGACCCTTGTTTAGTTGGGGAATTGACATGGGAGTTATGATTATTTACTTTTTCTTGCATTTACATGGTTGTGAAGAAAGTAAATATAAAAACACATAGAGGAATGCCTATTTTAACTAAAAACAAGGATACAGTTGAAACAAAATATTTGGGAGTAAGGGTTTAGGGAGCGAGGGAGTTATTTTTTCCCTTTCAACTATATAGTTATCTCATCATCATTACCTCAGTGCCGCAAAGGTTCCCACCTACGTTGGGGTAAGGGGTCGGATGCACGCAGTCTTACCCATGTACTAAAGCACATAAAGACTTTCTGGATGACCTCTAGCGAAAATTGCGTCGAAAATTGTATGGACCAACCACTGCTTCATAACAAAGAAGCGCAGACAGTTCAATGAACCATTTTGCTTTATTCCATCATATTTCCAAGCCAAAAATTGTGAGTCATTGGCTCCATTGCAAATGATGGATATTCAACTATATAGTTATCTAACGCGATAATTTTACATAATTGAAGATACAAAAGTACAAACTTGTATCGTTTCAAGGTACTAGTCATTTAATTTATCGCCACAAATGACATAATTATTTTAATTTAAGAGTAAAAATAACCCCCCCCCCCCCCCCCGCTCCATTCCCCTCCAATATCTAACTCACAGACATATGGTAAATGGAATCTGATAGAAAAAAGGGTGACATCATTTAGCAAGGGGAGATTTTCCTTTATCAGGTTGAAGCCACAAGTTCCCAAGCAGCACTTATAACTTGAGTGAGGCTTACGCCTCTGACGCTTTAAGGTCTGATACTCTGATTTCCAGGAGGCTTAAGGCTTAGGCTTGATGTCGGTGAGGCATATAGGCTATCAAGGCTTAAGCCTTAATTTTATAGAGGAATCCTAGAATCTGGCCCTCTTGAAAAGCTTGTTGGGCTTTGCAGCTTTGCTAACCCTAGCTTGACTAGTTGACTCCTCTACTGATCATTCACTTGTCTTTTCTCTCCCAATCACACTGTCCTAGTCTTCTTTCTTCCTCAATCATTACCTTCCATAAAACCATATTTACCGGTCCATTCACAGAGTTCAGCATTCACGAGCAGCAGAGCGCCCCGTGGGTTACCACCAGCGACCACAAAACACACTTTGATCCCTCATTTGTTCCGCTTATTGATATATATTACATGTCTTTTAGTTTTTGCGAATGTTGTCTCTTAAATGTGCAGCAGGTTGTAATTATCAATCTGCGCTGTTTAAAAACTCCAGCACTTCACTATTAACGGTAGAGACTATTATTTACAGCATATTGAAAAATTGAGGAACGATACTTGCAACACGTTACATAATTATGGGTCGGAATTTTACAGACTATTATTTACAGACTATTACTTACAATTTCTTACGCAAAGGGATGGATTTTACAAAAATTAAAAGATAAGGACTATATTTAAAAGTGTATGATAAAAGAGGGACTAAAAATGTTTTCACTTGGATTGAAAAACTTCCTGGTCTAGTATACGTGTACTTTACATTTTTACCATTCCAAATGAACACATCCTAAGACTGTAATTCTCCTTCCAATGAACAATCTTATTAGATTTGAGGATTAGTAGGTTGAAAATTAGAACCACTCTAAAACACGTTCTTAGTTTTCATGGAGGAATAAAATGCATATTGACTTCCTCTTTTGTTCTTCTTGGAACATTCTTTGTGTTTAAAAAAAAATACAAATTTATAAATCATTGAACTATTACCATGAACTACCTTTTATTTTTCATATTTTATCTATAATAAAATGAGGTTTACACTTTCACCACGAGGATTACACCTTATGAGAAGGAAGACCAAAAGCTTGGGGACCAATTATGTCTTTGAAATCCTTGGTGGCAAGGATTAATTTTTGTTTTACAAATTTATATCTATTTGTTAACCCTAAACTACAAAATAACTATATAATATTTAGTTACATCATTTACTTATATGCCAGTGTATTTTTTCATCCTCACTTCTCCCCTACCCTCCAATATCCCTCCACCAAAGAAGTGCTGTAAGGAACTACCCTCAGCATAGTTCACCAACTGCTACCATGCATAGAAGAGGAATTTTATCAAGCCCAAAGAAGAAAGGTACTCACCTGAATCTACATCAACCACAGCAGCCTGTCCACGGTTCCTTTTAAGGTTGTTCTTGGCCTAAGAAAATTTTAAAAATATCTAAAACAATCAGTCAAGGCATAAAAGTCATATATAATAATACTAAATGACAGTAGACTAAATATACCACGGACTTGTATATACGCAATATAGAAGACATACTTGAGCAAAGGCACGGCGAGATAATATAGTGACATCATCATCATCAAGTCCATCAATGTCAATTGGTTCAGTACTCGAGGTGACTCTTTGAGCATGTGGCATATCCTGAGAAACGGAGCGAGTAGAGGTTCCCTCCTGATTAAGGTTCTCCCATGGAGGCATGACATTGAGATCAACATTGAGTGAACTCTTCGTCCTCTGTAAAGCTCTTGCGCACCTGGATGGATGACCTATTTGTTCCTGACTGCTCATACTGCGATCTTATGATCAACAACTTTTCAGCTGGCAGAAAGTTGTGCAAAAGCCTATATGAAGCCAAGTAATTGCTATAATTAAATCATGATCAAGACATGAATCTGCTTTGACTAATTGACTACCTCCAACACATGGGTAAATATACAGAAATATTCACTGCCCCACAAGGAAATTAGGAGCCAGACTTTTTGTGTGTTTGTTTATTGTATATTTTTCTTCATAAACCAATGGTTCCCATTCAGTTGATACTGTTTAAAAGGTAAAATGGTTATCCAATGACGCACATCTAAGTTTAGCAGTTAAGATGACATATTTAATCCTTTAACTAAAAAATATCAAACTCTACTAATAATACACCCTATTCTTTCATTTGCACACAAAAAAAAAACAGTTTTAAAATTAAATCCAACTGTTTTTACATAGAAAGTGCATATTAGTTAGTTGTGGAAATTAAGACAAAGAAAGATCAATAAATGAAAATTAGGGATTGATAAGTTTGTTGGAACAACAATTAAAAAAGGTACAAATATATTGACTGCTACATGAGTGGAGCGAAAACAATGTTGCTTGGAAACTCTTAGGATGTGGCATTTCTCGCATTTCATGTTTCTAGTGTTGCATTTCCATGCTACTTGGAGCAACAAAACTTATTGAAATAGTAAATACGCAACCTTCTTGATTGTGGAGTCAAAGTTTGGGTTTCTACACTCTAGTGAGCTGTTCACCGTCTTAGAGGGTTAAAGAGAATGTCTCAATGCAAAATCTGCTCCCTTAGCTAAAGGCTTGAGCAAATTAAAACTTTACATGAAAAGAATGAAAGGTCGGCTCAAGGGAAAAACTAATCATCAAAACTTAGTTACCCATCATGGGAAAATTTATCCTCCAGCAAAGGTACTTGACATCCTAACACCCAAACAAAAACAAAAGCAAAACTGAAATAAAAAAAAAACAAATTTTAGACTCTCTTTCTTAATTTAAACTGCAAGTTTGAAGTTGAAAGCCTTCATGTATGCTACAAGTCATTGAACATTTAACAAAAGAACCCTGTATATTTTCAGAATCTTACTTCCTTAAGAGCATGATGGCGGGTTACAAAATCAAAACATTAAAAAAAATGTCGGCAAAGAAACTGATAAACCAAACAAGTTAGTAACTTTACCCGAAAGAATGCCCAAATTCACAGGTCTGAAATCTAAATGACCGATCATTGTGGCATGATCAGAATAAACGAGATCAGATGATCAATCGCCGAAAAATTAAAAATTAAAAGAAAAGATGATTAATCAAACCTAAATTAAGGAAGCGCTCCTATATCGCATCTGTCTGATAAAAACTGTTGGTACCGAGGAGATGGATGAAAAGAGGAATCGTGCCTTATAGTCCTCCTTTGTAACGTCTAGGGTTCTTCTAATTAGGGAAGATTTTAGAAAGAGGGGTGAGTCAGAGAGATGCGTGAAAATTTTGAGTTTTTTATATTTTGGGGTGCCAACTTGCTCTGCCCGCGCGCTTTTCATGCCAAATTCAAGCTCGACTAATGATATAAAGTCCTGAATATGTTTCCCTTTTGTGGAATACCAATTACCAAGTACATTTCATGTCATGTTATAGAAGATTCAAGCAATTTAAATGATATGATTAATATTCAGGAATGACTAATGACATTGATTTTGAGTTTTGACAATGCAAGTTCTGTATTTCTTACCAAATTAAAGAATTATGAACAAGAATTCAATCTTTGTTAGTGGACTCCTAAGAGAGGATTTACATTATGTCAAAGGGTAATGTGGTAATTGTATCAGCACCCGGTTTAGCCTTGGCGATGGTCGAGCTCCGCCTCATGGTAGTCAGGCTCCACTATTCGAGGTATTCCCGCTTTATGAAAAATAATGGATTGAAAACGAGAAGAATTCAATAAAAACTCACAGGCACGATGAGAAGTGCACGAGATGAACTACTCAGGTGAGTCGAGGTGTAAATTTTGCGGGTGGTATTTCAGAAAGCTTTGCAAAGCACCTTGACATCGAAGAAAATATAGACAAAGCATCTAATAAAAAGGACTAGTTTTCTACACGCGCGTTGCGCGATTGAATAAAATGCCCAATGTTTTTTTCGAAAATATGTACATCATACGCTGATTCGACATGATTACTTTTATGATTACTAGACCCTATTTTGAACAATTAAACTATATTTCTCACACAAACTTTAATCTTTAACTCTATATTAGAACATACTATCTTGCACTATTCACATACTCTGCTTTGTCTACATTTTACTTACTAATGTATCATAATTATTTTTTTAATAAATATTGTTAGAGTCCTCTTAATTTAAAATTTCAAAATATGATTTTTTTTTAGTAATAAGAAATGACATATATTAATGATCCAACTTGTGCGTTGGCAAACGTGAAAAATGGACTGTTGCAACTTAAAGAAAAAGGAGGAAGTATTACATATAGGAGCCCTGACTTAGGCTCCTCAAAAAACTAAAGGGAAGTTGTGCCTTCAGATTCCCGCTCAAGGGCGTTTTCAACCGCATAAGGAAAAGGTGTGAAATAAGTTTCATTTATTCATTTTAAATCTGGATTGCAACTTTTTTTAAATGAGAATGGGTATCTTTGGAATAAAATTCATTACCACTAAGGAATTTAAGACAACCTAAGAGCTAAGTGGGTTGGACATTAAGGGGCATCAAATTACTTTCGGAAATGTAACATTCTCTCAAAAATATCAAACCAACAAACCAAACACGAATACTTCACATTCTGACTTGCATAGATGATTAACTCGAACTAAATATGCCCTTAATATAACAAGCATGTCGCCGAACCCATTGATGTCCCATAAAGATGCATACTGCTGCTTAGTTTAATTAAGGGACACTGAAATTAAGCTAACAAACCAAAACAAATGCATGCATCTCCGTTATTCTCAGGCATAGCTACAGCTGCCACTTCACTTCTCGGGGGAGCCGGTTCGCGAAACACAGTCGTCACATATTTGGAGCCACAACCGCAAGTTGTTGCCACTCCCACACCTTCGGATGGAGACTGTTGTAGGCATCAGTGCAGAGAATGTTTAGCATTACATGATCTGGTGGCGGGTCAGGTGTCTCTTCACCAGTGGTCGTTTTGTGGATGGCAATGGATTTCAACAGATGGGGAGGAATCTATGGAGGGGGGGCGGGGACAGTGTGTCTTCTTCTATGTCATAGACATTGTCATAACTGGAATCAGGCGATGGTGGTGCTTTAAGTCCAGGGACAGTTGGTTTTTGCTCCTGCTGCTCCTTGAATGGCGATAAGAGATGAACCAAGCAATGCCACCCTCAAGTATAAATAGGACGAAACCCTGAGCTAAAGTGAAGAAAACATGGATTCAGAAATTCAACACGATATTCATAAAAAATGGCATTTTCTCAACCTGACACTGTCCCCACTACCTGATTCTGAAGAGTCCAAAACTACACCGAGTTGTAATGAGTTTTTAACTAAGTTTTGTGAAGCCATACCAAAACCACATTATGTTTTCCAAAACCACACTAAGTTTTGGAAAACTCATTTTGGAACTGTCATTATAATTATGTAATCCATGCCAAATCCACACCAAGTTTTCCTATAACTAATCCTTAATTTCTAATTCTATCTATTATAACAACTACATTTGTCACTTTTTCGTACAATGAATTACTTAATCCATGTCAAATAGTCTGTTTTTTTAAAGAAATCTCCTACCTATTGCTTTCTTTGACATGGCTTTGTGATCAAGTAGAAAAATTTCAAGTTGCATTTTTTATCTTCAGTCAGCTACACTATGTTTTTTAAATGGAAAAAAGGCTTCATACTCAGAAAACCAAAAAAGAGTAAAAGCAGTTTTTAGAAGCTACTAAACTATAAGTCCAGAAAAACATTAATGAGAATACTCTGGGTGTTAAAAAAACAGAACCAAGTGATTAATTATTATCGCATTTGTCGCAAAACAAAATCTTAAAATCTTATAATTGTCAATGACAGTCAGGGCATTCTAGCCTTTAATATGATGAGAGTACTGTTATTAACCTTTACTGATAGAGTGATAGTGATACACCTTTTTATTCATATCATTACAAACTTATTTGAATGCTTCTCAGTTCATTGACATTTGATAACAACCCATTCCAGTCCAAAATGCTTTCAAACTACATTCCTCTAGACTAGTAATCAAAATACTGCATAAATGAATTGATAACTACCACTTGCAAACATGAAGACACTCAGAAAATTAAAAAATGAAGCGGGGGTGGCATTAGGTCATTGCCTCAACTCGAATCAGCATATGGTTTAAAGTTACGGTTGATATTTCAGAACACTGAGACATTGTGGTCTGAATTTATGAATGACAAAAATGGTATATGATCTGAAAAACATTGTTAAATGTATTCCGGAAAACAAAACAGTGAAAATGTAACGTGCCGATGTAAAAAATTGCCTTCAGATTGAATGTGGTTTAATTTAGTTTTTCAAGTTAATCAGCCAGTCTAAACTATAATCCTATGAAGCAGAAAATAACAATCACTTGGCACTTTTAAGAACCCTGTTTAAAAATTAAAACCAGAACTGAGTTTGTCTTAAATGATGCAGCTAAATAGATAAATGAAGGAGCTATATAAAATCAAAATCATTGAAATGTCAGGCTTAAAAAGGGGGAAAACTGAGTTTGTGAAATAGATAGATATATGAAGAAAATGTAATCCTCCCGATACTTAGGGAAACTAATGAGGTTCCTAAGGGCTATTAGACCTAATCCATAGTCAGGAAAAGGAGACTTGGATAAACATTTCAAAAGAAGCTACATGCAATGAGGTTATCCTCCCGATACTTTGGGCCGATACTTCGGGAAAGTAATTGAGTTTGTAGGTGGGATTATACTGGAGAAGCCTGATTCATGAAAGAGTTTTTTACGTGAATATATCAATGCAGTTTGGGTTTACAAAAAAGTGAGTAAGTGACCATAACTGTCAATCACGTAAAGCAATCTAGGAGTAATTGTAGGAAAATCACCTTGTTCTTTCAATTAGTAGTCATATTTTTGTTAGAGAGATTCAAAGTTGTAATATTTGTGTAATTTTTTCTTCATGAAATCCTGTGTTGCTAAATTGTTTGTATGGTCATGGGGTTATTCAGTCAGTTTTGAATCTTTTGATGACATTTGAAGCTACAAATCATTGCAAAGAAAATTTCATGAACATTTTGGCAAATTTATAAACATCTTGGCAAAGCTATTTTCTAACCTGACAGTAACATCCGTGAGTTGGTCCTTAACATTGCAAGCTTTAACTTTTTCTCTAATTTGATGAGAGTATTGTTAATAACGTTCATTGTTAACCCTCATTTAAGATTTTAAGATAAGATTTAAGAAACATGGGGAGACACACCTCCTCCACATGTTAATACCTTAAAGGAAGTAAATACGGTATATTCAACTCGAAACTATTTGATTATCAACTCATTCGTTCGTAAGTGGAACTCAACGCCCCAAATTATCAAACGGATTCGACCTGATATGGGTTATAAGTTGAAGTTTCATACCTCGAAATATCTAGGTGGGGCAGTGCTCTGAAATTACCTTGGTCGTGTGGTTCTTGCTATTAGCTATACGGTTGTCCGGCGGCGAACAGATCCCAACTTGTGGCAAAACGAATTACAACCTAGGGAATTTCTTACGATAAGGGTTAGGAGTGGAGAGACGAATGCAGAGGAGGTTGTTTGAAGGTTGTCTCAAGCGAGATAACACAGGCAGAATGTATAGGAGAACGTTAACATATACAGAAGACGTTGAGGTTGAAAGGAGCCATTACAACAGACGGAAAGAAAACGGAGAAATAAGATGCTGGCAAAGAGGGCACGTTGTACAAGCTCACTAAGCTAGACGATTACACAGACATTTTTTCCATCCCTAAAATGCCCTAACTCTCATTGACAATTACTATAAGATTTTATGATATTTTTGGAGTTGTGATTGAAAAATACTCCCTCCGTCCCCCTAAGTTTGTCTCATTTTACCTTTTTCGTCCGTCCCACTAAGTTTGTCCCATACCATATTTGATAATATTTGAGTGGTTAAAATTCATTCTTGCTTTATTCACACTTTATTAATTCAATACCAACCACACAATTCTACTTTTTCTTAAAAATCACACCACATCCCTTTGTCCCAAACTTAGGGGACGGAGTAGGCCTGGGACATAGAACCGTAAAACCGGAAAACCGATCCGAACCGAACCGAATTTTCCGGTCCGGTTCGGTTCCTATAATCTTGGTCTTCAGCTTTTTTCGGTTCGGTTCCTATAGTATAGGATCGGTTCGGTTCCGGTTCCTAGACAGGAACCGAACTTCTTATACATTGCATGCGTAATCTTCATTTGAGGTGCTTCTGGGTGGAATTTATTTATGAAATTTTGTGAGCTTATTTCTCATGAAGTATAGATTATGTCCACCAAATGTGAGCTTAAAATACAATCGGGAAGTCAGTTAAATAAATTATTGAAAAATACTACGTCAAATATATGTAAAAAAAATGCATTGTTTTTCAATATTTTATTTAACCCACTTCCCGGTTGAATTTAAAGCTGAAATTTGATGGATATAATATACACTTCAAGTAAAACATGCTCACATAATGTCATCAAAAAATTCTACTCGGAAGCACCTCAAATTGAGGTGGCCAGACGGCGATTCAGGCAGAAAATTCTTATTAGAAATATTTGTCTTGCATAATATACTTTATATATTATGGACCAAGCCAATCTGAGTAATTAATTTTAACTAGTTTAGTCCACTTTTATATTTATTGTTTTTTAGGAAGTATATTTATTGTTTGTTTGTAATTGTATTTGTTATTTGATTTCACTTAAAAAAGGAATTAATATTCCGCTGATTACATTGTTATTTGTTCATAATAAATTACAAATATTACCAATCAGTTTATTATTACACACTTTTTACTTATGGTGCATTATTAGCAGAAGAATTTATTGTGGGGTTGAAACTACCTGCTATTGGATGTGTACCTCGGAGCTGTTAAACCTATTTGAGTTGATGCCTATTTTAAACCTTTATGTTTTTGTTATGTTTAAATTTAATGTTTGCACTTGGACTTTTTGTGATATTTGAAAATTGGGATATCAAGTATGTGTAATGTAATGGTCATAATTTTATGATTTGAAATTTGATTTTTTTTTACGTAATGGAAGGTAAAATGTGTTCATTTTAGTAGGATAATAAATTTTTATAAGGAACCGAAAAAGGTAAGAACCGAACCGAATTTAACAACTACATTTTTAACTAGAACCGAACCGAATTTAACGCCTATGATTTTTAATACGGTTCCATCGAATTTTAACCGGAACCGAACCGATCCCAGGCCTAGGACGGAGCCACGGAGGTAGTAAGTGACAGTGAGTCAGTGAGTCCCGTTAGAAATCTTTAGGGATGGTTTGGTACAGAATATCAAATTTATAATATTGTTGAAGCCATTTCAACGTAAATTTGGTATATGAATATATAAAATTGTGTGATAACTCAATTTTAACGTGGAAACCCGAAATGTTGAAAATCACAAGACTTTTCGGTCTAATGTCTAAATCACTCTCACTTTATTAATCACTCCTCACATCATTACACTGTACAAGAGCTCTCATTAATACTTAATAGAGTTTACAAGCTTTTCTATGCTAAGGAAGAAGAAGAACTAGTAGGAGGGGAGAGAAGACCCTCTAATATGGAGGAAAATGGGGGAGGGTGCAGATCTACTCTAATGGGCGGAATGAGCCAAAATGGCTAGAAAGGGCCGAAGAGGGATTCATTGGTCGGGTTGTATATGGTGGTAATGTAATGTAATGTAATGTAATGTATAATAGTAAGTCGAGGTCCATTCTCCCAACAAATATCATATCGAATATCCTATCGAAACGTTGAAGGATGTAAATTTCATATTGCAGATTGATGGTCCCAAAAACTTCCTTTAACAACTTCCTTTTTTATTATCCCAAAAAAACTTTGCCACTTTCATATTAAAATAACTAATTTGTGATTCTGCACAAATCTCAATCCCACAATTTTTACTATTCTTATTTCTCACCTACTTTGCACTTGACAAAGTCCACCGAGACGGAGGTAGTGCTTTTTTTTAGTATAAGAACTTAAGTGATAGATTATAAATAGCAGAATGACTTATTTAGAATTTTTATTCCGGAAATTTCGCTAGTTGAATAGAATAACAGGTGGTATTGATTCAATGAGACTTTGATGTGTCACCGAGGTTAGAATGGTGAAATGGCATATTTAGCCACTTTTGAAACATTATAAAAATATTTATATTTTTTCTTTAACTTTTCCTTCAATCATATTTTTTATCAAAAAATACTTAGAGCCGGTTTGGTAATACTCAAATAGACTGTATTGACCGATTCAGTTAAAATTTATGAAATTCTAGTTGAAGTGACTGTATAATCCCTGTATTAGCTGATCATGCTGATTTATGAAAAAATATATTTAAAATATATTTTATTAATAAAAGAATTTGAAAAAATAGCTAAAATGACCTTCTACATTAAATTCAGACAATACAAACAAAAAAATAATTTTAACCTTACCTTTTCTTATTATTACACAATCTAACGCTAGTAATAAATAATTACGTATTTGATAAAAAAGTTGACTAATATATCTCATAAACAGAAAAACAAGATAATCAAATACGCTCTTAATCTTTCAATCATACTAGTATTTATGTTGTGCAGAGTGGACACCAATCGACCACTGTCTCTTACTCCATTTTGGATTTGTGGGACGAGCCAAATTAAACTGAAAACGTCTTTTCCCGCCCGAGCACATTTACCAATTTCCATTCAAACTCCACATGAAGTGTACAGAAAAAAAACAATTAAAAGTGGTCGATTGATTTTATTCCGAAATGCAAGCCGAAGCAATCATCTGTTTACAACAATGAAAGAAAATCTATTTTAAAATGAAATGAAAGAAATAATAATAGTAATGGTAATAGTAATAATAATAATAATAAAATAATAATAATAATAATAATTAAGGAATTTAAGTAAGACTTCCCAAATACATGTAATCACAGCCTCACATGTGGCTACAGCAGCATGAAACAAACAAGACGCAACAAGGAATTTCAAATTAAACTTATCACAAGTAATGGAAAGGCTATATCCGGTGAATAGAATGTGGAACACATCAACTTAAGAGCATCACAGAGCCTGTTGACTTGCTATCATTTACACCATTCAGTAACCGCCCGAGCAATGAATTGGAAAGCTTGATTTTCATCTTTTCTTCCACCAGGTACAGCAACTCTTCTGCCAGATAAGTAAAAAAAAAAGAGGCCGAGAAGATTATAAAAAAGGATGAGCACTCATTTATGAATTATGATAATGATCAGATCATGATCACAAAAGTGAACAATAATGAAAGACACTGATACACTATGGAATACCTGATATTTATTGTCATCTTCTTGGTTCACCGAGTTAGAAGAAGGAGGTCGTGTTGGGGTCCGCGAAATATTTGAGGTAACCACTGCGAGCCTTTCATCTCGTACTTTGTTGAAAATGTATGAGTAGTTGTCTGCTGATTGGGGATTTTTCTCATCCCAGTCCCCAAATTTTGGAAGTGCAGCTGCTCCCCTATCAGGCTGCTCAAAAAGCCAATATGATTCTCAGCACTTGATATTTCAGAACGCACAAGCATTTAATGAAATTTCTACCATCCATTCTCTTTGCTCATATGCACTTTTCAACATTTGGTCACGTGCAGGCCTGTCTCAATGATTTTGCGGAGACAAGGCGGCCTAATAAAGAAAGACCCTAAGGGTATGTTTAGGAGTTGGATTTTGGAGGGGAGGGGAAGGTTGACAAGGGTTTATGGCCCTCCCTACTTTTCATGTTTGGGAGTTGAAAATTATGGAGGGGTGGTTTTGGAGGGCTTTTTTAACCATCCAAAACCCATGCTCAATTTTCAAGTTCCCCCAAATTAGGAGATTTTGAAGGATAACTAGTTAAATGTCAACTTTAGCTCAATCTTAAATAAATATAAACTCAATTATTTGAATTTGTCATATATGTAAAGTGATTTTAATTATAACTCATCCAAAACCTTTATCTTTTAAAACTTGATACTCCCAAACAAGAAGAATTTCCCCTTCAAAACCTTTATCTTTTAAAACTTGATACTCCCAAACAAGAAGAATCTCCCTCCCCTTCCCTTTAAACCCCCAAACATACCCTAAATAAAAAGGTAGTTGACATTTTTAAGAAAAAACACCATAAACCCCCAATCATATGGTAAAGGATTGGCAGGGACCCCGAATTATAAATTTAGATTTAAAAATATCAAATTAGATTACAAGGGGGCTATAATGAGCCTTATATCCAAGGAAATTGCATAAATAGAACTAAAACGGACAGAACACAAGACATTTCTTCAAATATGACTATCATTGTTTGTGCCGAAAATATCAAGTAGAATTATAAGACCTTATTCATTGTTCCTACTATTGTTCATTTTTTTAATTTTAAACTAAAGTGAGAAATAATATAAATAGCCCAAACTTTAAAGCCGTGTGAGATAAATACCCCAAAATTGTATATGCAATATATATACCCTGAACTTTATATGACAATTTATTTTCACACCATTATTATAGTTTTTTTTTTTACAAAAATAGATCTATTGCAATTTGCAATAAGTACATAATTTAAAATACTCTAGATTTGTTTGGATGCAATTAACATTCTAAAATTTCATTTGTGAAATCAATAATATTACATTAGGTACAATATAATTTTAATTTCATCCTCATAAGTGCTTTGTGTATTTTAACTGATGTATTTAACACCGTAAAATTACATTTGTGAAAAAAGCATATGATCATGGTGCTAATATGACTTTTTTTTATAAAGATTGAGGTATATTTAATATATAATATATTACATCTGCAAGTTTGGGGTACTTATCTCACACCTTCAAAGTTTGGGATATTTGAGTTATTTTAACCTAAACTAAATGACTACTATTTTGTGGGCACAAAAAGAAGGATACTCCTATTTGTACACATTACTCATACCTCATTCATATTTGAGGTAACATTTTTATCTCAATATAACAATGCAAGCTGCAGCTTAATAAAAAGTTGTGCACTACATGCATACTCTTTAAACTTACACAAATGCAACTATTCGAGCTGTCCACATTATTGGTCTCTTCAAACTTTCCTAATAAAATTATTTATTCCAAGACATAGGTCGAGCTTAATAAAAAAGGAGAATACCTACTAAAAGATGAGCATCCGAACATAACATATTGGAACTAAATACTATGGGGGTTTGGGAGGAAAACCTAAACCCTTAAGCCTAGATATATTACAAGTGTAGAAGATGAGATCATCAACCTACAAAGGCGATTCTGGCTAACTGGCATGACAATTAAGGTAAGAAAGCGATGGTTGAGATCCAAATGCATGGCGGGGAAGTTGAAGAATAAATAATGTGATATATATGGTGAAAATTCCTTACACTTTCAAGCTTCTGCCGGGATCTCCCAGGAGTAGTGCCATAGGACCTTCCAGGTGTACCTTGATGGCTATTGCTATTATTATAAGACCTTCCAGGTGTTGTAGCACGACTGCTTTCATGTAAACTCCTTCTTTCTCGAGACTTCTCCTGATGTAGTTGTGGGTGGTAGGGCGATTTTTCAAAGCTGCCTGCACTTTGTTTAGCAGGATGTGATTCACTGCGTCTCTGGCCCACAGTGTTGCCACTTCGTGCTGGAGAGCTAGATTGATGATTCAAGTAGTCGCCTTCATCTTTACTCAACCGACGCTTATCTGTGGTAGGTGGTTCCTCATATTGAAGAGCTATGGGTTTAGCTGTAACAGGGTTGGGTGCAACATCAGAAGGAAGAGCTTTACTAGGAAACATATCTGGATTTTCTTGGGGATCATTTGGATTTGTAATCTTTCCTCCTCTTTTTTTACTTGCCTTTTCAAAATATATTGTGTAGGGCACATCTTCTTCGCTATCCCAGTTCCCAAATGTCGGGACATTTGAACCCTGATTATTAGGTGGAACAGTAAGGCCCCTTTATGAATCATCAATTATCACAAAATATTCCACTCCTCCAAGCTATACAATTCTATTAATAATAACACGTAATATCACAGGCTATCAAGCAATAGAAACTAGAAACAACAACAAAATTATCATCTTAATTTCAGAAGACAAAATCTAAAAGAAGCACCCAAATAATAAAACAGCACAACCAACCAGTACAAAGGAACTTTGAATTCAGGAAAAAAATTATGTAACAGCAGTTACAACACAAGAAAGTAGTCATAAAAAGTATATGAATCTTAACAACAATGCGCCAGAACATAAATCAGGATTACTAAATAAGCTGTTGACCATTCATTTAGTATACTCTCAAAATGGTGGCTCATTAGAACTGATCATCCTTGAAATCCGCTGTTATTTTTAAGTCTTAATCGTATCGAATTGCTCAATTTCTGATACCATATTAAGATTTGAGTTTTCATCCTAAAATTTAACACATAAGAATCTTAGTCTTCAAACTCAATTGATATCACATCGTTTTTATAAGCCAGTAGCCTTCAATCTCAACTACATATGTAACCCGAAGTAAATAACATACAGAATTACATGTATAGAAGTATTGAACCTAAAGCTTGAATACTCAAAAACTCATTAAAGGATTGGTTCAATCATTTGCATCCAGGCTCTAAGCATACTCAGGCACTCGCAAATATATGCATGTGTGTAATCAACATGATCAAACAAGGGAATCGTCAATCGTGACAGTCAATTCAATTCAACTACATCAAGATTTAAACTCCAGGAATTCACAAAATCAAAATGAAGCTTGGGAATAACGCAACCCCCAATTAGTTTGAGCATAAGAAAGGGGAACTTACAGCCATGCTTCTTCACCAAGCTCTCGAATCACAACCGCAGAGACGGGAGAGGAAACGTTCGAGAGAAGTGATACGAAAGAGAGGGAGAGAAAGTTGTTTGATTAGAGAGAGAGACCGACAGAGCGAAGAGGGTAATCTCAACCATTGAACAGCGCCACCGGTAATGTTTGACTATTCCACTCTCCTTTCCTCTACATATTCATTCAAGTCTCCGGTCTTCCCTCCGTATTCCACCGCACCTTTAATGCCTCTTACTTCATGCAGTGGCTAGTTACCACTGTCAAATGAATCGACGACGACAAGCTAGCTTTTGAACAAGAAATTATTCGTTTACTTTGTGGTAGAAAATGTTTAGGATTTTTTTTAGTTAGACCAAAATTTTCTAATCTAGGGGGATTTATGTTTGTTCAACTAGTTTAATGAATGTCTGGACACTGAAATAAGTTCAAGTAAAAACATTTTTATTTGCTGCTATTTTGAAAGATTTTGATCAATTTATTCTTTTATTAGGAATTTAGGACTAAGAAAAAATGTCAATCCTATTTTATTTTATACATAAAAAGTGTAGTGTTTTTCAATAATTTATTTAAGTGACATTTTGATTAAATTTCATGAACATATAATCTATATAGAATAGGATAATACTAATGAGCACTCCAGTCCGCTAGGTGGTTACCTTGCCTAGCGTTTGGTTCCGGGTTCGAAACCCCCTAGGCATTTAGCGGAGAGGATGGATGTCTTGCTCCTAATAATTCTTTCTACTTTCATGGAGTTACTCAGTGGCTAAGAAGAGAGAGAATACGAGCATAAGCCCCGACACCTTATTATCAAAAAAATAGGATAATACTACCCCTTTCTATCCTATGGATGTAGCCTTCAATCCCATCACTAGTAAAGCTTAGTTGTAATCGAGGGTAAGGTTAAAAAAAGGTATACCCAAGAGTACATTCTGGATTACATCCAGGGTACACCCTTTATCACCCCCTCCTCTCCATTTTTTTTTTACTTTCCTTCATCCCCACATTTTTCTCTCCCCTTCCTCTCCTCTTCCATCATACGAAAATCCCTCCTTTCCCTCTTTTTCTTTTTTCTTCTTTATTTCTTTCTTTTCATCATCATCGTCGTCATCATCATCCTCATCATCATCGTCTTCTTCTTCTTTATATTTCATTGTGTCTTTTTCTTCCTTTTGACGTTTTACTCACCATCACCTTGCATCACCATCTTCACCAAAAAATTGTTGTTCGAGAATGACCGAAAATTTGCCGAAAACTCATTGGAAAATTAGAGCTTGAATGTTTGTTTGTATGGTGCTAAATAATGGTAAATATTGTGTGTAATGAAATACTCCGTATGAAACAAAAAACTAGTAACATGCTCTAAACTTGCACAATTGACAAAAAATGTACTAGACACTGGTTTTCTTTCAGTGTCTTGCACACAGTCAAAATGTTAAAAAAAGTCAGGGTTAGATTGCACCGAAACAAATGTATGTGTACACAAACAAAACTTGCACCCATACACACACTTTTTTGTCTACACTGACAACTAACAACTAATGTATGTGTACATCGACATTGATTTTCGTGTAACCACCTTGACAAATCTGCAATAAGGTACACCAATCAGTGTGATTTACACGCTGCCCAATTTTTGTTCACACAAACAATTTTGTTCGAAATGTCGATATTTATACTTTTTTGTCTGTGTGAACGACAAATTGTAAAAATATTTCATGGCTTTTCCACTGCTGAACTCTTACTTCGAGATGTGGTACGAGTGATTCGGATGTTGCTTTTCCCACCCTTTTAATATACTCCGTACAAATTAGTGATGACATTATCAATTACTCTTTTTCTAAGTTGCTCTCCCATTCTCTAAAAAAAATTACTCTCCCATATTCAATTATTCTGTATTTATATCCAAATTGGTTGATGTTAATGGCTCACGAACACTTCACTAAAGTGCACCTTTAGTTTACAGCCAACTAACCATTTTACATTATGTAAAGCAATGTTCACCAGAAATCACTACAAGAGCAAACTCCATCTCTAAAGTGATGAAACCTCTTCACATCCCGCACAATGATCTCTCGTTTTACAATCATGGAGATGAACTTTGTTGCTTCGTGGCAATCGCCACACACTCTAAGGTTCTTCGTGACCATGACTTTTGTCCCTGGAACCGTGTTTAAGAGCGCGAAAGCAATGGCGAGTCTCTCGCTATGGTTGCACAACATAGTCACTTTTACCTCCTCCTCTTCAATGTTTTGCAACACATACTCCGTCTTGGGTGAGTATCCCATTTTTACCATCTCATCCTCCAACTTCCTCAACATCCCCGCTATTTCCTTGTATTGGGGATGACTAGTGTCTTCAGTGACAAAAGCATGAAGTTTGCCATTTACTTCCACTACACTGTGCCCAGGAACTTTTTTCATTCCTGTGGCTTTCATCAACTTCCTTACCACAGCCACCTCTTCCCACTTCTTTCCAGAAGCAAAAAAGTTTGAGACAAGCATGTAAATGCCAAGACTCTTTGGTTTCAACTCTAGCACCTTCTTTGCTGCCATTTCCCCAATCGAGAATTTCTTGTGGGTGTGGCAGCCAGACAGTAGGGCGACCCAAACAGCAATTCCGGGTTCATCTTCCATGGAACCAATCAAATTTTGGGCTTCCACCACTAGTCCAGCCCGAGCTAATAAATCAACCAAACAAGCATAATGCTTCTCAGTAGGACGAATCTTGTACTTCTTGACCATTGAGTCAAACCAAAACCGCCCTTCGTCCACTAATCCTGAATGACTCAAAGCAGACAAAAGGGCAGCGAAAGTTGCATCGTCGGGCTCCACATTGTCTTTCATCATATAGAAAATGGATAGGGCTTCTCTTCCGAGACCGTGGATCCCGTAGCCCGTTATGATAGTGTTCCAACATATCACGTCCTTCTTAAAATTTATACCATCATAAACACTACGTGCCCACGTGATTAGCCCACATTTTGCATACATGTCAATCAAAGAGGTCCCTAGGATTTTATTCGCCTCAGACCTTCTCACGACATAGGCATGGATCGATTTACCCTTCTTCAAGAACCCTACGTGGGAACACGCCAGAAGTGAGCTAACTAGTGATGTCACGTCGGGTGAGAATCCCACATGTTGCATTTCTATGAAGAGTAGGAGCGCATCTTCAGCAAGTCCATTTTGAGCATACCCTGAGATTAAAGCACTCCAAGAAACCGAGCTCCTGCAAGGGAGTTTTTCAAACACTCGAGAAGCCATCTTTAGATCTCCATTCTTGGCATACATGTCTAACAGGCAAGTCTGCACTAGCACATTTATAGGAAGATTTTTCCTGATCATATAACCATGGATAGAACAACCCCGGTTTATATCACCTATATTCGCACAAGCACGGATCAAACCCAACATCACAACCTCGTCTCCTTCCCAACCATCCTCTCTCATCCTCCGGTAGACTTCCAGCGCTTCTCTTTCCCTTTTATTCTGTGTAAGGGCAGTGATCATTGTCGTCCAGCAAACGATGTCTTTCCTTCCCATTTTCTCAAAGACTATGTATGCTGCATCTATCTTACCACATTTTGAGTAGAAGTTTAAAACGGATGACACCACAAACACGTCATTCCCGTATCCGGACTCGACGGCTTCCCGAAATACCTTTTCGCCGAGTTCTAAGTCCGACAGCGTCGCACATGCCTTAAGTGAGGCCGTGAAAGTTGAGCTGTCGGGGTTTGAACCGCTGGAGATCATCTCTTTGTACAGAGTTAAGGCATCTTGAGGTAACCCCTTCCGGGAATAGGAGATAATCATTGCGTTCCAAGCACCGATGCCTCTGTTGGGCATTTCATCGAACACTTTCCGGGCGAGGTCAATGTTGCCGGCTTCAGCGTACGATGAGATTAACTGAGGATTTAAAATTCCGTGGTCTGAAAGCCCGGAGGATATGAGATGTTTGTGGATTTTGGAAACGGACAATCTATCTTTACATGTCAACAAAAGCGACTTGAGCTGTTTTGGTGAACATTTTGGTGAATGCATTAATAGATAATCGAAAATTTTAAGAAGCCCGTTACGTGCTCAATATGTGAGCACGTTATCCTACGTGGCAGGTGGATCACTTCTATTAGCCGCTAAATAGAAGCGAGAGATTATATGAGTCTCCGGTCAAAAGAACACCTCTAATAAATACATTAAATCGTGTATTTTATTAATAAATCATACCATAAATCTACTTTTTTATACCGTAAATCTACTTTAAACAATGGATTTTAAAGTCCCCCAGCTCCAATTACTGGCTAATTTGTTATCGTCATTCCATTTAATGTTGTAAAGAAACTGAATTGAATCGAATAATTAGTTATTCATTTTTGCTTACTTTTTTCAAACACAAATTTAGATATGTATTTGTATTTGTTTAGCCATACAAATAGTTAATCAATCATATATGAATATTGAATTGATTTGATCATAAGTTAAATATTATTAAAATATTACTTTAAAACATTTTTCCCTGTATATTTTTTATGTTATAAAGCATGCTATGACTCAGGGACGGAGCCAACAAGGGAGGTGTGGTGTCAATTGACACCACTGAATCCCCCCCCCCCCATAAGTAGGTATAATTTTTTTTCAAAATTCTAAAATGGACACCACTGAAAAATAAAAATTCTTTATATAGGTGTATATAATGTTTCATAAATTATAAATTGACACCACTCCAAAAGGATGTGGAAAATCTAGTGAACAACAATTACAACATTCTAAGAGAGCTCGTGTTGAAATTGATTTAGAAGCACTTCCGTTAGATCCCGGACAACGAAAAGGAATTTGTAATTATCATCCACATGATCAAGGTATAAAGGAAATATTTACATAATGACCCATGTCAACCATGGAACCATACTTTCCCCCCAAAAAAACATAGGCAATGTTTTGCGTCAGTTTAACCGAAAGTGGATTGATGATTATGGGAATTGGTTAGAATATAGTATATCGAAAGATGCGGCATATTGCTTACATTGTAATCTTTTTAGACAAGACGTGGGAAAACAAAGTGGTGGTGAGGCATTTATAACGGAGGGTTTTTCTCATTGGAATAAGAAAGAGAGATTTAATATTCATATAGGACCTCCTAATAGTGCTCACAATGAAGCTGTGAAAAAGGTTTAGTGTTTAATGAATCAAAATCAACACATTCAATCAGTTTTGATTAAACAAACAAATCAAGCTTGAACTGAATATTGTACTAGATTGATGCTTCCATTGATTGTATTCAGCTCCTCTTGTGTCAAGGGCTAGCATTTCGAGGTTGTGATGAATCAGAAGAGTCAAGGAACCAAGGGATTTTTTTTGAACTGCTAACTTTTCTACCAATCATAATGAAGATATTCATAATGTTGTTTTGAATGATGCTCCCAAAAATTTGAAGATGACGGTTCTTGATATTCAAAATGACATTATAATGAGTTTTTGAAATATACTGTGCTCTTTAACTACGCAGTTATCATCAAAAATTCATTTGACTGCCTTCCTGATTGAATTTTTAGCTGAAATTTGGTATGGGCAAACTAGACTCAATGAAGAAGATGCTGAGAAAATTTTATCAATAAATTCCACTGGGAACCGCCCCAAATGGGGACGTCCGGACAGAGCCTCCTATATAAGAGGCTGATTTGCACTTTTTAAGTTAGTTGGGATTATTATTTAAGGAAAAATTGATATTAATAATCCCAACTATTGGCGGTCCACTCATAATAATCTCAACTATCAATTATTTCAGAATAATCCCAATTATAGGGACCTTCCGCCAATAATGGTCCCTATAAATAAATTATTGTAGTTTTTAAAGTGGATGAAAAGAGATATAGCAAGTAATCCCTATAAATAATCCCAACTTTTAATTTTTATGCTTAATTTCTATTTAAAAATCACTTGTTATAGGAGGTAATATATGGTCATGGACCATTATTGGCGGATGATCCATATAGTTGGGATTATACAAAAATAATCAATAGTTGGGATTATTGTCAGTGGATCGGCAATAGTTGGGATTATTATTTTCAATTTTTCCTTTATTTATTTAATTGACTTCTTTAGTGAATTTTAATCTGAATTTTTATTGATGTAATCTACACTTCACGAATAACATTCTCTAAAAACTTCATCAAAAAGTTCCGCCGAGTACAAATGGTGGTGACCGGATAGAGGATCCTATCTGGATAGCTACACAAAATCTTTTTCATATACATATACTTCGTAAATATATTGTTCTAAAAACCAGCCTAGTCAGACCGATTAATCGGCCTAGTCCAACCGATTAATCGGCCTAGTCATACCTAACCGTAGAGAGTTAATTAGTCGGTCCATTGACTAAAAAGCCGGTTTAAAAATCGGACTAATCGGTTGTTTAGGCACTAGGCTGTCCTCGACCGCTCGACACGGTGTAACGAATTTTAGAAGAATGTGTGTGCATAATTACACACAATAATTGATCGAATTCTGATCGGCCAGCAAAAAAAATTACTAATGGGTCTAAATCTGATTAGTAAATTTGAGAAAAGAAAATCAGAATAATGAATTATCATAATAACTCGCATAAAAGTCCTCCGAGGTCCGAATTGAACTTAATGACTTATCGTGAAGGTATGCAGGACCCATCTGTCACATAGGATAACGTGCTCATCTAATGAGCACGTAACGGGCTCGTTAAAATTTCTCAATAGATAATAGTTATAAATACTACGTATAATTCTATGACTAGATAATAATCTATTAATTGAAGAGTTTATTGATGTTAGACTATCTCTAGTGGTGGAGTTTTAAGAGTCTAAAATGTCTAAAATGGAATTTTAGACTCCTAAATCTATACATCGGTGGTTGGAAAGAGGTTATATGGGGGCTTATAAATGGAAAGGTGGAGGGAGAGAGTCTACATATAGCCGATTTGATCCACTCTGGCTAAAACAAAAGCGGAGCAAAGTAGGGTGAAGATTGTATCAAAAGTGTGGGTCCTCAAACAAAAACAAAAAATCACCTATTCTTTTAAAGTGTTATAACTTTTTTATTTGGTCTCCAAATTTTTCAAAAACTATATCAAAATTCATGAATTTTTAGGAGCTTTCATATGACACCAATATTACATATATAAAGTGAAAAAAGAATTTCAGGTTTTAACTGTTGCAGTTTTCTTGAGCACAAAAAAACACGAAAACACAAATTTTTAATTCATGAAGCGTGCATAAATAACTGAATATTACATCATCTCATTTTATAGAAGCGGGAAAACGTTACAAAAAAACTAACGAGGATGCTTAAATGGAATTCGATTTTAATGACAATACTCATAAAATTTTCACTCATGATTTAATTGAACGTTTAGAAGAGAATTTGATAATAATCGAACATTACTTAAACTAAGTTCATTTTTTGTTACCGAAAAACGTTTAAAAAAATTAATGAAATTTATATTTTTTTTTACATCGAAATGTGTATTTTTTATTTTATAATTATTTTGAGAAAAAAATTAAAAGAAAATATTACTTATAATACTTTAATTAATGATCTACTAATTTGATATGTAAAAAATATGTCAAGTGTATTTTATTAACGGTACTGGAATGCAAAGAAAATCATTATTGACGGAGTCTAAACACTGTTTTCATATCGACGGAGTCCATATTTTAGCTTTTTAGACTCTTACCACTCCAAATGGTCTTAGAACTGAGAAAGTTAGAGATGGCTCATAAAGCTGGGGAAAGGCACTACTATACTCCGTATTACTTTTATTTTTCCATTAAATAATTCAACTACAATATTTTTATTAGTTTTGTAGACAAAAAATAGGGTATCTTATATGTACCGTAAAATCTATCTATAAAAATATGACTAATAGTTACTACCTCCGACCTAGGTAAAAATTCTCCATCAATGTTCTCCTGTCAACATAAATTGTTCTTAATATATTACTTTTATCATGTTTGAGCTTTTTTGCGACTTTATAAGACTGTTAATGTAATTTTCGAATATATAAATTTTATTTACTAAAAATAATTTTATTATTTTCAAGTGTCAATTAACTTTATAATCAGTCAAACATCGTAAATTGCATGAGAACCTTAGCTTTACCCTGGATAGAGGTTCCTACCTGCATTTCAGAAGAATGGGAGTTACAGTTTCAGCCGGAGAAAGTAGTCAATTTCAGAAGGGTTAGTACATTGGAAGCAACTGACCACTTTTGAGGATTCTTGGGAAGACTTGATCAAGCTTCAGGAGTTTCCATAATTCCACCTCGAGGACAACTGACAAGTGATAGTTCAAGAGGACCATAATGATAGGATAAGGGGTGTGAAGTATTTTAATAAGGTGTAGGTAATATAAGGAGGGGAAAAAGGGGCGGGAGTTAATAAAATTGTTAGATGGGTGCTGAAAGTTATAAATAGGGGTGGGAAGGCTAAAGTGAGAAACTTCCCCCCTTTTTTTTATACGTAGTATTTCATTTTCTGAACTTCTTCCTCTGTAAACTTTACGGGAATTACTCTCAAAATTCCTTGGGATTCCTTGTCATAAAAAAAAGGGAAAGAGGGGCAAATAAGCCTTCGAACTAACCAAAAAAGTTCAAATTACCCCTTATATAAGAGTTTTTGTTCGACCGTCACCATTTGGGGTGGTTCCCGGTGAAATTTTTTGATGAAATTTTTTAAACATCTTCTTCATTAAGTCTAATGTACCCATTCCAAATTTCAACTAAAAATAAAATCGGGAAGGCAGTCAAATGATTTTCTGAAATATACTGCGATGTTTAACTGCACAGTTATCTTCAAATATTCATTTGACTGCCTTCCCGATTGAATTTTTATCTGAAATTTGGTATGGAAAAACTAGATTTAATGAAGAAGATGCTTAAAAATTTTCATCGAAACATTCCACCGAGAACCTCCCCAAATGACGACGGACGGACATAGCCTCCTATAAAAGGGGTGATTTGCACTTTTTGGTTAGTTCGAGGGCTTATTTGCCCCTTTTCCTTAAAAAATCACTTTAACTGTTTACCAATCACACTCTCAATAATAAACTCTCACTCCCGTTTTCCTATGTTCAGTCTATTGTTTAATGGAAAAGTGACAGCACAACGCGCAAGATGTGCTGGTGCTGGTTTGAACGATAATCACTCTGAAAGCGGAGCTCCGGTGAACAATAGTTCACAACGCGGTGCATCTGCTTTGGTGACCGTGCCGAGCAACTCTGTGGAAAAACCCGAAAAATTTAACGGGTTGAACTTCAAGAGGTGGCAGCAAAAGATGCTCTTTTACCTCACTACTCTCGGCTTGGCAAGGTTCTTGACCGAGGACGCTCCGGTTGTAACCGGGGGTGAGGTGGATGCACAGTCTTTCAATGCGGTTGAAGCATGGAAGCATTCTGACTTCCTTTGCCGAAACTATGTGTTGAACGGGCTGCACGATGCTTTGTACGATGTGTATAGCAAATTAGCTACGGCTAAGGAGCTATGGAATGCTTTGGACCACAAATATAAAAGTGAGGATGCCGGCGCAAAGAAATTTGTTGTCGGTCGATTCCTTGATTTTAAAATGGTGGATTCGAAGACGCTCTAGATGTGCTAAGTATTTATATACTTGGTTATTTTGGCATAAAGTATATCGAATAAAAACCTCTTCTCACCCTCACACTATGTAGGGGTAGGGGGTTTTTAGGAGATCTAGTTTATGTGATGTATATTTTCCTGGGTGTTAATATATTTTTACATTTCATCCAAAAAAAAAGAGGAGATGCAAATGATCTTCAACGAAATTCGAGATGAAGGAATGACAGTTAGTGAGTCGTTCCAAGTGGCGTCTATTATTCATTTATTGCCGCCGGCTTGGAAGGATTTCAAGAACTACCTTAAGCATAAGCGAAAGGAAATGAACTTGGAACAATTGATCCTCCGTCTGCGGATTGAAGAGGATAACCGGAAGAACGATGGGAAACTCCCAATTGTTCACGGTGCCAAGGCCAACGTGGTGGAGCATGCAAAAGGCTCCAAAAATAAAGGCAATGGGAAGAGCAAGCTCGGTCCCAAAGGAGGCGTTTCCAAACCCAAGTTTAATGGAAAATGCTTCAATTGCAACAAGAACGGACACAAGTCCTCGGATTGCAAGGCACCAAGGAAGAAGAAAGACTCTCAAGTCAACATGGTGCAAGGTGGGCAAAAGGATGAAGACATCATTCTTGCGGCCGTGGTGACCGAGGTCAACCTCGTTGGATCCAATTCCAAGGAGTGGTTCGTGGACACCGGTGCAACCCGGCATATTTGCTCTAACCGGGAGCTATTCACGACCTTTGAGCCATCAAACGGTGAGAAGGTGTGGATGGGAAATTCTGCTCACTCCGAGGTGGAAGGCGTGGGCAAGGTGGTCCTGAAGATGACTTCGGGCAAGGAGCTGACTCTCAACAATGTGTTGTATGTCCCGGAGATACGCAAAAACCTGATCTCGGGCTCTTTGTTGAACAAGCATGGCTTCCGCATGGTCTTTGAGTCGGACAAACTAGTTTTGTCTAAATCGGGAATGTATGTGGGAAAAGGGTATGCAGTTGATGGGCTGTTTAATCTCAATGTAATGACTATTAATAATAATAATAATAAAATCTCTTCTGCTTACTTGCTTGAGTCTTCCAATGTGTGGCATGGTAGACTAGGACATGTTAATTTTAATTCTATACGTAGATTAATTAACATGAAACACATTCCTAAATTCACAATTGATGTGAAGCACAAATGTGATGTTTGTGTCGAGGCAAAACTAACGAAAACGTCTTTCAAATCGGTTGAAAGAAAAACGGAACCACTAGAATTTATTCATAGTGACATTTGTGATTTTACAAACACGTGGCGGTAATAAATATTTTATTACTTTTATCGATGATAGCACTCGCTATAGCTATGTTTATTTATTAAAAAATAAACACGAAGCAATCGATAAATTTATTCTTTATAAGAATGAAGTGGAAAACCAACTTAATCGACGGATTAAAACGGTTAGGAGTGATCGAGGTGGCGAGTATGAAGCACCAATTGGTGACTTTTGCGCTAGTGTGGGTATAGTACATGAACGTACCGCACCCTATTCACCTCAATCAAACGGTGTTGCCGAACGAAAGAATTGCACATTGAAAGATATGATGAATGCGATGCTAGTAAGTTCGGGCCTGCCACAAAATATGTGGGGCGAAGCGATCTTAACAAGCAATTACCTTTTAAATAAGGTTCCCCGGAAAAAATATGATAAAACTCCGTACGAGTTGTGGAAAGGTAGACGACCTTCCTATCAATATTTGAAAGTGTGGGGGTGTCTTGCTAAGGTGCTTGTACCGACACCAAAGAAAATAAAAATAGGTCCAAAAATGGTGGATTGTATTTTTATTGGATATGCACAAAATAGTAGTGCTTATCGGTTTTTAGTGTACGATTCGAATAATCCGGATGTACATAAAAATACAATAATTGAGTCAAGGAATGCATCATTCTTTGAAGACGTATTTCCATGCAAGTCTAACGAAGGACCTAGCACGTCAAAACGAACATTTGACGTAGCTATGGAAAATACTAGCGAGGGATCCGGTGAAGAAACTGAACCCCGACGTAGCAAACGTGCTAGAGTTGAAAAATCCTTCGGACCGGATTTTCTCACATACTTGGTAGAATTCGATTCGAATATTCTAACTTGTATGATAGAAAATGAACCGGATTTTCTAACATGTTTGGTAGAAAATGAGCCACGGACTTATACGGAAGCCGTAACGTCTACCGAAGGACCAATGTGGAAAGAAGCCATCAAAAGTGAGGTGGACTCTATCCTAAAAAATCACACATGGGAAGTAAACCTTTGGGATCCAAGTGGATTTTTAAACGTAAAATGAAACCTGACGGTTCCATTGATAAGTATAAGGCCAGACTTGTAATCAAAGGATACAAGCAACGTGAAGGCCATGATTACTTTGATACGTATTCTCCGGTAACGAGAATAAATTCCATTAGGATGATACTAGCAATTGCCGCTTTGCGGAATTTGGAAGTTCATCAAATGGACGTAAAAACCGCTTTTCTAAATGGCGATATAGACGAAGAAATCTATATGGAACAACCCGAGGGTTTTCGTGTTCCTGGCCAAGAAAAGAAGGTTTGCAAATTAATTAAATCATTGTACGGATTGAAACAAGCCCCTAAACAGTGGCACGAAAAATTCGACCATGCAATGTTAATTAATGGTTTTAAAATAAATGAAAGTGACAAATGCGTTTATGTGAAGAGCACGATAGACGGCTATGTCATTTTATGTTTATACGTAGATGATATACTCATCGTAGGTAGCAATAATCTAATGATTAAGTCTACCAAAAACATGTTAAATTCTAAATTTGACATGAAGGATATGGGGTTGGCCGATTTAATCCTTGGGATTAAAATAATTAGAGGACCTGACGGTCTTATGCTAAGCCAATCTCATTACGTTGATAAAATCCTTACGAAATTTAATAAGGATGATTATCAAGAGGCAAGGACGCCGTTAGATAAAAACGTACACCTGACCAAAAATCGTGGAGAGTGTATTTCTCAAGTAGAATACGCTAGGATTATTGACAGTTTAATGTATTTAATGAGCTGTACTAGGCCTGATATTGCCAGCAAGCTTAGTAGATATACTAGCAATCCCGGTGATGAACACTGGAAGGCAATAGTAAGAGTTTTGAGGTATTTACGAAAAACCCAAAACCTTGGGCTGCACTATGGAAGGTATCCAGCTGTACTTGAAGGGTATAGCGACGCTAGTTGGATATCTGACATTAAGGACTCAAAGTCCACGAGTGGATATGTTTTCACTTTGGGAGGTGCAGATGTGTCGTGGAAATCCTCGAAACAAACGTTAATAGCCAGATCCACGATGGAGTCTGAGCTAATAGCCTTGGATAAGTGCACTGAAGAGGCTGAATGGCTACGCCATTTTCTCGAGGATATTCCAAGTTGGGAGAAGCCTGTCCCTCCAATATGCATACATTGCGATTGTCAAGCGGCAATTGGAAGGGCACAGAGCAATCTCTATAATGGTAAGTCTAGACACGTCCGTCGTAGACATAACACCATTAAACAACTTCTCACAACGGGTGTTATCACTATTGACTACGTGAAGTCAAAGGATAACATAGCGGATCCGCTAACCAAGGCATTGGATAGAGAATTGTTGGAGAAGTTGACACGAGGAATGTGATTAAAGCCCGTAAATTGAAAAGTTCTATAGTGGATACCCAACCTAGTTGGTCCTAGGTTCAAATGGGACAACTAAATTATAGAGCGAAGGATGGTCACTGTGGGGGTCCCGGACTCCTACCCACTCCTCGTTGAAACAGTGACTCCCGCACGAGGTTAGCAAAAACGTTTGCCTTAATGATTCTAAAATGTTGATCTACTCGATAACATTGGAAGAGTATGCGGGATACTCGTGAAAGAATCACCTATGTGAGAGAGAAGAGGGCTGCTTCAAAGGAGAACTGTAAAGGCTCAGTTCTTTAGAAACTCTTGCAGAACCAGGACGGTGACCCATGGCCAAAACGGGCACACCCATGAGAACGGAACAAAGTTGGAAGGTTCTTGTGTAAAGATAAGTCAATGTTTACACGACGGCAGTATAGTTCAAGGACATCGAGTCTACTAGACAGCCAGTAAATAAACGTGTCTTTACAGCGGAAGGTTCAAAGGATTAAACCTACCTCTCCGTATGCAGGGATCATCCGGTGAACACAACGTGTCCTCCTATCTTCGTGTCTTTTTTTTAAGTCTCGAAAATCAATTTTCATTCATGTGGGGGATTGTTGGAAAAAAGTGTGTTAAATTGCATTAAATGGTCATTTTGGGGCATTTTTTTGAGCGGGGTCCACTTCCGATTTGGGTCGGGTCAAAGTGGTTTCAGATTGTCCTTGCTTAGGGCTACAATTCGATATAAGGTACGCTCAAAACAGATAACGGGTGAATGAGAAATCGCTTTTCGAAGTGTACCCGTTGGAATGGAGAAAACTAGGAAAAGGTGAGTTTTTGGTATGGTTTTTCCCACACCGAAAATCACAAGGGATTTGCAACCCTTTATAAGGGAAACCCCCCCCCAAGGAGTTAAGATTCCTAAAGGGAAAGGCTCTCTCACGCGCACAGGGGGGGTGCGGATCAAATCCCGAAACCGAAGAACAAAAAGCGCGACTTGCGTGTGCGGGCGACCTGCACACACGAATGCCGTCCGAGAATCTATCTTCTACACATAACGTTTAATTTTTGTTCTTCGGTGACGTTTTTTTTTCTCCATTAACTGCCAACGTTCAGATGCCACTAATGCATGGCTAACGTTCATATGGACGTTTTTTGGACTGCATTGATGTCCCAACGTCCATATGCCTTTAACCAGCCATAAACACACCTAATATCCTCCCCTATATAAGGCTGGGTGCTGGTTTGCAAAAGGACACAACACTCATACGTACTGCACTTGTTTCCAGCTCTAAAAACACTCCGGCCTTCTCCCAAAAATTCCTTCTGTGCTCTTGCTTTGTTCACGTTCGTTGGAACTTTAGTTTGTGTGCTAAACTATCGTTCGAAGCCATCGTATCCTGGGAAACGATCGTTGCAATGCTCCTAGCACCCCGGGAGGCAACGAATACGTTTTAAGGAAATCGTGCGTTGCACACGAGCTTTGACTTGTTCTGCTTCATCTCATTTCTTGTTTTCGTTTTGTCATTTTATTTAATTATTTTTTATTAATTAATTTTCTTTGCTTTTCGGAACACACCCAACAGTATTTGAAAACATTTACCGTTACCGTACCGAAATAGATCGGTACGGTATGATACCGTACCGAAAAAGACGGTATACCAAAACTTCGGTATTTTCCGGTATTTTTCGGTACGGTAAGTGCGGTATACCGATTTTTCGGTATTTTTTCCCACCCCTAACCGAGAGACTGTTTCCGGATGATCCATAGTGAAATTCGCATCGAAAATTGCATGCACCGACTACTGCTTCATAATTAGGAAACGCATACAGTTTAGTGAGCCTTTTTGCTTTATTCTAAAATAAGATCAAACGTATTTTCTTTTCAAAGTAAGACTTATTTAGATCTTGAGAAGATAACAATGTAACGCAGAACATTTACAATGTTTTTATGAGAAAGGTTTTTCATCAATAATCATTTGTAATTTTCACAAAATATTCGTTGGAGATTTATTGAAAATAAAAATCAATTAATATTTGTTTGAATGATGTTATTTTTATATTATGATTATTATATATATTATGGGAACATATTGTGCACTATGATCTCATAATAATTATAATAATACTCCTATTACTATGTGTTTACACTCACGTGCTAATTTGCAGTACGTACTAAAAATGTGTTTTAATAGATGCTGCATTATCACTGCTTTGGCATGTGTGGTAATTCTTTTTATTAAATTGATTTTCTTAATATTAAGAAATGTTTGTGTGCCTTAAGAAAAGCTGCATCGTTTCGCTAAAGAAGGCTTAATCTTGTTGCGGTTTATTCATATGATTATTACGGTTGATGCAGTCTTTTTAAGAGACACCATTTATTTATAAATAAGAGAGGAGTAAAGGACCGTGGGAATTTTTGGAAGAGAAATACTGCAAATTCATTTTGTCATTCTCTCCTGTTGCCTTACTCTATTACTTCTATCTGCAGTAGTAGTAATAAAGTGTTTAGACCACTTCATATACAAATCACTTGTTCGGTGTTATTTTATCAGTAGCTAAAATACACCACACACCTTCTTTTTATCCCAAAAGTTCTATCTTGTAACTCGGTTACTGTGATAAGAGTAGATAGTAAACTTTTAGGAAAGCATATTTAATACGTGACTAGAAGTGATATCCGGTCAAGCCATATTTCTACACCCTTATATTTTACTATTTCACCATTGTTATCCTCCGGTTCTAACAATCTAAAAGTTTACTATTCCGAAATTATGGCCGCTACTCAACGTGATATCAACACCAATTTTCAAAAATTGGAAAAGTTCGAAGGTGTGGAATTTCGAAGGTGGCAGAAAAAGATGCATTTTCTGCTCACTACTTTGAAAGTGGTTTATGTGTTAAGCACCCCGAGGCCGCCCGAGGATGATGAAAACGAGACTTTGGAAACAAGCCGCCGCCGCATAAAGTGGGACAATGACGACTACATTTGCCGTGGGCACATTTTGAATGGTATGTGCGATTCTCTTTTTGATGTGTATCAATATGTTGAATTTGCTAAAACGTTGTGGGAATCGCTAGAGTCTAAGTACATGACCGAGGATGCTTCTAGTAAGAAATTTCTCATTAGTAACTTTAATAGTTACAAAATGGTGGACTCTCGTCCGGTCATGGAGCAATTTCATGAGATTCAACGTTTATACGATCAACTTTTGATACACAACATGCATGTCAATGAAACCTTTGCTGCCGGTTCTATAATCGACAAATTACCCCCTTCATGGAAGGAAGTGAAAAATAGCCTCAAACGCAAAAAGGAGGATTTGTCAATGGAGCAACTTGGTCGCCGACTTCAAATTGAAGAAGGCATTAAGTTGCGTGAAGGTGACAATGGTAAAAAGAGCGACCTTCCAATTTCCTCTATAAATGTTATGGAGGAGGGACAGTCAAGTGGGACTAAGAAATATAAAAAACGTCCTGGGAAATTCACCAAAGGTTCCAAGTTTCAAAAGAAGCCGAAAAATAAGAAAGTAGGCTCTTGTTGGGAATGTGGTGGTCCACACTTCAAGAGGGACTGCCCGAAGGTGAAGAAGAAAAAGGCTCAATTGAATGGCCATCCTAACGGTGGCCAAGACAACCAAGGTCAGAATCTTTTTGTAGTTACAAATGATGTTGATAACAACATGATTTTTGTAGCTATGCTTTCTGAAATTTGTGTTGTGCAGGATGATGAATCTTGGTGGATCGACACCGGAGCGACAAGGCATGTATGCAAAGATAGTCAAGCCTTTAAGACTCTAAAAGAGTTGGAAGAGGGGCCGATCTTATACATGGGAAATGATTCTACTGTGCAAATTCAAGGAATTGGCCAAGTAGAGTTGGAATTAACTTCCGGGAAGAAATTAATTCTTAATGATGTGTACTTTGTACCACAAATCCGGAAAAATCTTGTCTCCGGTGGCATCCTAAATAACTTTGGGTTTAAACTTAGCTTTGAAGCAAATAAGTTTATTTTATCTAAGGGTGGTGTATTTGTAGGCCAAGGTTTCTTTTGTAATGGCATGTTCAAACTAAGTGTTGTAAATAAAGTAATTAATTCCGTTTATATGGTTTGTGATTCTTCTTTGTGGCACAATAGGTTATGTCATGTTAATTATCGTAGATTAAGTGACATGTCAAAAGTAGGATTAATTCCTCCTTTTAATGTTAACATAGAAAAATGTAGAACTTGCATGTTAAACAAAATCACTATAAATTCTTTTCAAAATGTTGAAAGAAAATCCAACATGCTTGAATTAGTGCATAGTGATTTGTGTGATTTCCATAGCACTCCTTCTTTTGGAAATAAAAATTATGTAGTCACATTTATTGATGATTGCACAAGATATTATTATATATATATCTTTTATTTTCAAAAGATGAGGCAATGGATAAATTCAAAGTTTTTAAAACGGAAGTTGAGTTACAAACAGGAAAGAAAGTAAAAAGGCTTAGAACGGACAAAGGAGGAGAATATTATGAGCCTAAGTTTTTTGAATCCGTTGGAATAATCCATGAAACAACAGCCCCTTACACGCCGCAACAAAACGGCATTGCTGAAAGAAAGAATAGAACTTTGAAAGAAATGGTTAATTCCATGTTGTCTAATTCTGGCTTAAGTAATGGATTTTGGGGTGATGCTATGTTAACTGCTTGTTATATTCTTAATAGAGTGCCTAACAAGAAAAATAAGATTACTCCATATGAACTTTGGCACAAAAGAACACCCCAACTAAGTTATCTTAGGGTATGGGGTTGTAGGGCAATCGTGAGATTACCGGAACCTAAACGAAAAACGTTAGGTGAAAAGGGGGTAGAGTGCATATTTATTGGATATGCTGAACATAGTAAATCTTATCGATTCTATGTTATTGAACCGAATGACTCAATTGCGGTTCACACTGTTATTGAGTCTAGGGATGCTCTTTTTGATGAGAAGCGGTTCACTTCTATTCCTAGGCCAAAGGATGTTGATCCCGGTCCAAGTAATTCACACTTACATGAACTGGAAAAGGATCATGAAAATGAGCCTGAAATAAGACGGAGTAAGAGGGCTAGAAAAGAAAAGTCATTTGGTCCTGATTTCCAATTATATTTGGTTGAGGGATCAAGAGAGACCCTTGAAACTCAAACACTATATTGTTATAGTGTTGAGGATGATCCTAACTCTTTTGAAGAGGCAATGAAATCACAAGATGCTTCCTTCTGGAAAGAGGCCGTGAATGATGAAATGGATTCAATTATGGGCAATAATACTTGGGTTCTAAGTGATTTACCACCCGGTTGCACACCAATCGGTTGTAAATGGATTTTCAAGAAGAAAATGAAAGTAGACGGTACCATTGACAAGTTTAAAGCTAGATTGGTTGCACAAGGCTTTAAACAAAAACATGGTATTGATTACTTTGACACATATGCACCGGTAGCTAGAATAAGTACCATAAGATTGTTAATTGCTTTATCAGCTATTCACAATCTTGTAATTCACCAAATAGATGTCAAAACTGCATTCTTAAATGGTGAATTAGAGGAGGAGGTGTATATGAAACAACCTGAAGGGTTTGTTGTTAAAGGACAAGAAAAGAAAGTTTGTAAACTTGTCAAGTCCTTGTATGGTCTGAAACAAGCACCTAAACAATGGCATCAAAGGTTTGATGAGGTGGTGCTGAAAAATGGTTTTAAAATAAACCAATCAGACAAGTGCATATATAGCAAATTTAATGAGCATGGTAATGGTGTCATTATTTGTCTATATGTGGATGACATGCTCATATTTGGCACTGATTTGAGGCAAGTGAAAGAAACAAAAGCTTTCCTCTGTTCAAACTTCTCCATGAAAGATATGGGTGAAGCGGAAGTTATCCTTGGAATTAGGATAATTAAACAAGGTGATACTATCACCTTAACACAATCTCACTATATAGAGAAAGTGTTGAAAAGATTTGGGAGTTTGGATTGTTCACCAGTTTCCACTCCCATGGATCCTAGTTGGAAATTAGTTCCAAATAGTGGGAACGCTGTATCACAGCTTGAATATGCTAGGGTGATTGGGTGTTTGATGTATGCTATGACTATGCTATGACTAGTAACCCTAGTATATTTCATTGGCAAGCCTTGAAGCGAGTGCTGAAATATCTAAAGAAAACAATAAGTTACGGCTTATGTTATAAGAGTGAACCTTCTATATTAGAAGGTTATACGGATGCAAGTTGGATAACTAATCAAGAGGATTATTCATCCACAAGTGGATGACTATTTCTTCTTGGAGGAGGTGCTATATCATGGGCATCTAAGAAACAAACTTGCATCACAGACTCTACCATGGCTTCGGAGTTTATAGCTTTAGCATCAGCTTGTAAAGAAGCGGAATGGCTAAAGGACTTAGTTTCAGAGATCCCGATTTGGCCTAAACCAATGGCTCCGATACCAATCCATTGTGATAGTGCATCAACTCTGTCAAAAGCTTATAACCATGTGTACAATGGTAAGCCAAGGCACATAGGAGTGAGACATAGCTTTGTGCGGGAACTTATTAGTTCTGGAGTTGTTGTGATTGATTTTGTACGATCACATGTGAATTTGGCGGATCCTTTTACAAAAGCGATGCCAAGAGACATGGTGTACAAAACTGCAACAGGGATGGGGTTAAAGCACTTGGAAAATAATCACAAGTGAAAGAAAGCACAACTCAACGTCTAGTACAACGCTGGATCTTGAGTTCAATGATGATGAGTAAGTCACTCCGTGATTGAAGCACTTTTGAATTATAACCATCCTGAGGTAAGTGCTTGAGTCTGCAATGTGTAATAAGGTTGACTATGTCTTAATAGATCTTTTGATAAAGTGTTTGATTGCAGAACACAATTTGAAAAGATCTACCTATGTGAGCTAGAATGGCGGCCGATTCACCAAGTTTAAGGCTTTACTTGTTGGAGCTCACGAATGGATATGGACACAAGGCCGTTAATAGTGTCAAGTTTCTAAGTGAAAACGTATAAAGACTTGTATAGTTCAAACGTATAAAGACGTGTAATATCTTCAATATTTCAAAGTGGTTGTATAGTTCAAAGCTTAGTCTACTATTATGATCCGAAATATTGTAAAGAATATTGCACTAAATGAAAGTTCAATCTTTAAGACACTTTCAATTATGCATAAGTCTTGATAAGTGGTCTATTTGGCAACGTTGAGAATATTTATTTTCAATAAATGGAGGAGGATTGTTGGAGATTTATTGAAAATAAAAATCAATTATTAATTTACATGGTCCTTAATCATTTTATAAATAATGTGATTTGTTTGAATGATGTTATTTTTATATTATGATTATTATATATATTATGGGAACATATTGTGCACTATGATCTCATAATAATTATAATAATACTCCTATTACTATGTGTTTACACTCACGTGCTAATTTGCAGTACGTACTAAAAATGTGTTTTAATAGATGCTGCATTATCACTGCTTTGGCATGTGTGGTAATTCTTTTTATTAAATTGATTTTCTTAATATTAAGAAATGTTTGTGTCCTTTAAGAAAAGCTGCATCGTTTCGCTAAAGAAGGCTTAATCTTGTTGCGGTTTATTCATATGATTATTACGGTTGATGCAGTCTTTTTAAGAGACACCATTTATTTATAAATAAGAGAGGAGTAAAGGACCGTGGGAATTTTTGGAAGAGAAATACTGCAAATTCATTTTGTCATTCTCTCCTGTTGCCTTACTCTATTACTTCTATCTGCAGTATTAGTAATAAAGTGTTTAGACCACTTCATATACAAATCACTTGTTCGGTGTTATTTTATCAGTAGCTAAAATACACCACACACCTTCTTTTTATCCCAAAAGTTCTATCTTGTAACCCGGTTACTTTGATAAGGGTAGATAGTAAACTTTTAGGAAAGCGTATTTAATACGTGACTAGAAGTGATATCCGGTCAAGCCATATTTCTACACCCTTATATTTTACTATTTCACCATTGTTATTCTCCGGTTCTAACAATATTTCCCCAAGAGAAAACTGAGAAATGTCATTCTTTTCATAACCGGATAAACCACCCAAAAGCATTATACAGTTGCTGTTAGAACTTGGGAAGTAACAAATGGCTCATAAAGATGGAGAGAATAGACCTCCATATATATTACTGAATGTACTCGGACAAAAAAAATTGAAAAGTAAAAAACATAAGACAATGTTACCAAATCTGGAAGCCATGGTGCCAGTGTAGTATTGATCTATCTATCTAAGTTCAACTCGTCCACAGATGTTGCAATGGATACAAGTATAATACAAAGCAGAGATTGAATATTTTAATGTACAAATTAAAATTTGGGCTGTTGAAAATGTTCAGTTTCTTATCTTCTTCAATGGAGAAGCAACACCCATATCTTCTTCTCTCCTCCGCTTCGCCTCATCACTGACTAAACTGCATGGAAGATGTCTGTCTCCTTTGGTTACAAAAACTGGATTGGTCTCTGTAAGATCTGAGAATGCATTGTAGAAAAACAAGCCATTCAGATTCAGGAACTTAGATATTAAAGAAAAAGAGGAAGAGAAAGAATGGATGCTAACCGGGATTAGACTCATTCGTCCTTGTTCTCTTCAGGGGCACACTGCTTCTATCCAACCCAAGCTTTCTTTTCAAACATAAGCTATTGCTCTGAGGGACCCTTCTATCTACAAATTCAGATGATCCTAAAAAAGAAGAAGAGGGAAGATCAGGGGATGAAAAGCTTGCTAAACTTTTTACCACTTTGCAACTGTGATGAATATGTTCAATAGATGAACCTGTTGAAGTACTTTTTAATGAGAATTAGTTATAGAGAAACAATCCTGGAAATTAAAATGGTAAAAATATTTTCATACACTCCTAATAAGTTGTTCTATACATAATATAATGATGTATGACCCGCAAAAGTCGAAAACATAAAGCTGTTTCAGATATGGCTTCTTGTTTACTTTTCAAGAAGACTAAAGAATCAAGGAAAATATTCCATTTCAATAGAAGTGTTTTCAAATGTTAAACGAAAATATATTTTTTCCTGTAAACAATCTGATTCGAAAGAAAATCTAGATGGACTATTTACCTGGTGTGCCATGCTTAATCCTTTTGATATTGATCCCATTGCTACATTCTGGATGTGTGATTGGCCCCATAACACTTCGAATTTCATCTTCAACTGGAATATGAGCTCCTCCTGCCATAAAGGGTAACATTCCCTTTCAGTACCAAGAACTTGGAAAATGTAGTTAAACCCACAATATACAGAACTTATCATTGCCGAGTTCTCATTCCATCTACCTATAACCGAAGTAGCTTTTGAATCGCTCCTGATAATAAAGATCACTGTATTTTATGGTTTGCATACTTGAAGGTCAATTCAGCTTAAAAGTAAAGGTCGACTTGACACAATTCAATTAATGCTTAGTCTAAAAAGGGTCTCAATTCACCTCTTATCTTTTAATCAAAGATTCAACTTTCCATGAGGCTAACCTACTACTACTTCAACTAGCTAAGGTTATCTATACACCACTAGTATGTCCCAACGCAAAGCCCCAGTACATTCAAATTTAGGGTTGGTGGTACTTCAATTGATACTGATCATGTGAATTGGAGAGCACTTCAGCCACTGCCTTGAAGCAGAAGCAGAATCAGTTCCAAACACCCTGAATTGGGAAAATAAAGTAAAGTAGTGAATGGAATGTGTATTTACTTTTGGAGCCGAGTTTAGAGAGCTTGCCGTCGACAATAAGGGCGTCGGAGTCGGAAGTGCCGGTGGAGAAACCGCGAGCTGAGAAGAAGGAAATAAGAGATTTCCAGGTCACAGAGGATGCTATAAGATCGATCCCTCTGCTTACGAAGTGCCCATTTAGCTTCAACGTCGCTGGTTCGATCCCGAAGGTCCGGGCTATGAGCCCCAAGTCGAGTCTCTGGTCTTCCGAAGCCACCACCGGCACTAACTTTACTATAGAAGGGCAAAACAGCTTTATCGTTTTCTTCTTCTCCTCCGCCATCTCTCAACTTCAGACACTCCCTGGCTTTGCAGCCACCACCGCCCTCTTTCTATTGGCGACGCAGCTTCTAGCTGCTCTGTTCTAACGGTTTCTAGAAGTGTCCAGTTTTTAATTAGGGGTGGACTCGGGCCGGTTCGGGCCTGGGCCAGAAAACTAGGGCCCGAGCCCGAACCGCCGGTGGCCGGTTCCGGTTCCGGGCCAAACCGGGCCGGGCCGAACCGGTCCATATTTTTTTTTGGTTCTCCTATTTAACCCCCTACCCCTCCCCCTCAACCCCAAACCACCCCAAACCACCTCAAATGGCCCAAAATACCTAATCCAACCCAAAACTTAAAAAAAATCAAAAATAAAATAAAATAAAATAAAATCCGGCCCGGACCGGGCCCGAACCGGCCAGGCCGGTTCACCAAAAGCAGGGCCCGAGCCCCAACCGCCCATCACCCGGGGCGGGCCAAACCGAACCGCTGGACCCACCGGGCCCCGGGCCGGGGCGGGCCAAACAGTAACTGGGCCGGACCGGTTCCGGGTCGGACCGCCCGGCCCGAGTCCACCCCTAGTTTTGAATATGGATAGTCCTATGTCCTAATGTCCCATTTTGGTGGACTTACTTTTCTTTTTGGGTTGTTCCAAAATGAATGTCTTGTTTCCCTTTATGACAAGAAATATGTAGTTCTTATCATTTCACTTTATTCTATTCAAATTTTAACCACAACTTTTACTTTTCAACCACTTTATTAATAATCATGCCAAATTGAAAGTGGACAACCAATATGGGACGGAGGTAGTAAATTTGAAATGTAGCAAAGTATAATCCATTTTTGAAAAAAAATTGATAATTTTTTTAGTACATGGACAGAAGTGATAAATTAGAAACAGTAAAAAACTTATTTAACCTTTTGGGGAAAAAATAATGTCTACACCACTACTTTTTCGTCCGTATACCTAGACAAAAATAAGAGTGTACAAAAGATATATACAAAACACGAGTCATTGATACTATTGTGTTGGAATTTGACTAAAGGTGATTAGTATTGCATTTCACAAATAAATCGGTGTACTGTACATACAATATAATTTATCTGATCCAAGTTATTATCTCATCATTTATTATTACTCGTATTTAAAATTTTCAATTGCGATATTGTAATTCCATGTCCATTCGGGGTTGGAGCTGCTACCCTGACCGTCTCCCGAGGCCGTCGAAGGTGCACCAACGGCCTGCTTCCAGGTACTTTCATTTTCACACTTTTGAACACTTTGTCGTCGTTTTTAGTTTCTAACTTTTCCTTTCTGTCATAGGCAGGTATGTACATTCTGCAGTTTGAATCCTCTAGGGACAAGGACGCCCTTCGGGCGAAGCAGAAAGCTGATGAGGCCCTGAAGACGGCCCAGGAGTCTGCCCGGCTGCAACTGGAGGCGGCCGCCCAGCGCGAGAAGGGTCTCCAGGCCGCTATGGAGGCGGCTCTCAGGAAAGTGTCTGCCGCTGAGCTGAGCGGGTCTGGGTCTCATTCTCTCTTGACCCCAGCCCTGGTCCTAGCGCTGAGGCCAATGCCGATGCCAACGCCGAGGCTACCGCCCATGTTAAGGCCGATGCCACCGCCCCCGCTTGGCATGGTGATCCCGCTGGTTATGAGAAGACGGCTATGTTTGAGGCCGCCGCTCAGCGATACGCTCGAGGTGCCGTCGGCAACCTTTTTGTTAGTTATTGCAGAATAAGGAGAAGAGAAGATTCGTATATTCATCTCATAAGTTCTATTACAGTTTACATTGGGTATTTATACATTTCAGTAAGAAGTCTAACTAAAATGAATAATCGGCTAACAGAACGAGGGAAATTAACTAATTGTAGTTATTATATCTAATACCCCTTCTCAAGATGGGTCATGAATGTTAAAAAGACCCAACTTGGATATAGCTTGATGAAATGATTTTGGATGTAATGATTTGGTAAAGACATCAGCAAGTTGGTTTGCTGAAGACACATGAAGAAGATGCAACAGTCCTTCCTGTAGCTTAATTCGAGTGATGTGGCAATATACTTCTATGTGTTTTGTCCTTTCATGAAATGTAGGATTTTTAGCTATTTGGATAACAGATTAACTGTCTGAAAAAATTGAGTAAGGGGTATTGATCTTGGAATGCAAGCTGTCAGCCAAGTATTTGATCCATTGAAGTTCACAAGTTAGTGAAGCAAGAGCTCTGTATTCTGCTTCAGAAGATGACCTGGAAACTATTGGCTGTTTCTTTGATTTCCAAGAAATAAGAGACTTTCCAAGGAAAACACAAAACCCAGTAACATATTTTCTAGTGGTAGGACATGTGGCCCAATCTGAATATGAAAATGCTTGTATTTTAAAAGAACTTTCTGAAGGATAAAAGAGACCAAGACCTGGAGCATTTTTCAAGTATTCAACAATCCTGAGTGCAGCTTGCATATGTGTATCTCTTGGTTGAGCAACAAATTGACTTAATTGTTGGATTGAGAAACTAATGTCAGGACGAGTATTAGTGATGTAAAGTAGTCTTCCAACCAGTCTTCTAAAAATAGTTCCATCAGGTAGTAAAGTTCCATGATCTGCATGTAACTTTGTAGCAGGGCCTGCAGGAGTAGATGCAGGTTTTCATCCAAGCAAGCCAGCTTCATCAATTAATTCCAAACAATACTTTCTTTGATTGAGAATAATCCCCTTCTTAGACCTATCCACTTCAAGACCTAAGAAAAATCTTAATGGTCCAAGATCTTTAATCGAAACATTTTATGTAAATGTTGTTTAACCAACTGAATTTCTGAAAGATTGTTGTCACTCAAAACAATGTCATCAACATAGACAAGCAAAACTGTGATCAAGTTGTCTTGAATTTTGAGGAAGAGAGAATGATCAGCAGAGCTTTGTTTGTATCCCAAATTAGTTAAAGCCGAGTTTAATTTTTGATTCCAGTTTCTTGCTTTAACCCATAAAGGGACTTGTTTAATTTACAAACAAGTCCAGGTTGAGAAGTTTGGAGACCTTGAGGTGGTATCATGTAAACATCTTCACTTAGATCTCCATGTAGAAAGGCATTGTCTACATCTAATTGGTGTAAAAACCAATTATTTGCAGAAGCTAAGGCCAGTAAGAATCTCACAGTGGTCAGTTTTGCAACAGAAGAAAAAGTCTCAAAATAATCAAGCCCCTCAGTTTGTGTAAATCTCTTAGCTACCAATCTAGCTTTATATCTGTCAATGCTTCCATCTGCCTTATATTTAATCCTATAAACCCATTTGCAGCCCACTGTCTTCTTGTCAGGAGGAAGAGAAACCAAGCTCCAAGTATTATTTCTATCCAAGGCATCAAGTTCAGTCATCATAGCTTGTTTCCAACAATCTTGTTTGACAGCTTCTTTGAAATGTGAAGGCTCGGTGAAAGATGAGATAGAATGGCAAAAAGTAGTATGGTTAGAAGAACATTTTGTGTATGAATCATATGAATGTAATGGATATGGAGTGCTGATGTTGAATTCAGAAGTGGAAAGATTATAACAGTGATATTGTTTCAGGTAATTAGGCTAAGATTTTTGTCTGGTAGACACTATGATTGGAGCATGATGATTAGTGGTTTCTTCAACAACAACATGTGATTCTTGGTTATTAGTTTCAATGTTAGTTTCAGAAGAAGTGGAAGTGATCGGAATAGGATATATGAAAGAAAGATCATAGATCATGGATTCACAGTTGTGTTTGTGTTTGAGATATGTATTAAGAGAATTGATGAAAGGATATACAGATTCATGAAAAACCACATTTCTAGAAATGATGAATGATCTGGAGTGTAGATTGTATAGAACATATCCTTTAGTTCCTGATTTGAAACCAAGAAATATGAATTTGGATGCCCTAGAATCAAGTTTGGATCTATTAGAATTTAGGGTGGAAGCATAGGCAAGACAACCAAAGACTTTCAAGTGATGTAGGTTTGGTTTTTGGTTATGAATCATCTCAAATGGAGATTTTTGTTTGAGAAATCTGGTGGGAAGTCGGTTGATCAAATGCACAGAATATTTGAGGGCATAAGACCAGAAGGTTTTTGGAATTTTGGATTGAAACAATAGAGCTCTACAAAAATTCAGTAGATGTTGATGTTTCCTCTCAACAATGCCATTTTGTTGAGGAGTTTCAATGCAAGTAGTTTCATGCATGATTCCTTTGGTATTAAAGAAATCAGTTAAGATGAATTCCTTTCCATTATTAGATCTTAATCTCTTCAGTTTACAATCAAATTGATTTTCAATGATGATGATAAAGGATTGCAATAATGATCTGACTTCATGTTTGAATTTCAAAAGGTGAATCCAGGTAAAACGACTACAGTCATCAACTATAGTTAGGAAATATCTATATCCTTCTATAGAAGAAACTGAAAGTGGACCCTAGGTATCAACATGTATGAGTTCAAAGAATGATTTAGATCTACTTGTGCTGTCAGGAAAAGGAAGTTTCTTCTGTTTAGCAAAAGAACAAACATCACAAACATAAATTTGAGGAAATTTTATTGAAACATACTGAGATGACAAAGTTTGTAGAACTTTATTTGATGGATGTCCTAACTTTTCATGCCAAACATTCTCAGCATTTGAAATTATATTGTTTTCAACTAACACTGAATTACAAGCATCATGTGTAGTGTAAGAATTACAAGAGTTATCATCAAAAGATAATTGAAAGGACCCATCAACCTGCCTAGCTGCTCCAATCATCTTCAAGGTAGTTTTCTGCAAAATCAAACATTTGGATTCACAGAAAACAACAATGCAGTTTAATGTGGTTATGAGCTTTGGAATAGAGATCAAATGAACTCAGAAATCAGGTACATAGAGAGCATTAGAAAGTGTTAAGTGCCCAAGAATTATTGTTCCAGAATGTTTGGCAATAACAACTTGTTTGTTTAATAACTTAACAGGAATAGGTTGGATATGTTGTAGAAATGAAAAACAACCTTTTGAGGGACAAATGTGGTCAGTAGCACCACTATCAAGTATCCAAGAATATTGATGAAAACTCATACCTAGTTTGTTCATTGATTCAGTATGAGCAGAGTTGACAGAAGAGAATTGGTTTTGTGGTTGTTGGATTAAAGCCAATAATGCTTCATATTGATGTTTGGAGAGATTATAGCTTGTTTCTGGTTTCTGTTCCTCCTGATCAGAATTGGTAAGCTGCAAAGTATTCATAGAATCTGTAATATTGGCAGAAGCAGATGTATTTCTTCCATTTGTTTTGTATCCTCTAGGGAAACCATAGATATGGTAGCAAGTGTCTATGGTGTGGTTGGTCTTTTTGCATTTTGAGCAGTATTTATTTCCTCTTCCAGGATTATTCCCTCTTCCAGCATTATTTCCTCTTCCACCACTATTTCCTACACGTTCTGAGTGTCCACCTCTTGTGTTTGACAAGCCTCCTCTATTGTTCTGAGTGTATTAATGCATGAGAATATAAACATTACACGTATCATTGCACTACATACGTATGCATACAATTGTTTAGCTAGGTCGGTCACTTTTACTCCTATATTAACTAAATGTAAAAGTTATAAATTATACTTCAATATTCTGATCGAATGCGATGTAACTAAAAATGTGTATAAACTGATTCTTATACGTAGTTGAAATCTTACAGATCCTATCTGCAGTGCGAAACTCATAAATTTATACAGATCACGAAATAAGTTTTCTTTTATTTTAAATTTTTTTTTACTTAAAATCAAAATGAAATCCTATTACTAAATAAAGACTCGTAACTCGTAAGTAAATATCTAAAACTAGTTTAGACTATATTCTATTCATTTTTACGAAAGTCAATTAAGTAAATACTAGTTGAATGATCTTATAATAAGTATGTGACACCGCTCCCAATTTAAACTTGGATTTATTAATCCATTGATAATAAAATCTAAGGGAAAGTGCAATTACGAATTTCGATAAGGATGACTAGTTAAAGTCATGGATATATATCCACTTTGAAAATTTGTTACAAGTATATCGATCATACTAGAAATGATTAATTGATTAAATTGATACCGATTAAATAAATTGTGAGTCGGACCCCAAACATGGGGAGGGACTAACTAATACATATTCTAGGACCTCGGTAAATTGAACAAAAAGTCCAAGGATAAAGAAGTATGTGAAATATAATTGTTTGGGCCGAATAAAAGGTAAAGAAATAAGACGGGAGACTATTTGAGTCTACTTATTAATAATAGAAATATAATTGGGTATGAGCCCGAATATTGGGGAGGACCATCCAATACATTTTAGGATCGACCTACTATGGTCTACTAGCCTAAAATGATATAAATAAATGAATAAAAGTCACTTAGGCCCAACCGAGATATATCAAGTAACCAAAGTGGCATTTTTCCCCAACTTACCGAAAATAGCGAGTATGAGGGTGAAGAGCGTCCTACACTTTAATTCGGGGTATTCCGTATAAAGTGTAGACCATAATCAACGGGAGGATTAATTTGTAAATAGCTTCGGACCCGATTTAATAGAAAGGGGCAGCCCATGAGTACAACCCAACCCACTTAGCCCAACTTTCTAATAATAGAAGGGATAAGGGGTGGGAAGACTCTCCTCCTCCCATTTGGATAGCTTTGTGCGTGAGAATAGAGAGAGGAGGGAGCTCATCATAAGGCTTCACACGTTCCTTGGGCAAGGAGGAAGAAAGAGGGGGATTCCGGGAAGAAGAAAGCCCGATTCTAGGTAACCGAATGCTAATCCCGCTCAAACTAGTTATTTACTTCGTTTTGTGAATATGATTTTTAAGAAATCATATGTGGGATCAATGAGCATGTTCTACACGTTTAAAAGTGTATAAATATGATATAAAGTGTTGGGAATTAACTTAGAAGAGTTGTGCAATCGATAGGAATCGAAATCGCCGGAAACCGCCACTTCTAGGTGCTGTTTTCGTGCAGCAGAACCCAAAAGCCGGGCAGCTTTTGCAAAAGCCGGGCAGCTTTTGCAAAAGCCGGGCGGCTTTTGCTCTCTGCCAGCCAAGGTCATCTCAGGTCATTCCCGATCGAAGGTTTAACGACGGGGCTTCAATAGGCAACCTTCCTGGACATATATAAGGTGAGGATGGCTGACTATATTGTCTATAACTCGTGAGTTGAGCATGAGATTACCTAAGTAATCAAATTATGATTTCGATGGAATTAAATGATATACTCCAATGTGAATAAATGTGTTGCTATGTGGTGATACAAATTGATACATGATATTACTAAGGTGGATAAGCAAAGGCATTATGCATGAGGGGAGAAATCCTTGAAATATATTAATTATTGAATTGATATAGAGGATTAGCATGATATAGACAAATGTTGATAAATGTGTGATTCCATAAGATCTTAAAAAGGGATATATGGATACCCATGTGGATAGGCAAAATGATTAAATGTGAAGTAAGGAATACTTGAGTTATTGACATGATCAAAGTGATATGAATCCGTAGTGATTAATTGTATGTGCTATCTATAGTATTGAATTAGATAGGCATGAACTTAGAATGAGTGGTGGACTATGGTCACACTCAAAGGAAATGGTGGAGTCTACCTAGACTATATGAAGGCAGCCCGGGGAGTCTTGATGAAGACTAGCCCGCGGTTGATAGATTATGATTGCTCGTGTACAATGAGTATACGGGGATATATATACGGGGTGTGTAAGCCCTAACGAGATAAAGGATATTACGCGGGGTGTGTAAGCCCTACACGAATAAAGTATTACGCGGGGTGTGTAAGCCCTAATGAATAAAGTATTATACGGGGTGTGTAAGCCCTACATGATAAAGTATTACGCGGGGTGTGTAAGCCCTAAATGAGTAAAGTATTATACGGGGTGTGTAAGCCCTACACAAACTAAGAATATACGGGGTGTGTAAGCCCTAAATGAATCAAAGATATTATGCTGGGGGTGTAAGCCCAAAATGAATGAATACACCCGTAGGATGGGTAAGTCCAACGTGGACGAGTACAAATGATAAATTGTGTAACCCTCTCGATGGAGTTGGGTTTAGACTAGGGGTGGGGTAACCTCCCGAGATTGTTATATGCATGAATAGGCCAAGGGCTATACAAAAGGGAATTGTTTTGAAATAAAAATGAACCTACGGGTTGACTATTTTGACTTGGTATATATATTCTATACAAGTGATTTGAAATGGGGTAGCTGTAGGTTATGCCCATAATATAGTATCACCCTATGTTGAGGGTCTTGTGTTTGAAACATGAATTATATTCAGTATAGTTGTCATTGTACTTGTCAAATGCTTCCAAGTACTGACCTCCCCTTCACGGGGGAGGCCACCTCACAGTTTTTCAGGTAGAAGCTAGAGCTTGCTTCCTGTTCCCGTTGCTTCGGGTGATCTATGGAGAGAAGACGTGGTTCGTGCTTCTTCCAGTTCTATTTGATATAAATAAAATAATGCTCATGGAACTATTTTAATTTATAAATGATTCGGGAGCCTGCTTGCTCATGTTCGCCCTGTGTGGCCTTTGACTTTTTAAAAGTATTTGTATTCCGCTGCGTATATTTGAAATGCTTTATTTATGATTGTTTATGGATGTACTAGTGTGAATGGTATTCATGTACGCCTTGCATGGTTCGAGTAGGGTGAACTGCGGTTGCCTTAATCGGATTATGCGGCGGTTGTTAGCGCGTCCGGCCAGGCCGGGGCGTGACAAAGTAAGTACGTGGAATTTGTGTAAACAAATACATATACATTCATTCTTCATATTATACAAATACATATACATAATTGAGTATGTAACTACTTCATGAAGTTATATTTATTAATATACCTACTTAATATATACACTTCGCATACATGTACGAGTATCAAAACATATCAGTTTACATTTTTTAGATACCTTTAAGTTAGAGCTTCTTACAATTTTCAGTAGACTTACTCATTATTTTTAATATATACATCAATGAATAACAGTCAGATATGATTCTAAAATTAATATTACATATAAATTGAAATACACATATTCAAAGCATGTATAATATTTCTAAACTTTTATAACGTTCATCATCCCCATAACATTTCAGGAACAGGGACGGAATAATACTAGCAAAATACTTAAAGTACGTACAAATGGGGATAGGAAACGTACGGACCTTATAGACAAATTCTCCTAATATTTTGTTGATATGAGAACCTCCTATACGGCTACCACTCTTCTTCTTGCAGCTATGTTTCTTCTGATTGGTTTCTTACTTTATTTGTTGTCCAGGCCGTGTGAATGAAATAAGAGGAGCTAAGCTCCTATTTAAAGCCAAATAAATCTCATGTGTATAGCTAGGATTTTAATGAAGCAAATAATTGAATTGTCTTATCCTCTATCTCATTAGTACGTACTATACACGTATGATCATTCATTTGCCCATACCATCAGCTGGCTTTACTATTCCTTTATTTAAATACTTCATCCCAATTGATTTAGCTTGTCAAATTTGTCTCCTAAATGTTAATATTCAATATAATTATTCACTCAAATAATTCAAGTCATTTAATTTGGTTGTTCTCACGTCCCTCGTTATTATCTTACAATTTATTTTAAATTTATTATTTTACTTTTAATAATACTTTTAAAACTATTTACATTAAAATTTTACGAAGATGTTTATTTTGATAGGGAAATAATATCTAAAAATCTACTCAAATGTATCTTAACTACTAGACCAGATTTTGGGGCGTTACATCAACATTATCGGCTGCCGCTCATCTCTTATCTCCATGGTAAGTGGCTCCCAGTCCTTCTGGGTCTGACGCTCGTCGTGGCCAAAGGGTGGGGAAACCCCCTCTGTGGGCCCCAACCTTGGCACGAGAATCGAGGCAACACGTTCAACCGCTCGGTCCACCCGTCAGCGAACGCCACGTGCCACCCTTTGATTGGGTGGGCCTAACGGTTCGCTTATATAAGTACTTTAATTTAAAGTGTGCAAGTAAAAGTGAAAAATTGTTTCCGGGACGGAAGGAGCGTGTATTTAGAAATTGTTATTACAATTTGTCGTATATAAGAGTGAAGAAATGTTCAATATGTGCCATATGTGTCAGGTACCTTATGATTTATTGACATCACTTTGACACTCTCAAGGAGAAGGTCACATGTTCGAATCCCATCCTAGTTCAAGGATGTTAATCTTAACATAGAAAATATACTATAATATACTTCGTATTAGGAAGATTTGCCAAAACAATGTTCAATATGTGTGAGCTTTTTATCCTTGATTATTGTTGTTGACGAGCATGTCAAAACATTACAAAAATGATATTTGTTTTCTCTATATTTTTATATTTAATTTCAATCAACTGGGCATAGATTTATACTTAGGAAGTTAGGATTAAAGGTGTATTCCAAAACACGTCTTGGGAGTTGCGTTACTAGTTAATATCACTTGCACAACATCATACATAGTCCCATTACTTTCCATACATGTTTCAACTTTTTTTTTGGTAAAAATACATGATTCAACTTTGATACGCTGTTTAAATATATGAGTGAAATACTTCAGTACCCGACTCCTTGTGCGACACAAATATTTGAACACCCTCACGAGTCACGATCAAACATTAAATCTGTCATTATTCATATGTAATCTGTTTTCATTGGATTTTTTGTTGTTTTGTTTGTTTCATAAGGGGCCTTCACTGTGGCTATGGGCTCAGTTTCATATAGTTAGACAAGAGACCATCCTAAAATGTCGAGAGGAGTGGTTCATATTTTATGTGTTTGAGACAAATGCGTCAACACAATAAATCATGTGACATTTCTACTACACTGACTTTATCAAGTTCTTTGTTTGTAGTGCACTCTTTGATTTGAAAGACCACTCCAAAAAATGTTCAAATTCTTATCTATTACTACCTCTTACCCACTACGCAAATTATACCCTACAAGTCTACAACCGGCACACCATGAGAATGGTGTGCCCGGTCGTTTTTTAATTAAAACAGAGAGCGCCAATCTCCAAGAACTCCGGCGTTGGTCATCCCCGGGTCGCAGAGCATCTGATGGGTCTTCTCTTTACTGCGCTTCTCCTTCCCCAACAGATATCCCAAATCCCAATTTGATTAGAAAACAACGATGATTGCTGGAAGAAGATGTGATCTCCCTAGTGTTATCATATCCTGGAACCAACTTCTCCTCATCCTTGTGCGATTAGAAAGCAACGATGATCTGTGATTTCTGCCCAAGCACGAGTGTGTGTGTGTGTGTGTGTGTGTATGGAGTGTATATATATTAATTAATACATGGAGTTACATCTCTGTAAAAGCGTTTTACATTTCAAAAGACTAAAGTTACATGTGCTAAGTTACATTTAATTTGTTCCCCAAGTTGCATTTCAATAAAAGTAGTTTACATTTCAACGAGTTACATGTGAATGAGTGCAATTTACATTTTGATTAACTTGAATTTACATCTCGAATCACACGAGTTACAATTCAAACAACCATGGGTGCATGGTGCTCACCATGCACCAGTTGCACGGTATACAGCCTCATCCCACTATGTTTGGGACAAAGGAGTGTGACACAACTTTTAAGAAAAAATGAAATTGTGTGGTTGGTAATGAATTGATAATGTGAATAAAGTAAGAATGAATAATAATCATCCAAATATTACCAAATATGGTACTCCGTATGAGACAAACTTAATGGGATAAACGAAAAAAGTAAAACGGGACAAAGTTAGGGGACGGAGGGAGTAGCATTTAGCAATGTTGCTTTATTGTGACAGGTTACAATGCATATTATTGTGTGATACAACCTACATGACATGAACATTAATATGATGAGCTTATTATTGGGCTATTGGCATAACAATTTCTTGATGCCTAAATTTACATATTACTAGTACAAAAAAATCGTTTGTACTGTTTGAAAAAAAATCGTTTGTACCCACTCTTACACCCACTTTTGTACCCATCATGTTTGTGCAAATTATTTTGTCCGTGAATCGGATTCATAGACAAAAAGACTCTTCACAAACATGATAGGTATAAGGTGGGTATAATAAGAATGTGTACAACAATAATGATTCGATTTGCCATTGATCATAATTCATAGATCTCATAGTCTTATCAAAAGCCTTCAGATAATACTTGTGTGTCATTTCACCGTAGATTTAACAGTCCCTTATTTAACAGTACATGTTTAATTTATACTCCGTAGATTTAACAGTCCCTTATATTATATTTATTGTTAATAATAATAATATATTAATATAATTATAATAATAAGAATAACAAGAATAATAATAATAATAATATAATAATAATAATATTTATAATATAAATATTATTATTATTGTATTATAATAATAATATAATATATTAATAATAATTATATAATAATAATAGTAATATAACATTAGTAATAATATTTATATTATTATATAATAACAATAATAATAATAATATAGTTTATTATTATAATATTATTATTGTTATAATATAATAATATAATTATATTATTATTATTATTATTGTGGTTGTTATTGTTGTAGTTATTATTATACAGAGTAATTATATTTCTATTTATAATTATAGTTATAATTGTAATTATATAAATGAATATTATAATTATAATTACAATAATAATTATATAAGTAATTATATTTAAAAATATAATTACATTTATAATTGTATATATAGTTATAATTAGTGTAATTGGTATAATTATTATAATTTTAATTTTAATTTTAATTATAATTATATTTTTAAAATTATGATTATAATTTTAATTTTATTTAAGTTATATTTGTAATTACAATTATAATTATAATAATTATAATTATAATTGCAATTATAGAAATATTCAAATCAGATCAGATCAGAAAGATTCAGATCAAATCAGATCAGAAAAATTTAGATCAGAAACATTCAGATCAGATCAGACCAGGTCAAAAAGATTCAGATCAGATCAGAAAAATTAAGATCAGATCAGATAAGAACTTAAAAAATTCAGATCAGAAACATTCAGATCAGGTGAAAAGAACAGCTTCCAAATTAGGGATGGCCTCGGGCCGGTTCGGGCCTAGGCTCGGCCGGGCCTCGGTTCAGAAAAATGAGGCCCGAGCCCGAACCGGTGGTGGGCGGTTCCGGGTCCGGTTCCGGGCCACCGGGATTTTTTTTCTTCTTCTTCTCTTATTTAACCCCCTACCCCTCCCCCTCCACCCCAAACCACCTCAAATGGCCCAAAATACCTAATCCAACCCAAAACTTTAAAAAATTTCAAAAAAAAAATAAATAAATTCCACCCCGAACCGGGCCCGAACCGGTCGGGCCGGTTCACCAAAACATAGGCCCGAGCCCGAACCGCCCAAAGGCCGGGCCGGTTCGACCCGAACCGCTGGGCCCACCGGTTCCCGGGCCGGGCCGGGCCGGTTCCGGGTCGGGCCACCCAGCCCGAGTCCATCCCTATTCCAAATCAAGTCGTGGGAGATGTGTGGAGAATTGTCACAATATATAAAAGAAAATTGCAAGTTTGGTTTTTTACCTAATACGGAGTAATAAATTACACTATGTAAGTAGTAACAATAAATCTGAAATCTATCTTAATATAAAAGGAAAAGAAGTTTGGTGAACAGTTTTCCCTCCCAAAAGTGTCAACATCATGGATTTGTTCATTATTCCATAAAAAAAATCCAAATTCAATATTTGTGCTCTGATTTTTCAAGCCCAAAAATAAATATTGCAGGGAGTTGGTGAATGTTGTCTGATTTCAATTGGCCATTGAATAGGTTGCACTGTTTATGAACAAAGCATTTCATTCTATTGGGTGATAAGGCCGGTTGTACTGTTTGGGAAAGATATCAAATCTATTTTATGTGGTTAAGATTGATATATAGTTGGTGAGATTTTATTAAAGTACCATGCTCCTATTGGTTCAACCGGGTGGGCAGCTCTACTTTAGTACGTGGAATAGTTAGTATTTAGGATTGCTTGATTTCTATTGGATGGGATGGGCGGTGCTATAGTAATCTCATTTTTTTTGTTTCTATGTTCAACAACCTATTTAAATACAAGGCCGATGCAAGCACGTTCTCAATTCGCAGACCTAAAACTAATACTCCGTATCATTCTACGGTTTTACCTACAGTGCTAAAGATTGGATATCTTCTGTAATCTGTATGCGGATGCTTTATTGGCAATTCACCAATCAAAAATGTGGGAGGATGCATGTAATTTAGTTCAATTAGCCACGATAAGGACTAATATGTTGTGGCCCATTCCTGAAGGTGCCCATGGGTTTCATTTGCCGATTTACAAGCACAAGAATAATCAAAAGACATCAGGAATTGGTACACTTTCATTCATATCCCTGAATCCTGATTAAATTTTTGTCGTATAATTGTATTTTCAAACTAATGGTTCAGAAATCCACAGGGCTCAGACATTTACTCACATTCCTGATCAAGACTTTTGGGCTCAAAGATCCACACTCATTCCTGATTCCCCATTCAATGTTTTCAGGTCTACCAAGAAAGCTTATAAGAGTGAAGTCGTTTGTTCCAAAATTTAGTGTTTATATTAATTTTCTTCTGTATTTGTTTAAAAGTAATCTATATTGTTTAGATTATTATCAGTCGTTTGTTTATTTGACTTAAATAAGTGTAGCAGGAGTAGCATGACTACATTTGGATAATAGAGTAAGATTCAGACACATACCTGAAATCTTTGTTGGTGCCATTCATTTCCTATTTCTATCCTATATCTAATTATTACATCATAAACTTTACCAGCTAGGATCACAAATGGATTCAATCAACAATGCGTGTTATGAAACTACAAAATACCCAAAAAAAACCGACATTGAACTTCCTGCAAAATACAAAGGGTTTAGAAAGTCAGCAATTACTTAAAGTGGGCATGATATGTGTAAAGGACTGTACGTTTCATTATATGTTGATCCATTTAATTATGAATATTGATTAAGTGGAAGATAGAGCAAAAAATAATACAGAGTAACAAATTTCCACTTTTGAAAGATGTTTTGTGCATATAAATCCAGCCATGAAAATTCATCTATGAATATCGTTTGGATGTTTTTTTTTTGAAAGTCTGTCAAGTGAGAATCACCTGATTCTAATTAAAGAGAAATAAGTGTGCAATTTTACACTTCTGCTTGAATGACCATATGGACATCAGGACGTGTGACCACATGCTTCTGCACTACAGTCACCCTCCTTTCCCGATTAACAGTGGTATACCTTAATTAGTTAAAGAGTATTTATCATGTGATAAATGAATGAATAAATAAATAAATCTATTGATAAATTGAAAATTGAAGTTGTATGAGATAAGGGTGACCTGCTGAATGGTTTGTAATGTTTACTTGCTTCATCAGATGAGTCATTAGCTGTGTTTCTTCACAAATGGTCCGGGCCTGATTTCATTTGTAAGAACCATGAGAAGAAAAGATGGGGATGAATGAAAAGGAAAAGTGACTGTTTATTTGGATTTTATTATTAAGAAGAGAGACCAAACTGGTGGTTTTGACATATGAGAGGCTAAAAATTCCAAACAGGAATAGTTCGATACTCCTTAAAAAATAACACAATCACGTGAAACAAGTGCGATAAATACCTTTGATGATAGAGATCATATGTAGAATCTGCAATCCCAACTAAGGTTGTTTTATGATCATAGAAAATCATCAATCAATTGGCCAGAGATACTCTCTTTACTGTCGGTGTAACATCTTAATGTGTGTGGGACACAGTACGTTTAAATGAGCATTGATGACACGTGTAGATATTTACAGCCAGTTGTAAATTTTAAAAAAAATTGAGAAGTTCCTAGAAAGTATTTTTCAAAATAATTTTAAAATTAAAACACAATTAGTGTCAATTTTTTAAAACTTTGAATTCAGGAAAAATGCATGCACAAAGGAACTTTCTTTTAATGCAGTTGTTTCTGTGTGCTTTTCAACAAAAGAAAATAAAAATATTGAATATGCAAGTAAATATTATTCCAAAATTGAATATTTAAAAGAATTCAAAACAAAATCGGTTCATCTATCGACATTTGACATTCAGTTATTTTTCTAAAAAAATATTAAGAAATAGAATCAATTTTTTTTAATTATATGAATATAAGCATATCTGTATTAATAGATCTTATTCAAACGGCTGTGCATTATTCGTTTTTCAGATAATATTATGTGAAAGATGTGCCAGTAAATGAGTTATGGAAAGATGATTTTTTAGGTAAATAATAATCCATGCATGTATTATAAATATCATTTTTATAGAAAAAAATTATGTAATATGGCAGTAATAAACACAGATTTGCTAGATCCGTGGATGGTGAATACAATGATTCGTATACAAGTACGATTGGGTTGTTTTACGAAAACAATTAACCGGTGAGGTGATTGTGTGTAGTAGAGAGAGTGTTTCTTACCGTTTTTGTAGTTTAGAGGAGCGTATAATGCGAATTGGGCGGAGGTAGTGGAGGCCTTCCATCGGTTGGTTCATGACCATTGCCTGAATATGTTGCCGACGGATCCGCACGGAGTTGGGGGTGCATGGGTGATTCTCAACCGGCCATAGGTTGAACTGTTGAAGGAAGTGTTAGGGGTGGGGTTGTTGCTGTAGACCTGTAGTTGGGTAGAGAGGCTGGCCGAGTGTAATTGTTGGGAAGAAAAGAAGGGTTTCATTCTGGAGAGGAGTTATATGGTTTAATAATCGGGCCATACTTATGGGCCTAAAATACTCAAAATTAATAGATTCATTAATCCAGGCCCGTGTATATGCTTATGATATGCCCAACACATTCAAAAATGGATTAGTTTAATTTGTTTTAACTAAAAACTACTCCATAATGATTTAGAGTTATAGTTAGGTGTATTAACTTTAAATAATGTCCTTTCCAAAAAAACTTTAAATAATATCCGTTTAAAAAATTAAAAATATATATCCACGTTCAATAATGATGAGATTTGATGTGTTTGGTGAAAAAATTAGCAGATAAGTCCGATAAGACAAAAAACATTGTCATCCAATAAACTCTTAGAGTCTGTTTGGTAACACTAAAATTGAATTAATTGACTGATTCTACTGAAATTTATGGTGTTTTGGCCAAAGCGGTTGTATTGGCTACTTTTGTTGATTTATGAAAAATTTATATTTAAAATTTTAAGATCTTGATCTTACCAAAATCGTGTAACTGAGAACGTCATTTGAGCTGGCAGTTGGTTTAGTCATCGTTTTGATGAATCACGGTTGCACTACGTTTGGCCGGTGCTTTGATGAAAAACAGTTGAGCTTTGACTCTTTGAGGAGTGGGTTGAGAGAAGTTTGAAGTAGTCACGAATAAAGAGGGGGGTTTGAGGGGTGTCAACTTTAGCATCAACTTAAATGGGTCAGTCTGTTGGGTTTGAATTCGACGGGTTCCCAGGCAAAAGTTGGATGGCCCGTTAAGATTCTTGGATATTTGGGCCTATAGCTAAGGAATTTGAGTTGAATTTTTGGGTTCTAAATAAAAACTACCGGAGTATTTCTTTTTTTTTATATATAATTAGGAACTAAATTTATTATAAATCAACTCTGATTAATATACTATGGATGTATACTTTCTAATTATCCCATAATAATAAAAGTATGTGCATACCTCATTTGTTCTTAATTTCATTCTCAATATAGATTTTTTATGTAGAAACAAAATGATATTCAAATAAGTCTTTAACATGTTTGATATAATGCATTTTTATCATGTTATAGTCGATAGTATTTGTTGGATGTTTACTTTGTTTTGATGTCATGCTTAATACTCTCTTTATCTATCTATTCTAATATAAAAGCAAAAGTTTTTTGGTGGATAGGGTTCCCGCTCAAAAAACGTCAATTTCAATGAATCATTTATTTATGGGATTAGGTGAGTCGAGCCAGAAATATTATAATAAACAATTTCCATTGGTCTATCGTAGAGATGAGCACTGTGGAAATTCTTTGCGTATAATATGTGGTGCAATAATGTGTACGGTGAGATAATGGGGAATGAAGGGGTAGTGTGACACCGCGCCCATATGTACTTGAAATTGAAAGACGACATGTATTTGATTTTCCTAGCGAATAAAATTCGTGTAATTGATTGGTATATTTAATTAATGCATGATTAATTAAATTATATATTGGGTCCACTCTATGAGAATGGGCTACCAAATATTTAGTTGGGTTATCAAAATAATTATAGGAGCCCAATAAAATGCCAACCGAAGTTGATAAAAATATTTGGACAACCCGAGTGCTATTTTGGCCCGACCTACCGAAAATAGCACGAATAATCGGGAGGGACTTCCTACACCCACTTGAGGATATTTTACTAGCCCCTTAGCCTCAAATAAGTGAGGAAAGGACAATGAGAGTAAGATGGGGCGTGCATGGTGGGTGAGAGGTCTCATTGAGACAAAACCCACACCCATGTTTTTTGTTCTACACAAATAATTGTGTTGAGAGAAAAGGAATCTCCCCCCACTCTCTATCAACCACTCGACCAAACCAAGGGTGGAGAAGCTCTGGGAATAGCTCACACAAACAAGCAGCTTAGAGGAAGCAAAAGGAAGGAGGTCCAACAAGAAATAGTTTGAGGTTGAGGTAAGAACTCATCAAACACTTCTAACTAGTTTATTTGATATGATTTTAAGAAATCATATGGTGGATTAAACCATGAGTTTTACACGTTTGAAAGTGTGTAATAATGTTATAAAGTGGGGGTATTTAACTTAGAAGAGTCGTGGAATCGATAGGAGTTGAAACCGCCGGAAATCGCCAAGTGTAGGAGGCTGTTCGTAGTAGCAGACGACGAAAGCCGCCCAGCTTTCGTGAAAGCCGCCCGGCTTTCACCTTCTGCCCAGATTTTTCGCTTTCGATCGGTTCAGAACGGGGGTTGATCGGAGGGCTTAATAAAGGCAACTATTTCAGCACTTCAAAAGGTGAGGATGGCTGACTATATTGCTTATAATCTTTGGGTTAATTTCATAAGATTACCTAAAGTAATTAAATGTGATTTTCATGGATTATTAATGCTTAATAATGTCTAAATGAAAATATCATCGTTTGTGAATAGAAGATGCATAACATACAAATTTATGAGAGATTGTGTATGATGATGCATAATAAATGTGGAGGTATAATGATTGTATAAACCATGAATTTTTGTGATAAAATATACTTTTACTTCATGTATAGAAATCATGAATGGATAAAAGTGATATTTTTGATATTGAGAGTAAATCGTATACGGATTAGAAAATCCATAGGAATGAGCCTTATAACTATGAGTTAAGGAGCTTGGCTGTTTAAAGATTTATGGATTAGTATTTAATTTACTAATCGGGAATGTTGTATAAAAAGTGATAGAACAAATCCTAAGGACTTGGATTGTGAAGGATGCACCTTAAGTAGTCTTATGAGATGCCTTAAGGTAGGAATGGGTAACCACTAAGTTACATTAGGAGTAGGCCTCATTGGCTACTCAAGGTTGAGGAACTCTAGGCATAGAATTTGCTAGTGAGTTAGTATCGTGACTAGAGGAAGCCTCTAGCACGATGAAGAATGACTGGAGGAAGCCTCCAGCATTCGTGTAGGATGAACTAGTATCGTGACTAGAGGAAGCCTCTAGCACGATGAAGAATGACTGGAGGAAGCCTCCAGCATTCGTGTAGGATGACTAGAGGAAGCCTCTAGCATAATGTAATGTGACTGGAGGAAGCCTCCAGCACAAAGTATGTAAGGTGATTAGAGGAAGCCTCTAACACCGAATTTAGTGACTAGAGTAAGCCTCTAGCACGGCAAAACATGACTAGAGGAAGCCTCTAGCATGGTGAATTAATATAGATGGGCGTGGCTTGAAGTCACGGGGAAAGGGTTGAACGTTTTCAAAGTAAAACATGGGTCTTCGGGCCGACTACTTGACGTTATATATAAAGTAAGTATATTTTCAAAGAGGGTAACCACGGGTTATGACCTATATTATATTATCACCCTATGTGAGGGTCTTGGAAATTGAAACTTTGATTATACTTAGTATAGTTGTCATTGTACTTGTCAAATGCTTCCAAGTACTGACCTCCCCTTCACGGGGGAGGCCACCTCACAGTTTCAGGTAGGAGTTGAGCTCGCTACAAATACTCGTTGCTTCGAGGGAGGATCCAGGAGGGAAGACGTGGTTCGTGCTTCCTCCGTTTCTGTTTTTAAAACAATTACATTAATGCTCATGGATATTATTTTTGAATGATTATTTGGGGGCTTGTATGCCCATGTTCGCCAAAGTGTGGCATAAACACCTATTTAAATGTTTCCGCTGCTTTAATTAATTATTTTACATTATGATTGTTTACGGATGTACTATTGTGAATGGTATTCAAGACGCCTTGTATGGTATGGATGAGTTGGACTGCGGTTGGCTATTCGTACTGTACGGCGGGTTGTTGACGTGTCCGGTAGGTCCGGGGCGTGACAATTTAATTGGTATCAGAGCCTTAGTCCGTAAACTTCATAATGAAGCTTCAAAAATTCTTTTTGAAAATGATTTTGGAAACCATGAGCATAAAGTTTTGTACTTATAGAACTTTTGGTACTTGAGTTGCAAGGTCTCTAATTGTTAAGATGGTACCCTTAACAATTGGCATGGCGGCGATTTGAGCCAAAGGATGTCTTTAAGTGCCTATCCGTCATTTGACATTTGATACGGGTCTAATGACTCAATCTCTATCTCTTTCAGAAATGGAACGTACCGGTAAAGTCACTCGAAGGAACCCGACTGGCCAGGCACCGGGAGGATCCCAACATGGCAGTCGAGGGGCATCGAGGGCGTCTCGTGGGCAGGGCCGTACAGGTCACTCATTGACGGTGAGTGACGGTCATGTGGAGACAATTGATGAACAGTATGACTCCGAGGAGGATTCAACGTATCAACCGGGAACCGAACCGGTTGAGACCCCATATGATGGGGAATATGATGATGATGATGAGAGCGACGATAATGATGCTCTAGAAAGGATGGAGGAGCTGCTCCGTCAATACCAACAGGATCGCCAAAGGCGCCGGGCAAGGCGTGCTTTGGGAGGGGCTTCCAGGGGAGGAAGCCGTGTGAGTTCTAGGGGACATGTAGAGTCCCGGAATGATCAAGGTACCGAGGTCCCGATAATAAGGATCTCAAAGTACCTCAAAGAGGCAAGAGACTTGGGGTGTAAACCGTTTGATGGAACGGGAGACATCTCCATTGCGGCCGAGTGGATCAAGAGATTCAACGAAGCGGCTCTTGACATGGAGCTGCCGCCGATCATGAAGTTGAGAGTGGCAACGAGGTTGCTAGAGGGAATGGCGTCCACGTGGTGGGACGGTGTCAAGGGGAAGTATGGTGAGGCAGTCACTTGGGAGAACTTCCGTCAAGAATTCTTTAACCAATACTACTCCGACTTCGAGGTGAACTTGAAGAGGAGGGAATACACCAACTTGACCCAAGGAGGCAAGTATACCGTGAGGCAACTCGAGCATAAGTTCAGGGAGCTTGCCGAGTTCATTCCGGAGTACATATGTGATGAGAACCGGATGGTGAACCACTTCTGGGATGCCTTGGACCTTGACATACGCGAGAGGGCAACACAATTGCCTAATATGACGTTTAGTCAAGTTGTTGAGCAAGGCTTGAAGGGGGAGAAAGAATGGGAAGAAAGAAAGCGGAGGAATGCCGAGGAGGCAAAGAAAAGAAAATGGGAGAACCAAGGCTCCCAAGGTTCCAATAAGAAGGGGAACCACGGGGGAGGGAGCTCATTTAGGACTCCTGCACCGCCATCTAGAGGAAACCCGAGAATGAGTGGACAACACTCGGAATCACAAGTCTCAAAAGCGCCAAAGCGTGGGTAAGTGTCGTGATCCCCCGAGATGCTATCAATGTGGCGATACGGAGCATATGAGGTCAAGTTGCCCACAACTTGGGCGAGCCGTGAGTGCGGGGCCGAGTGGTGGAACCACGATGAGCAGGAACCGAACAGGGGCACCTCATGCAAACACAGGGCACGGTGGAGCTAGCACAAGCAATGCACCGTCCGTTAATCAAGGGAGGACCCAAGCGAGGGTCTATGCGATTACGGAGGCCGATGCACGTGCTAACCCGGACTCCGTCGCGGGTAAATTCTGGAACTTTTGATGTTATTCCTTTGTAAACAATATAAGTGTTGAAATGTACACGTTGTATAGCCAACCGGGAACATGCAAGTTCGAAGAAGTGGATGAATATCCACCTGGGACGAATGCCGCCCGGCATTGGCGGAAGCCGCCCGGCTTTCGCCTTCGAATTTCTTGCAAAATTCTACGGCGGCTATAAGGCGTCCGACTTTGACGAAAGCCGCCCGGCTTTCGTACTTGATTTTTGTTAAAATCTTTCGGCGTATAAAAACCGGCCGAGTTTCGTAAAAACCGGCCGGCTTGTGTTCAGGCATTCCGTTAAGGGGCGCTGCTAATGAAAACTGGCCGGCATTCGTAAGAACCGGCCGGCTTTTATAAATAAAAGTTTGTAATTCTTTCGGCGACCGAAAACCGGCCGGCTTTGGCAAAAACCGGCCGGCTTACGTAACCGTTCTTTCCGAGCCGAAGGCCGAGGTGCGAAAACCGGCCGGCTTTCATGAAAAGCGGCCGGCTTTCCCTTATTGGTGCACGGTGTTGATTTTTGGTGGGAACCTGGATGGAATCGGGATGGGGCGTTAGATGACGATCATCCAGACCATAGCCGGGGTACTCTATAACCTAAGAAATGAGTCTAATAAGTGGGTAGTGTGTCTTACATTGCTTATGAATGTAGGAACACTAAAGATTAACGGGAGAGACGCAAGAATCCTCATTGACACCGGGGCGCAACGATCATTCGTGAGTGAGGCGTTTGCCGGGGGATTCAAAGAACCACTTGTACCGATGGCTCAAGCCCTATTGGTATCCACACCTCTAGGGGAAGACATCGAGAGAGATAGCCACTATCCATCGTGTGAGGTGGAAGTGGAGGGCCAAAACTTGACGTGTGATTTCGTACCGCTGAGTATGATTGAATTCGATGCAATCCTGGGGATGGATTGGCTTGAGAAGCATCATGCTAGGGTCGATTGCTACACAAAGATACTTGAACTCGAAGGCGGTGAAGGAGTAACCTTACGCTTCGAGGGGGATCGGGCCAAATCCAATAGTTGTATCATATCCGCCGTGAGAGCTAGGAGTATGATGAGAAAGGGTTGCCACGCATATCTAGCATACGTGGTAGACAAAACAAAAGAAGAGACGAGCATTGATGATGTGAGGGTGGTATGCAAGTATCCGGATGTCTTTCCAAAGGACTTACCGGGACTTCCACCCGATAGGGAGATTGAATTTGTGATCGAGGTCGAGCCCGGCACCAAACCAATCTCCATACCGCCATACCGCATGGCACCCGCAGAACTTAACGAGTTGAAAACCCAATTGCAAGAGCTTTTGGATAATGGTTTCATTAGACCAAGTCACTCCCCGTGGGGAGCACCGGTCCTTTTCGTGAAGAAGAAGGATGGAACACTTCGAATGTGCATTGACTATCGTCAACTGAACAAGGTCACAATCAAGAATAGGTATCCCTTGCCTAGGATTGATGACTTGTTTGATCAACTCCGAGGAGCAACTGTATTTTCAAAGATTGACTTGAGGTCGGGGTACCATCAATTGAAGATCAAGGAAGATGACATACCAAAAAGTGCTTTCCGCACAAGGTATGGGCATTTTGAATTCCTTGTTATGTCGTTTGGGTTAACAAACGCCCCCGCGGCATTCATGGACTTGATGAACCGAGTATTCCATAAATACTTGGACCGATTCGTGATTGTGTTCATAGATGACATCTTGATTTACTCAAAGAGTGAAGAAGAGCATGAGGAGCACTTGATACTTGTTCTCGAGACGCTACGGGAGAAGCAACTCTATGCCAAATTTTCTAAATGTGAATTTTGGCTAAAGGAGATTGGCTTTCTCGGGCATGTGATTTCGGGATCGGGAATTGCGGTCGATAACAAGAAGATAGAAGCCATTACCGAATGGGAGAGGCCAAAGAACGTCAAGGAAATTCGTAGTTTTCTTGGGTTAGCAGGCTACTACAGAAAGTTCGTGGAGAAGTTCTCTGTTTTGGCATCACCATTGACGAAACTCACTCGTAAAGGAGCTAAGTTTGTATGGGATGACAAATGTGAGGAAGGTTTCATTGAACTAAAGAGGAGATTGACCGAGGCACCGGTACTCGCATTACCCAAACAGGGTATGGGGTACGATGTCTATAGCGATGCAAGCATCCAAGGGCTTGGATGTGTGTTGATGCAGAATGGGAGGGTAATTGCCTATGCTTCACGACAGTTGAAGAAGCATGAGGTAAACTACCCTACTCATGATTTAGAGCTGGGGGCAGTGGTATTTGCACTAAAGATTTGGAGACATTATCTCTACGGGGAGACATGTCATATATACACTGACCATAAGAGTTTGAAATACGTGTTCACTCAGAAAGAGCTGAACATGAGACAGAGGCGATGGATGGAGTTGATAAAAGACTACCATCTTATCATTGAGTACCACCCCGGTAAAGCCAACGTGGTGGCGGATGCCTTGAGCCGAAAGAGCTCATCTGGGGCATTGATAGCTAACTTGAGGGCTTTAAGAGCCCAACTGGAGGTATCCAGTAATGGAGCCTTATTGGCACGGTTTGAGGTGAGACCTACTTTACTTGATGAGATCAAGAAGGGTCAAGAGACTGACGAAGAGCTTATGAAGGTCCGCGAACGCATGCTAGCGGGACCGGTTCAAAATTTCAGGGAAAGAGACGATGGTCTCCTATTATTTCGTGACCGAGTGTGTGTACCGGCAGACGATGAGCTCCGAAAGTCCATCTTAGAGGAAGCTCATTCGTCAGCTTATGCCATGCACCCGGGGGGCACGAAGATGTACCGTGACTTGAAAGAGAGTTACTGGTGGTCTGGTATGAAGAGAGAAATAGCCGAGTACATCAGTAGATGCCTTACTTGCCAGCAAGTTAAGGCAGAACATCAGCATCCTGCTGGGTTGTTGCAGCCACTTTCCATTCCAGAATGGAAATGGGAGCACGTGACCATGGATTTTGTGGTAGGACTGCCACGGACCGTGAGGAATTATGATGTTGTATGGGTTGTGGTTGATAGGCTCACGAAGAGTGCACATTTTCTACCTATCAACACTACCTATGCACTTGAGAGGTTAGCCAAATTGTATGTGGATGAGATCGTGAGGCTACATGGGGTTCCTATAACCATTGTGTCCGACAGGGACCCACGATTCACGTCACGATTTTGGCCGAAGTTCCAAGAGTCTATGGGAACGAAATTGAAGTTTAGCACTGCTTTTCATCCACAGACGGATGGACAATCCGAGAGAGTTATACAGATTTTGGAGGATATGTTGAGAGCTTGTGCATTGGAGTTCCAAGGGAGTTGGGACAACCATCTAGCACTGGTAGAGTTTGCCTATAACAACAGTTATCAGGCGAGTATTGGCATGCCTCCATACGAGGCATTGTATGGGAGGCGATGTCGTACACCGTTGTGTTGGGACGAGCTTGGCATGGCCAAGCTTGAGAGCACAGAATTGGTGGAGATCACCAAGTCAAAGGTGAAGACGATTCGTGATAGGCTTAAGGCGGCCCAGGATAGACAGAAGAGCTATGCCGATAAACGCCGGAGAGCCTTAGAGTTTAAGGTGGGAGATGAGGTATTCTTGAAGGTTTCACCCTGGAAGGGAATCATCCGATTTCAAAGCCGAGGGAAACTTAACCCACGATACATCGGGCCATTTGTGATTCTCGAAAGAATCGGGGCCGTAGCATACCGATTGCAACTGACTCCAGAATTGGAGAAGATACATAACGTGTTCCACGTGTCTATGCTAAAGAAATATGTGCCGGATCCGTCTCACGTGTTAGAGAAACCACCTGTGGAAATACGTGAAGACTTGAACTACGCCGTACGGCCGGTGAGAATACTTGATAGGCAAGTAAAGAAACTAAGGAGCAAGAAAGTTCCAATGGTGAAAATCCTTTGGAAAAGTGACCGAGTTGAAGAAGAAACTTGGGAAACGGAAGCCTTAATGAAGGAGCAATATGCCTTTCTGTTTGAATAAGCATTTGTGAATTTCGGGGACGAAATTCCCGTTAAGGGGGGGTGAACTTGTGACACCGCGCCCATATGTACTTGAAATTGAAAGACGACATGTATTTGATTTTCCTAGCGAATAAAATTCGTGTAATTGATTGGTATATTTAATTAATGCATGATTAATTAAATTATATATTGGGTCCACTCTATGAGAATGGGCTACCAAATATTTAGTTGGGTTATCATAATAATTATAGGAGCCCAATAAAATGCCAACCGAAGTTGATAAAAATATTTGGACAACCCGAGTGCTATTTTGGCCCGACCTACCGAAAATAGCACGAATAATCGGGAGGGACTTCCTACACCCACTTGAGGATATTTTACTAGCCCCTTAGCCTCAAATAAGTGAGGAAAGGACAATGAGAGTGAGATGGCGCGTGCATGGTGGGTGAGAGGTCTCATTGAGACAAAACCCACACCCATGTTTTTTGTTCTACACAAATAATTGTGTTGAGAGAAAAGGAATCTCCCCCCACTCTCTATCAACCACTCGACCAAACCAAGGGTGGAGAAGCTCTGGGAATAGCTCACACAAACAAGCAGCTTAGAGGAAGCAAAAGGAAGGAGGTCCAACAAGAAATAGTTTGAGGTTGAGGTAAGAACTCATCAAACACTTCTAACTAGTTTATTTGATATGATTTTAAGAAATCATATGGTGGATTAAACCATGAGTTTTACACGTTTGAAAGTGTGTAATAATGTTATAAAGTGGGGGTATTTAACTTAGAAGAGTCGTGGAATCGATAGGAGTTGAAACCGCCGGAAACCGCCAAGTGTAGGAGGCTGTTCGTAGTAGCAGACGACGAAAGCCGCCCAGCTTTCGTGAAAGCCGCCCGGCTTTCACCTTCTGCCCAGATTTTTCGCTTTCGATCGGTTCAGAACGGGGGTTGATCGGAGGGCTTAATAAAGGCAACTATTTCAGCACTTCAAAAGGTGAGGATGGCTGACTATATTGCTTATAATCTTTGGGTTAATTTCATAAGATTACCTAAAGTAATTAAATGTGATTTTCATGGATTATTAATGCTTAATAATGCCTAAATGAAAATATCATCGTTTGTGAATAGAAGATGCATAACATACAAATTTATGAGAGATTGTGTATGATGATGCATAATAAATGTGGAGGTATAATGATTGTATAAACCATGAATTTTTGTGATAAAATATACTTTTACTTCATGTATAGAAATCATGAATGGATAAAAGTGATATTTTTGATATTGAGAGTAAATCGTATACGGATTAGAAAATCCATAGGAATGAGCCTTATAACTATGAGTTAAGGAGCTTGGCTGTTTAAAGATTTATGGATTAGTATTTAATTTACTAATCGGGAATGTTGTATAAAAAGTGATAGAACAAATCCTAAGGACTTGGATTGTGAAGGATGCACCTTAAGTAGTCTTATGAGATGCCTTAAGGTAGGAATGGGTAACCACTAAGTTACATTAGGAGTAGGCCTCATTGGCTACTCAAGGTTGAGGAACTCTAGGCATAGAATTTGCTAGTGAGTTAGTATCGTGACTAGAGGAAGCCTCTAGCACGATGAAGAATGACTGGAGGAAGCCTCCAGCATTCGTGTAGGATGAACTAGTATCGTGACTAGAGGAAGCCTCTAGCACGATGAAGAATGACTGGAGGAAGCCTCCAGCATTCGTGTAGGATGACTAGAGGAAGCCTCTAGCATAATGTAATGTGACTGGAGGAAGCCTCCAGCACAAAGTATGTAAGGTGATTAGAGGAAGCCTCTAACACCGAATTTAGTGACTAGAGTAAGCCTCTAGCACGGCAAAACATGACTAGAGGAAGCCTCTAGCATGGTGAATTAATATAGATGGGCGTGGCTTGAAGTCACGGGGAAAGGGTTGAACGTTTTCAAAGTAAAACATGGGTCTTCGGGCCGACTACTTGACGTTATATATAAAGTAAGTATATTTTCAAAGAGGGTAACCACGGGTTATGACCTATATTATATTATCACCCTATGTGAGGGTCTTGGAAATTGAAACTTTGATTATACTTAGTATAGTTGTCATTGTACTTGTCAAATGCTTCCAAGTACTGACCTCCCCTTCACGGGGGAGGCCACCTCACAGTTTCAGGTAGGAGTTGAGCTCGCTACAAATACTCGTTGCTTCGAGGGAGGATCCAGGAGGGAAGACGTGGTTCGTGCTTCCTCCGTTTCTGTTTTTAAAACAATTACATTAATGCTCATGGATATTATTTTTGAATGATTATTTGGGGGCTTGTATGCCCATGTTCGCCAAAGTGTGGCATAAACACCTATTTAAATGTTTCCGCTGCTTTAATTAATTATTTTACATTATGATTGTTTACGGATGTACTATTGTGAATGGTATTCAAGACGCCTTGTATGGTATGGATGAGTTGGACTGCGGTTGGCTATTCGTACTGTACGGCGGGTTGTTGACGTGTCCGGTAGGTCCGGGGCGTGACAATTTAATTGGTATCAGAGCCTTAGTCCGTAAACTTCATAATGAAGCTTCAAAAATTCTTTTTGAAAATGATTTTGGAAACCATGAGCATAAAGTTTTGTACTTATAGAACTTTTGGTACTTGAGTTGCAAGGTCTCTAATTGTTAAGATGGTACCCTTAACAATTGGCATGGCGGCGATTTGAGCCAAAGGATGTCTTTAAGTGCCTATCCGTCATTTGACATTTGATACGGGTCTAATGACTCAATCTCTATCTCTTTCAGAAATGGAACGTACCGGTAAAGTCACTCGAAGGAACCCGACTGGCCAGGCACCGGGAGGATCCCAACATGGCAGTCGAGGGGCATCGAGGGCGTCTCGTGGGCAGGGCCGTACAGGTCACTCATTGACGGTGAGTGACGGTCATGTGGAGACAATTGATGAACAGTATGACTCCGAGGAGGATTCAACGTATCAACCGGGAACCGAACCGGTTGAGACCCCATATGATGGGGAATATGATGATGATGATGAGAGCGACGATAATGACGCTCTAGAAAGGATGGAGGAGCTGCTCCGTCAATACCAACAGGATCGCCAAAGGCGCCGGGCAAGGCGTGCTTTGGGAGGGGCTTCCAGGGGAGGAAGCCGTGTGAGTTCTAGGGGACATGTAGAGTCCCGGAATGATCAAGGTACCGAGGTCCCGATAATAAGGATCTCAAAGTACCTCAAAGAGGCAAGAGACTTGGGGTGTAAACCGTTTGATGGAACGGGAGACATCTCCATTGCGGCCGAGTGGATCAAGAGATTCAACGAAGCGGCTCTTGACATGGAGCTGCCGCCGATCATGAAGTTGAGAGTGGCAACGAGGTTGCTAGAGGGAATGGCGTACACGTGGTGGGACGGTGTCAAGGGGAAGTATGGTGAGGCAGTCACTTGGGAGAACTTCCGTCAAGAATTCTTTAACCAATACTACTCCGACTTCGAGGTGAACTTGAAGAGGAGGGAATACACCAACTTGACCCAAGGAGGCAAGTATACCGTGAGGCAACTCGAGCATAAGTTCAGGGAGCTTGCCGAGTTCATTCCGGAGTACATATGTGATGAGAACCGGATGGTGAACCACTTCTGGGATGCCTTGGACCTTGACATACGCGAGAGGGCAACACAATTGCCTAATATGACGTTTAGTCAAGTTGTTGAGCAAGGCTTGAAGGGGGAGAAAGAATGGGAAGAAAGAAAGCGGAGGAATGCCGAGGAGGCAAAGAAAAGAAAATGGGAGAACCAAGGCTCCCAAGGTTCCAATAAGAAGGGGAACCACGGGGGAGGGAGCTCATTTAGGACTCCTGCACCGCCATCTAGAGGAAACCCGAGAATGAGTGGACAACACTCGGAATCACAAGTCTCAAAAGCGCCAAAGCGTGGGTAAGTGTCGTGATCCCCCGAGATGCTATCAATGTGGCGATACGGAGCATATGAGGTCAAGTTGCCCACAACTTGGGCGAGCCGTGAGTGCGGGGCCGAGTGGTGGAACCACGATGAGCAGGAACCGAACAGGGGCACCTCATGCAAACACAGGGCACGGTGGAGCTAGCACAAGCAATGCACCGTCCGTTAATCAAGGGAGGACCCAAGCGAGGGTCTATGCGATTACGGAGGCCGATGCACGTGCTAACCCGGACTCCGTCGCAGGTAAATTCTTGAACTTTTGATGTTATTCCTTTGTAAACAATATAAGTGTTGAAATGTACACGTTGTATAGCCAACCGGGAACATGCAAGTTCGAAGAAGTGGATGAATATCCACCTGGGACGAATGCCGCCCGGCATTGGCGGAAGCCGCCCGGCTTTCGCCTTCGAATTTCTTGCAAAATTTTACGGCGGCTATAAGGCGCCCGACTTTGACGAAAGCCGCCCGGCTTTCGTACTTGATTTTTGTTAAAATCTTTCGGCGTATAAAAACCGGCCGAGTTTCGTAAAAACCGGCCGGCTTGTGTTCAGGCATTCCGTTAAGGGGCGCTGCTAATGAAAACTGGCCGGCATTCGTAAGAACCGGCCGGCTTTTATAAATAAAAGTTTGTAATTCTTTCGGCGACCGAAAACCGGCCGGCTTTGGCAAAAACCGGCCGGCTTACGTAACCGTTCTTTCCGAGCCGAAGGCCGAGGTGCGAAAACCGGCCGGCTTTCATGAAAAGCGGCCGGCTTTCCCTTATTGGTGCACGGTGTTGATTTTTGGTGGGAACCTGGATGGAATCGGGATGGGGCGTTAGATGACGATCATCCAGACCATAGCCGGGGTACTCTATAACCTAAGAAATGAGTCTAATAAGTGGGTAGTGTGTCTTACATTGCTTATGAATGTAGGAACACTAAAGATTAACGGGAGAGACGCAAGAATCCTCATTGACACCGGGGCGCAACGATCATTCGTGAGTGAGGCGTTTGCCGGGGGATTCAAAGAACCACTTGTACCGATGGCTCAAGCCCTATTGGTATCCACACCTCTAGGGGAAGACATCGAGAGAGATAGCCACTATCCATCGTGTGAGGTGGAAGTGGAGGGCCAAAACTTGACGTGTGATTTCGTACCGCTGAGTATGATTGAATTCGATGCAATCCTGGGGATGGATTGGCTTGAGAAGCATCATGCTAGGGTCGATTGCTACACAAAGATACTTGAACTCGAAGGCGGTGAAGGAGTAACCTTACGCTTCGAGGGGGATCGGGCCAAATCCAATAGTTGTATCATATCCGCCGTGAGAGCTAGGAGTATGATGAGAAAGGGTTGCCACGCATATCTAGCATACGTGGTAGACAAAACAAAATAAGAGACGAGCATTGATGATGTGAGGGTGGTATGCAAGTATCCGGATGTCTTTCCAAAGGACTTACCGGGACTTCCACCCGATAGGGAGATTGAATTTGTGATCGAGGTCGAGCCCGGCACCAAACCAATCTCCATACCGCCATACCGCATGGCACCCGCAGAACTTAACGAGTTGAAAACCCAATTGCAAGAGCTTTTGGATAATGGTTTCATTAGACCAAGTCACTCCCCGTGGGGAGCACCGGTCCTTTTCGTGAAGAAGAAGGATGGAACACTTCGAATGTGCATTGACTATCGTCAACTGAACAAGGTCACAATCAAGAATAGGTATCCCTTGCCTAGGATTGATGACTTGTTTGATCAACTCCGAGGAGCAACTGTATTTTCAAAGATTGACTTGAGGTCGGGGTACCATCAATTGAAGATCAAGGAAGATGACATACCAAAAAGTGCTTTCCGCACAAGGTATGGGCATTTTGAATTCCTTGTTATGTCGTTTGGGTTAACAAACGCCCCCGCGGCATTCATGGACTTGATGAACCGAGTATTCCATAAATACTTGGACCGATTCGTGATTGTGTTCATAGATGACATCTTGATTTACTCAAAGAGTGAAGAAGAGCATGAGGAGCACTTGATACTTGTTCTCGAGACGCTACGGGAGAAGCAACTCTATGCCAAATTTTCTAAATGTGAATTTTGGCTAAAGGAGATTGGCTTTCTCGGGCATGTGATTTCGGGATCGGGAATTGCGGTCGATAACAAGAAGATAGAAGCCATTACCGAATGGGAGAGGCCAAAGAACGTCAAGGAAATTCGTAGTTTTCTTGGGTTAGCAGGCTACTACAGAAAGTTCGTGGAGAAGTTCTCTGTTTTGGCATCACCATTGACGAAACTCACTCGTAAAGGAGCTAAGTTTGTATGGGATGACAAATGTGAGGAAGGTTTCATTGAACTAAAGAGGAGATTGACCGAGGCACCGGTACTCGCATTACCCAAACAGGGTATGGGGTACGATGTCTATAGCGATGCAAGCATCCAAGGGCTTGGATGTGTGTTGATGCAGAATGGGAGGGTAATTGCCTATGCTTCACGACAGTTGAAGAAGCATGAGGTAAACTACCCTACTCATGATTTAGAGCTGGGGGCAGTGGTATTTGCACTAAAGATTTGGAGACATTATCTCTACGGGGAGACATGTCATATATACACTGACCATAAGAGTTTGAAATACGTGTTCACTCAGAAAGAGCTGAACATGAGACAGAGGCGATGGATGGAGTTGATAAAAGACTACCATCTTATCATTGAGTACCACCCCGGTAAAGCCAACGTGGTGGCGGATGCCTTGAGCCGAAAGAGCTCATCTGGGGCATTGATAGCTAACTTGAGGGCTTTAAGAGCCCAACTGGAGGTATCCAGTAATGGAGCCTTATTGGCACGGTTTGAGGTGAGACCTACTTTACTTGATGAGATCAAGAAGGGTCAAGAGACTGACGAAGAGCTTATGAAGGTCCGCGAACGCATGCTAGCGGGACCGGTTCAAAATTTCAGGGAAAGAGACGATGGTCTCCTATTATTTCGTGACCGAGTGTGTGTACCGGCAGACGATGAGCTCCGAAAGTCCATCTTAGAGGAAGCTCATTCGTCGGCTTATGCCATGCACCCGGGGGGCACGAAGATGTACCGTGACTTGAAAGAGAGTTACTGGTGGTCTGGTATGAAGAGAGAAATAGCCGAGTACATCAGTAGATGCCTTACTTGCCAGCAAGTTAAGGCAGAACATCAGCATCCTGCTGGGTTGTTGCAGCCACTTTCCATTCCAGAATGGAAATGGGAGCACGTGACCATGGATTTTGTGGTAGGACTGCCACGGACCGTGAGGAATTATGATGCTGTATGGGTTGTGGTTGATAGGCTCACGAAGAGTGCACATTTTCTACCTATCAACACTACCTATGCACTTGAGAGGTTAGCCAAATTGTATGTGGATGAGATCGTGAGGCTACATGGGGTTCCTATAACCATTGTGTCCGACAGGGACCCACGATTCACGTCACGATTTTGGCCGAAGTTCCAAGAGTCTATGGGAACGAAATTGAAGTTTAGCACTGCTTTTCATCCACAGACGGATGGACAATCCGAGAGAGTTATACAGATTTTGGAGGATATGTTGAGAGCTTGTGCATTGGAGTTCCAAGGGAGTTGGGACAACCATCTAGCACTGGTAGAGTTTGCCTATAACAACAGTTATCAGGCGAGTATTGGCATGCCTCCATACGAGGCATTGTATGGGAGGCGATGTCGTACACCGTTGTGTTGGGACGAGCTTGGCATGGCCAAGCTTGAGAGCACAGAATTGGTGGAGATCACCAAGTCAAAGGTGAAGACGATTCGTGATAGGCTTAAGGCGGCCCAGGATAGACAGAAGAGCTATGCCGATAAACGCCGGAGAGCCTTAGAGTTTAAGGTGGGAGATGAGGTATTCTTGAAGGTTTCACCCTGGAAGGGAATCATCCGATTTCAAAGCCGAGGGAAACTTAACCCACGATACATCGGGCCATTTGTGATTCTCGAAAGAATCGGGGCCGTAGCATACCGATTGCAACTGACTCCAGAATTGGAGAAGATACATAACGTGTTCCACGTGTCTATGCTAAAGAAATATGTGCCGGATCCGTCTCACGTGTTAGAGAAACCACCTGTGGAAATACGTGAAGACTTGAACTACGCCGTACGGCCGGTGAGAATACTTGATAGGCAAGTAAAGAAACTAAGGAGCAAGAAAGTTCCAATGGTGAAAATCCTTTGGAAAAGTGACCGAGTTGAAGAAGAAACTTGGGAAACGGAAGCCTTAATGAAGGAGCAATATGCCTTTCTGTTTGAATAAGCATTTGTGAATTTCGGGGACGAAATTCCCGTTAAGGGGGGGTGAACTTGTGACACCGCGCCCATATGTACTTGAAATTGAAAGACGACATGTATTTGATTTTCCTAGCGAATAAAATTCGTGTAATTGATTGGTATATTTAATTAATGCATGATTAATTAAATTATATATTGGGTCCACTCTATGAGAATGGGCTACCAAATATTTAGTTGGGTTATCATAATAATTATAGGAGCCCAATAAAATGCCAACCGAAGTTGATAAAAATATTTGGACAACCCGAGTGCTATTTTGGCCCGACCTACCGAAAATAGCACGAATAATCGGGAGGGACTTCCTACACCCACTTGAGGATATTTTACTAGCCCCTTAGCCTCAAATAAGTGAGGAAAGGACAATGAGAGTGAGATGGCGCGTGCATGGTGGGTGAGAGGTCTCATTGAGACAAAACCCACACCCATGTTTTTTGTTCTACACAAATAATTGTGTTGAGAGAAAAAGAATCTCCCCCCACTCTCTATCAACCACTCGACCAAACCAAGGGTGGAGAAGCTCTGGGAATAGCTCACACAAACAAGCAGCTTAGAGGAAGCAAAAGGAAGGAGGTCCAACAAGAAATAGTTTGAGGTTGAGGTAAGAACTCATCAAACACTTCTAACTAGTTTATTTGATATGATTTTAAGAAATCATATGGTGGATTAAACCATGAGTTTTACACGTTTGAAAGTGTGTAATAATGTTATAAAGTGGGGGTATTTAACTTAGAAGAGTCGTGGAATCGATAGGAGTTGAAACCGCCGGAAACCGCCAAGTGTAGGAGGCTGTTCGTAGTAGCAGACGACGAAAGCCGCCCAGCTTTCGTGAAAGCCGCCCGGCTTTCACCTTCTGCCTAGATTTTTCGCTTTCGATCGGTTCAGAACGGGGGTTGATCGGAGGGCTTAATAAAGGCAACTATTTCAGCACTTCAAAAGGTGAGGATGGCTGACTATATTGCTTATAATCTTTGGGTTAATTTCATAAGATTACCTAAAGTAATTAAATGTGATTTTCATGGATTATTAATGCTTAATAATGCCTAAATGAAAATATCATCGTTTGTGAATAGAAGATGCATAACATACAAATTTATGAGAGATTGTGTATGATGATGCATAATAAATGTGGAGGTATAATGATTGTATAAACCATGAATTTTTGTGATAAAATATACTTTTACTTCATGTATAGAAATCATGAATGGATAAAAGTGATATTTTTGATATTGAGAGTAAATCGTATACGGATTAGAAAATCCATAGGAATGAGCCTTATAACTATGAGTTAAGGAGCTTGGCTGTTTAAAGATTTATGGATTAGTATTTAATTTACTAATCGGGAATGTTGTATAAAAAGTGATAGAACAAATCCTAAGGACTTGGATTGTGAAGGATGCACCTTAAGTAGTCTTATGAGATGCCTTAAGGTAGGAATGGGTAACCACTAAGTTACATTAGGAGTAGGCCTCATTGGCTACTCAAGGTTGAGGAACTCTAGGCATAGAATTTGCTAGTGAGTTAGTATCGTGACTAGAGGAAGCCTCTAGCACGATGAAGAATGACTGGAGGAAGCCTCCAGCATTCGTGTAGGATGAACTAGTATCGTGACTAGAGGAAGCCTCTAGCACGATGAAGAATGACTGGAGGAAGCCTCCAGCATTCGTGTAGGATGACTAGAGGAAGCCTCTAGCATAATGTAATGTGACTGGAGGAAGCCTCCAGCACAAAGTATGTAAGGTGATTAGAGGAAGCCTCTAACACCGAATTTAGTGACTAGAGTAAGCCTCTAGCACGGCAAAACATGACTAGAGGAAGCCTCTAGCATGGTGAATTAATATAGATGGGCGTGGCTTGAAGTCACGGGGAAAGGGTTGAACGTTTTCAAAGTAAAACATGGGTCTTCGGGCCGACTACTTGACGTTATATATAAAGTAAGTATATTTTCAAAGAGGGTAACCACGGGTTATGACCTATATTATATTATCACCCTATGTGAGGGTCTTGGAAATTGAAACTTTGATTATACTTAGTATAGTTGTCATTGTACTTGTCAAATGCTTCCAAGTACTGACCTCCCCTTCACGGGGGAGGCCACCTCACAGTTTCAGGTAGGAGTTGAGCTCGCTACAAATACTCGTTGCTTCGAGGGAGGATCCAGGAGGGAAGACGTGGTTCGTGCTTCCTCCGTTTCTGTTTTTAAAACAATTACATTAATGCTCATGGATATTATTTTTGAATGATTATTTGGGGGCTTGTATGCCCATGTTCGCCAAAGTGTGGCATAAACACCTATTTAAATGTTTCCGCTGCTTTAATTAATTATTTTACATTATGATTGTTTACGGATGTACTATTGTGAATGGTATTCAAGACGCCTTGTATGGTATGGATGAGTTGGACTGCGGTTGGCTATTCGTACTGTACGGCGGGTTGTTGACGTGTCCGGTAGGTCCGGGGCGTGACAGGTAGGGACTTCGCAACAAACAAAAAGCAGTGGGAAAGAGGTAGATACTTTTGCCCAAAATATTTTCTCATGGAATTAGGTGAGTCGAGTCAGCCAATATTATAATAATGTCATCCAATTCGTGTAAAAAATGCAATTCATACAAATAAAGACATAACATTTTCACATATCTGCACCCCCCCCCCCTCCCCGAATTTGTCAGATTACATCAGCAATTCGTCTAAATAATGCAATTCGAATAGATAAAGACATAACATATTTTCACATATCTGCACTCCCCCCCTGATTTGTCAGGTTACATCAGCAATTCGTCTAAATAATGCAATTCGTATAGATAAAGATATAACACATTTTCACATATCTGCACCCCCTGATTTGCCAGGTTACATCAGCAATTCGTCTAAATAATACAATTAATATAGATAAAGACATAACACATTTTCATATATCTGCACCCCCCTGATTTGCCAGGTTACATCGGCAAATCGTCTAAATAATGCAATTCGTATAGATATAATGTCACCATATTATTTAGTAATTATAAATTTTATACCTTCAGTTAATATATATAGACCTTTGATTTGAAAATGAAAAAAATCTTTGTCAAAAATTTACTTGAATGAAGGATTTTAGTAAGGGAAAATTTTCGAATATGAGTAAATAAGTTTGAGAATTTCAAAATAAGATTGTCATGTTTTTTATTGCCAAAATAGGCGTAATTAATGTGAAGCTTGAAAAATATTGTCATGCTTAAGGTCCAATTTTGGAATACATAAAACTTTTTTTGTCCTATTTAGTGTAATTTCCCTTTTAACAAGGGTTAATGCTAGACAGAAGGTACAAAGAAGTGTTTTATAAATTTTCCATGAAATGTAATTTGTTTTCAAATGATGTTTATATTGCGTGTTACTTACTATTTTGTGGGCTATAAAAAATAATGTACTACTCTGTAATCATTAGTAAATTGCATTTTAGATGTTTCATTTATGTCAAGTTTTATTATTGTATGGAGTATAATTCTAAACAATTCAATTAAAACTACAAGTTTGTTTATTTTTTAATTAAAACGTTGGCTAATGTTAATTATACCCGCAAAATTTACAACGTCATGGTTTCGACGTAGTTGTGTGATTTTTCTGAACTTTTAGGTCATTTTTAATAATCTCATATTCACCATAATATTAAACATGTCTTTTGTGTATTGCGTTTTGTGTATCTTTATTGCATGACATTGCTCTGTGTCGTACACTCGTACTGTCGTCGATCAATGAATACAGTGTCTTTAACTGTTTAGCCGAAATAAAATTTAAAAAAAATCTCATGCCGTGCATCGCACGGGTGAGATTACTAGTAACTGACTAATATGAAGGAAACAAATACAAAGAACTGCCAAGAAAAATGAATTCGAACAAAGACAGAGAAGAGTAGCTTTAATTAAGAAAACACTATTCAAAATGGAGCTGAACAAATGTCCCATTAAACACAAAAGGAATAATCAATTTGTAAGTAGAGGTTTTGGCTTGCGAACATGGCCAATGCTGTTTACAAGATCCTTTCGTGTGCAAACTGGGAACATGTGTATTACATTCTTCATCACCTTTAGAGTCCTCCAAAGAACATATGGAAAACTTAGTTGGTCGCGTGATGTGAAGCGCACCACCTCATTAAACCAAAGGCACATGAATAGATTAGTAGTTGGATTGTGCTCCCTCACTATAATTGATGCCTCTGCAAGCGCTGCACAAAAAATTGCCCACACAAGTTTTTGGTTAACTTTTGTGTTCACCTATTTAGCTCACTAAAAAGGGATAATTACCCCATGTCCCCATCCCTGAGGCAGTGAGCCCCCCCCCCCCCCCAGAACCGACCAGCAATCATCTAGGAGGAAGTACATTGAGCTTTGATCACAAAATGGTGAAAAGAGATTGCGGTTTCAGCCCAAGTCTTTGCTTGGAATTGAACCCAGGACCTATCCCTAGTGACGCCCCTTCCCACCAATTGAGCTACGCCCCCAACACGTATTTAACTCACTCTCATTGCTAAGGGGGCATTTTGGTAGGATGTGAAATCAAACTTCGAGTGCAAAGTGTTAAGAATTTATGCCCTTTGATTTTCTATAAAATTTAGGAGTACTTAGATCAGTTTAAATCAGTTTGCACTTTGCACTGTGCCATCTAAAATCATTTACATGGGGAGTGAAGGGGGGTAGTGAGATACTTTAACTTTGGAAATTAAAGGGAACAATAGTTTGTATGAAATTTTGTTTTAACATTCCATGCCTAACTAACCATGCAATATAATTTCAAGTGCAAAGTGATTGTGTCCCTATATTTTCTATGTGAATTTAAAAGAAATCAGTGTTGTCAATCCTGGATAGCGGAGCGTTGCGGTCTGCCGTCAAAACGCTATAGCTGTATAGTGGATACTGGATAGGGCGGATGACTGCTATTCAGATAATATATATGCAAAATACAGATGATATGTATGCATATAATTACATTGTATACACATCAAATTAAAAAACATGATTTATGTTACTGAAAGTACCAAACATCTTGACATTCATAAATCCTAAATAACCAACAAAATACTCCATCGTGTCATGAACAAAACATATAATGCTATTAATAGTTAAATAACAACTTAAATCTAAACAATAAACAAAAGATGCTACATAGAAGAAGAAAAGAAGAGGAGTGCAGCAGAGGTAGTTCTCGTACAGGATGAAGGAGAAAATATACTCAAAAGAAGCAAATAGGAGGAGTGTAGCAGATGTCGTTCTTGTAGGAGATGAAGCTGCACAGGTCGTATACTTGTTCTTGAAGAAGAGAACCAGATACTTGGCATCATATCAGGTGTGTGTCGCAACACTAGTGTGTAAAAGGTTTTACAGTGGTTACTATTTACTTTCAAAAGTCTACTTTACCCTTAATACCTCAGAAAACAAAACTTAGCCAAGAAAAAACCTAACTGCAGCAAAGAAAAGCAAACAGCGCCGCTATAGCGTCCGATACTCTTGATTGCGATGGTTTGGTCATGTGCATAGAAGACCGATCGTGCACTTGTAAGACATGTTGAGAGGTGGAGAGAGAGAGAGAGACGAAAACTCAAACAGACGTGAATGAGAGGGGTCAGGAAAGATATGATACGTCTGGATTGGAAGAGAGTATTATTTTGGAGAGAGCGAAGTGGAGAGAGAATATGATACGTGTGGAGGATGGATCTCATTTTATGTTTTCTTATGTTGCTTATCTTCTTTATCTTTTCTGTTTTATCGTATTCTTTTTATCATTATCTTATCTTTATCATATTTTTTAAATTTTTTATATGATTCTTTTTATCTTGTTAGCTTCGACTTCATACGTGGTTTCATGTTAGCCGACCCCAAACTCTTTTGGGACTAAGGCTTGAACGTTGTTGTTGTCATTGTTGTTGTGTATCCATAGGATGACACTCAAGTGATATTGTAACACTGCAAAATTACTCTACGAACAGAACGAGTCGAAAGAAATATTACCTTTCTTTCCATTGAACCTTTTATCCTCAGGGAGACCATCCTTGCGATACTGAGTTAATTGTACCTCCACCTCCTCAGGGGTGGCTTTATTTTTTCGGACAACAGCCTTTGCTTCATCATATACGCTGCTGCGGGCCCCGTGTTCTGAAATCGCTAGTACAGAATTTGAGCGCCAGAGCAGGGCTTCAAACACACCCAAAGGGTCTCTCCTAAACTGGGATTTTGAGTCCACCCAAATGGAATATCTTGCATTTGGAAAGAGCCGATGTGGCAGCATCTGATTAGTATACAAATCAAGTAAATCCTCATTGTTCATCATGCATTGGCAAAAAGGAACAAATCGAGCCACACATACATCCAATGTACATAAATTATGAAACAATTGAGATGCCTTGGGGTGTTTGTTTAGGGAGTTGCAGAGGGGAGGGGAATGGAGGGGAGGGATGATATCTAGTTATTAATTTATTCTTGTATTTAGATGGTTGGAATGAAAATGACGATGATAATATATATAGATATACATGAGTAACCAAGCATATACCATTATAACATATCCATCTAAAAGAGTCATGTTTCACTACTTTTAATTTTAGCAAGGTACATCCATCGGAAAGTACCAATTCTAGCCATAATTTAAAATTGGACAATTCTTTTAAAATTATTTGTTATTTTAATCAATTTAACATCCATAACTATTTTGGAACAATTCTTTTTTAAGTGAAAATTAAATTCTTTGGTTCAAATTGGACACTTTGGGGGGGGGGGGGGAATAAGTTTGCAAAGGAGACTCATTTTTTTTAAAGATAGATGTGCTAACAAACAGAGGTAATTCAGTAAGGATTTAAACAAAACCCAACCATCCCTCCTAATATACCCCAAATAAACAAGTCCTAAGAGATTTATAGTAGCAAGCATACTGAAAAAACAGCAATAGATACCTTTGGGATTTTGCCATTCAACCTTTGGTCTCTGAAAGGTAGGTTCTTGACCAGTATAATGCGCCACGTTCCAATATAGTGGTCACTACTAACAGTATAACCTTCTGCCTGTTGTGCTACAAGTGTAATTTCATCCCAAAATGCCACATAGCAAACCTGCATATATGAATTAATAATGTCATCAGAGAAAAATTCATACTAGACAGTCAATAATGATGAGTCCTTGATAAGAACCTTTTTGAGAGATGACTCTGACATCCCTATTGGTTGGTAAAGATTATCTCCTCCGCCAAACGCACAAGTTGACACCACGGCCTTGCAAGATTGCATATACTGTTTGTCTTCTTGAGAAATCCTAAACCCTCCTGCCACCTCACTGTAAAAGCCACAGTTGACAATAGCTGTTTCATTAACCTGAGACATTAAATAACAATGACATACCTTTTATAAGGACTAGTTTTGTTATTGACACATATTTATACTGGTGCAGGAAGAACTTTATTACACAAAGTCACAAACAAGTGAATTCTAAACCCACTATACCACTTATTAGCGAGAAATAAGGAAACCATGAAACTTTTCTTGAATGGTACTAGAGAAATGGAGAGTAGAGGAATGAAACTGGTAGTCCAACCACTTTTTCATCACATCTCTCTTATAGGGGAGAAGTAGGAGAGAAATGTGTTTCATCTCAATTGCATACCTATTCTTCTCCATTTCTCTCCTACTAAACAAGACAAAATATCTACTCTCTTTCTTACTGTTTCTCGGATAGAATTATAAAACTCTAAAAGTAAACATGGGTGGGAGGTGAAAATAAAATGTGAAATTTTCTAACCTTAAAGCTTTCATCCCTTTGCTTAAGTGATTGACCTCCTGTGAATAAATTAAATCTGCTAGAGTTTGAGAACTGTTGAAGCAGTGCCAGGTCACCTCCTTTGTTAGCATCTGATAGGTATACTACACTTTTAATTGGTTCGATATGTGAATTCTCGATTGGAAAATCCAGTTGCTCAAGTTTTTCAGGAGATAAGAGCTTCAAGCAACCTAAAACAATCAATAAAGGCGAAACGAGGCCTATAAGATAATCACTGTTATTATGTCAACCAAATTCTAACTCATGTAAGCAACAGGTGAAACCAAATTCTGTTGAGTTAATAGTTACTGACAAAAGTGTGAACCTATACAGCTTTGTATTACAGTAGACACCATAAAATGTACTCCATATTCATTAGTACAGACCTCAGGTAGAAAGTTGTATGTCAGCTTTATAATAAAATACTCAAGAACAATAGTCCAGGAGAATTACTTAAGCAGAGATCTTTGAAAAGGAGATAACTAAGGATCAGATAGTACTTAGAGCGCAAAAAGTAAATAAGAAACACCTGCTTAGGCAATTTAAACACAAATACTTCACTGGCAAAAGAAGAAGAAGAAAACAATAGCATCTTAAGAGTTAAGGCTACAATTACCAATTACTTCAACCTACGGGTAAAAACTACTCCGCAATACTGAAATACTGTAAGGAGAAACTCACGTTCTCTAACTCCACCATGAACATGAGTTACTGGATCCATACGACCCAAATTCTCAGACGGTTTTCTCATTTCCTGTTTTTTCGGATCCGAATCTGTTCTAACATGGGGACCAGATTTCCAATTGATACGGGAAGCCTCAAAGATGAGAAGTCCAGCAGCCAAAACAAAGAAAGGGACATGCCACCACTTGAGAAGCAGCTGGATGACTCGTCGTGGGAATCGGTTCTTTCCTCGGCTCATCGGTTTCTTCCGCTTCCGTCGGACTCGCGTCATTATTCTCCCGGCTAGCTCGTCGGATTCTCCGTCGGAAACTGTAATTGAGACATTACTGTTGTAGGTCGCCATTGCCCAGAAGTTGAATCAGAAGGCTTGATAGAAAATCTAGAATACGAGGCTTTGCGTCGCCACTTTCAGACTATATTGTCGCCTTTGCTTTCATCAACAATCAATCAAGTCCAGGGATTGCAGAAGACATAAGAAAAGATTGTCGAAAAAAGAAATTGCAATCGCAGCTTTGAACTTAGAAAAGAAGTTGGGTAGCCTAACCATGGGAAAGAAATAGGGAGTATAATTAAATGGGTAATTTGAATTTGCGCCTCATATTATTCTCTAAATTGAATTTTGCACCTCTTTTCTAAAAATCTTTGTTTTTACAGCTCAACCTCATATGAAAAGATAAAAAAAACAAAGAATATATTGAAGGTCAACAAAATTGTTAATGGAGGGGCATTATTGTCAAACGGACGGGTGCAAAAACAAAGTTTTTTTAAAACGGGCTCCAAAGTCCAATTTAGGCAATAATATGGGGTGCAAACTCAAATTAACTCTACATTATATTTCATTTTATTTTTTAAGTACACAACTTCGGGATTTTAGTGTTAATTGAATACACTTGTTAGATTAACACGTTAAACAACTGAATTAACTAACAGAATGTTGAGTAAGAATGGTTAATGGACCAAGGTTATGGCACCGACCTTCACGAAGTTGACCAAAAAGGAAAAATCGACCTTCGGGGGTCGACCTGCGAGAGGCGTCGGCCAGCAGGGGACTGATGTCGATCAAGGGGTTGGGGCTGGCATCGACCTTCAAGAAGTCGATCTATTGGCACTTTGTGAGCCTACTCCGCCGTATTAACGTGTTAATCTAACGAGTGTACTCAATTAACACTAAAACCCCGAATTTGTGTACTTAAAAAATCAAATGCATAATGTATTTTTTACTTCACCTCATAAAAATTGATGTAGTCAATTGACCCTTACCTCAATTGGATATTTAGGAGTTCTGGTGTCCGTTCAATTGATCCATTTTTTTTAATAGAATACATAACATTCAATATACAAGAACCATTCACATTTCTTAGAAAGTGCCATATACAAATCCACACTATAAAAGCATTCTTGAACCAAATTCAGAGGGAGATTCATACAAAATATATTTCCGATGCAAACTACAAATAAATAGCATCCGTTCAATTGGAGAATACGAACATCTTTCCATACGAGATGCATTATTAAAAGGGTGCACTCACATGGAGGGAATAAGAATGGAAAACTCAATTTGAACTATTAAGTTAAAAGGATACAAAGGTAATTTAACAAAACAAAAAGTAACCCGCCAACATAATAATCAAAATTGACTTTGGGAATCTTGAATTTTATGGTTACCATCCACTAACAAGGTAATCAGCCACAAATAGCAACGGTAAGGCACATAAAACAATGAATGGGAAGCTAAAACGTGAAGTCGTGAATGACGGTGAAGAGGAAAGTGATATTTATGCAAAATAAGACAAGACTGTGTTGAAAGGTAATGAAAACAAGTGTGAGTGATAGAGAAGAAACTTTTGAATGTCCCCTAAACACTTTGATAAACAAAGGCGGTGCAGTTCAAGCGACACGAAAAGAGCAATAGAAAAATGGTGCTTTTAAGGAGATAAAGGATCAATATACGAGCTTGGATACTTTTTTTTTGTGCATATATATATATATATATATATATATATATATATATATATATATATATATATATATATATATATATATATATATATATATATATATATATATATATATATATATATATTTACCCCGGAAGGCAAACCACCAAAATCAGTGGGATAAATGCCGGGGGACATTTACCAAGATTTTATTAAGATACGAGCTTGTATACTAGATCATCACTCAATGTTAATGTCCATGCAATAACTAAGTTGAATGACAAGCAAAGGTACAAGCTTATTAAAGTAGAATTTGGAGCAATGTTGGAGTTATAGATCCTAGAATTGCCATCAAAACTTGAGAATTGGATTGTGGGCAACTTTGACTCTAGGAGTTGCACACTTAAGAATCATGTTGATAACAAGCTAGCTAAAGTTCACATGACCGATGAAGATGTTGAGATTGCACAAGGAATCCTTGTCGTGAAGTTACAATTGTGAAAAATGGAAAAAGGAAAAAGTACAATGCCAGATGAGCGGGGGGCTTTGTATGTTTCAAAGGAAAAAATTATTCTTATTGAGGTGATCATTGCAATGATAAGATGAAAGGAGAGAGGGGATTAACTTTTTCCAGACACTTTATTGTTCTAGTGATATTTACATTGATATGAAACACAAAAAGAGGGTATAAAAACTATCAATTCATAATCAGATCGGAAGGCGCAAAAGTAATTAAAGGTATAGATTGGTGCGAGTATGTGTTTTAACTCTCGTGTAGAAGAAATTGGAATGAGAACAAGCAATGGGCAAAGCTTTCACTGGTCCAATATTGTTGTTACTAGTAAATTTATCATTTGTTGTGGTATGAATGATAATTTCATTTAATATTTATCATTTTTTATTCATATTTGTTATTCATAATTGTATTTCAATTACAATTTCAACTATGAAATATGTCTCCTCAAAATCACCTAAAACATCATCAAAACTAAAATTCTCAGTAATATGCAATTCAATGGTCGAATTAAACTTGCATTCATATTACAATTTTTAATCAATATTTACTCACCAAAACCTATAAACGAGTACCTTTATCAAGCTCATTTTGTATTCCACACAAAAAATGTTTCATTTATACAGAAGTCATTCTCTCCTTGCATCGTTCACCTTTCCTTCCTCACTAAAAAATTAAAATCCTCTTGCCAAGCTTGTAGCGCGTTTGTCACCGTCTTTTCAATCGACACTTGTCTACAACTTACCTTGTTTACTACTATTATTTGTGGGCAATTGCCTTATTAGTGAATGCTAACCGTAAAATTATAGATTTTCAAAGTTCACCCCGATTTTGATGTTGGCGGGTTACTTTTTGTTTTGTTAAATTACCTTCATATCCTTTTAACATACTTAATAGTTCATATGAGGTTTTCATTTTATTCCCTGCGTGTGACTGCACTCTTAAAAATGCATCCCATACGAAAAGTTGTACGTGTTCTCCAATCGAGCAAATGCTATTGATTTGTAGGTTGCACAAGAAGCCTAGTTTGTACGAGATCTTCGCCCAGATAAAGGATCAAATACATACCCCTTCCAATTTATAAACTACAAACTCATTTTGATCATCCATTGAATTAATCTAAAGGCTGAAAAGGCACGATGACATTTTGGTAATAAAATCATTTTTTTTAATGCAACACCTTGAGCTTTTATATGCAATTGTGTATTTCATCGCAGAATAATATGCAACACTTTGAACATCAATCTGCAATATAAATAACGTAAAAATACATCATATAAAGTTTTGCACAATAAATACAGTTTGTAATGAATTTACCCCTATAGGCTATATATATGCTTGTAGTTACATACCCTTCAACTCTTTTTGGAATACCTAAACATATACTTCGTGTAGTGTAAAATTGAAAAAAAGCATGTCAAACTATGTACAGAGTATTATAGAACATATATACTTTCAACTATTTGACTTCTTATTTTCAATCAACTCAAGCAATGGTTTAAAAGCTTTAGCAAATTGTTAGAATGTTCTTTATACCCCGTAAAACTTGTTTCTAAGATTTGATTAACTGAAGTAGTTGACTAAATCCTCTTCTTGTTAGACTTTTACAAAAAATTTACTTAAAACCGAGAGCTACTCTAAAAACCAACTTGCTTTCATAGGACAAACAGATGATTGATTTTATTATTATTTAACGGTGGTAGTATCATACGTAGTAGTATGGTATCTAACTGAACATGTTGAAATAAGGCAACATTTAAGTATTTAACTCATACTACGTAAATAAATTTTATTGATACAACGGAATTACTCAACTTGTAAACAAGTAGCATGCTTACTTTGCTTTTATCGTACAGCTGAAGATTAAAAAAACTACCTAATAGTTGAATCTAATGTGTTACTCCGTATAGCTTATAAGGCCGCCATAGGCTTCCCACATGAGGTATTGAGGTGCTGACGCTCTTCTGGATGACAAGCCAGGAGCCAACTCAAAGTGTCATAAGCCAAGTTTGCTGGGCAATCCGCAAAAGGGTTTCCCTCAAACAAAGCATGCTTGAATTCATGAGAAGAATAAAGTCTAAGATGATAACTCACCTTCTTTACAAAGTATGCTTGAATCCATGTGAACAGCTTTCCACACAGCTTACTCTTACCAAACCCATAATCAAAATTACCGAGTTCCCATCATCATCATCATCATCATAAGTCTTTCACAGTGAACATGCCCGTGTCCAACATAGCCCCTCCTGGCATTGCTAGGGTCAACTATCACGACCAGACCAACAGAGGAGAGTTCGAGTTCAAGGCCTCCCATAAGTTAGAGGAATCGAAGTATGCTAAATGTCTACCATTGCCACAATCCTTTAAAACATAAAATAACATTCTTAAGTTATTGCAAATTACAAACTAGAGCCCGTAAGGATACAGTTTCCATCATTCATAAATGCAAATTACATCTATAAACGAAGTCATGACCCGAGGTCTTGGAGTCAAAGACAAGACCCAAGATGACTTGTATGATGGCATTCGCGATAGAATGACATCATAAGCTCCTCTGATTTTGAAACACATGAAGACATTGGTTCCTATCTTTTTGTACCCCAGAATCATCATCAGCCTAATAGCAGTGCAAAGGCAAATGCAAGAAAAAAATGGATTGCATAAATGTGGATGTAAGTAGAACAATAACATTCTATATCTCTGTTTTGACTCTTTTATTTGGAATAAAGATCCTACTGAAAGAATTAGCAATCTTCCTGTGCGTCTCAAGAATCATATCCATCCTCCTCTTTTCCATCTCCATTCTGTGCCTCCCAGCCTCCTTCATCATCTCAATCTTCTTCTTCTCAATTCTCATAAACCCCTCTGCAAAACCCCTAATTTCCTCTGCCAATTTACTGTCTCCATCTTCCTCCTCTGTCCCATGTTCATCCAACTCCTCTTCCTCCTCCTCTTCATCATAACCCCTGGGATCATGAGTACCAGTTCTGTTCGGGTAATTCACAAGGTTGTTTATGCTCTTCGACTTATTTGGCTTGAAATCAAAACCTGCATACCCATCATCCTCCTCATCGTACACATTGTGATCGTAATTCGAGTCGGGATACTTTACCATGGCTACGGGGAGAGCAGCGATTGGCAAAGGTCCTCGTTCCATTTGATCCATGAGCTCGAAAAACTGCCAGGAATTCGGGTAGGGCTTGACCCGCTCGGATTTGTAGCGCTTCCGGAGCTTCTCGATCTTGTGGCGGCACTGGGTGGAGGATTTGGAAAGCTCATCGAATCCACAGCGGGCCGCAACGGCTATAGCGACCTCTTCCCACTGGCTGGCCTTGAGCTGGCCGCGATTGAGAGAGTACCACTTCTCTCTGTAAGATTGGATGAGGTTGACCGTCTCTTGGGGGGTCCAAGGGAGGGGAGGGCTCTTTTTGTGGGGCGAGGATAGGGTTTCGGGAGAGGATTGACCGTACCGATCGGAATCCTGTGCTGGGGAGGAGCGGCCGGCCATTTGTGCTTGTGGGTTGTATGGAGGAGGAGGAGGAGGGTGAGGTGAAGGAGATGTCAATTTATGAAGGGCTGATTGCAGAAGTGGCGGCGGCGGAGGAGGACCGGTGGTGGTGCAAGAGAGTAATGGGATTGGTCGTTGTGGCCTAGTGGGTGTAGAAAGTCAGGGGATGACACGTTTCTAACACGGGCCGGATAAAACCGACCCATATCTTTAACGCTTGCTCCATTTATTCTTTCCCCGGAAAAGAAAGTCTACTCCAGAGAATACCACCATCTCTTAAAATTCAGGCCATATACCGTGCAACCGGTGCATGGTGAGCACCATGCACCCATGGTTGTATGAAATGTAACTCGTGTGATTCCAGATGTAACTTCATGTTAATCCAAATGTAAATTGCACTCATTCACATGTAACTCGTTGAAATGTAAATTGTTTTTATTGAAATGTAAGGATGTTTTTTCTTGGACTGTAATTTGCTGGTCTGGTCTGGTCTGGTCTGAACTGGTCTGGTCTGGTCTGGTAAGGTCTGGTTTCTTTGTATTTTTATAACTATCCAAGTCTGGTCTGGTCTGGTCTGGTCTGAACTGGTCTGGTCTGGTCTGGACTGGTCTGGTCTGGTCTGGTCTGGGGCAAATTACAGTCCAAGTAAAAACATCTTAACTTGAGAAACAAATTAGATGTAACTTAACATATGTAACTTTAATCTTTTGAAATGTAAAACGCTTTTACAGAGATGTAACTCCATGTATTAATTAATATATATACACACTCCATATATATATATATATATATACACACACACACTCATGCTTGGGCAGAAATCAGAGATCATCGTTGCTTTCTAATCATACAAAGATGAGGAGAAGTTGGTTCCAGGATATGACAACACTAGGGAGATCACATCTGAAGATCATAGTTGCTTTCTAATCAGATTGGGATTTGGGATATATGTTGGTGAAGGAGAAGCGCAGTAAGGAGAAGACCCAGCAGATGCTCCAACTTGGTGTTGCTCTGCTTTGCCGCGGCGGAAGATGATCGATGCTCTGTTTTTTTTTCTTTTTTAGGACCCGGCACACCGTCCTCATGGTGTGCCGGTTGTAGGGTATAATTTGCGCTTAAAATTAGGGAGGGAAAACCATCAAATAAATTCCTCAATTTTTAAAAAGAGTCAATCTGATTCTCCTAATGAAAATTCATTTAATCAAACCCTCGTACAATTAAAAAACTAGACCAAACCACCAAGGAAGAGTGAATGAAGGATCTCCAAACCTCTATCTCCATAGCCAAGAACATACTCAAGTAAGGAGGAGTCTGAAAAAGAAGAAAGAGTACGGAAAAGAGGAGAAAAACCTAAGAATCAAGGTAATGATCTCTTAAGCTCCATTTCTCTTCTCATAAAATACCATATGAAGAACCCCTAGGGTAGTTCTGAGGAGTGTAGATTAGGGGTTGGAAGGTGGTTGTAAATCCAAGAACGGACTTAGAAGCCAAAATGACCGGTTAGCCAGAAAGTAACCCTTTTAAGGTTGTTTGTAATGATATAGGTTTTGAGATGTTAAAACCTTGTTATGAACTTGTCTAAGGTGTTCCTAGTGCTTTTACGAAGTCAAAAGAGTCACCGGAGGTATCACCGGAGTTCAACAAAGTTCGCCGAAGTTTCGCCGGATTTAATCGAAGAAGGTAGAACTTCTTAAAGCTCATTTGAGGTGAGTTGACGGGTTAATGTTGCAACACCATCCCCAAGTATTCTTAAAGAATAGTAATTTTTTGTAAATTTTTGTTAGTTCTTTTGCGTGAATAGTAATATGTAGGTGGGGCCAACACCAAGAACGGGGACTACCCAATATTTTCGGGACCACATATTATATTCATCTTGATCTAGATATATAATACGTATATGGTGGTGGATATTCTAGTTCGGCCATGGAAAAGACATAGGATTGACCGGTTGGTCAAACGAGGCCCAATTACCGGTATTAACAATTTATCAGATAACAACCCGAAATGAATTTCGGAGACTTTTAAATTAAAGTTGGGGAATATATATTCATTCTAAAGGTCCGTAGTGATTGAAAACATGAGATATATTTTATTTGACCCGTTATAATAAAATATATAATTAAAACAGTACGAGAAATATAACTTTCAGGACCGGTTGTACAATCCGGGACACATTGGGATGACCTCCCACATGAGTGGGGGCCACCCCACGTTTTTGTGTGCTCAAAGTCAATTTGAGACAACCAAATAATGTGAGATGAAAGGGCTATGGGCTGTAGGTTGAGGGATTGGGTGATCGAGAAGGGACTTGAGGTGGACCTCACCCCTCTCTTATTGTGCATTTGAGAGTTGAGACAAAAATAGTCTACCTCACCCCTCCCCTATCACTAAGCTCGACCAAGCCACTCCAAGAGAGAGAACATCCCTACAAACACCATTTCTCCATAACCAAGGGAGCTCAAGCAAGCAAGAAGCTTAAGGAAGAATAAAAGGTTGCAAAATAGAGAAAAACCTTAATGATAGAGGTGAAAAGCTCTTTAGTAACTTTTTTCATCATTTGATTATCATATGACTAATATATCATATGAAGTACCCATAGGATTGTTCTATATGTTAAGAAGTGTAGAATGAAGGGTTGGAAGGTAGTTCTAAGTCTAAGAACGGACTTAGAAGTCAACGTGACCGGTTCGCCGGAAAATAACCTTTTAGAGATAATTTGTATTGATATGGGTTTTGTGATGATAAAACCCTGTTAGGAACTTGTCTAAGGTGTTCCTAGTACTTTCACGGAGTTGAAAGAGTCACCGGAGTTGTCGCCGGAGTTCAACAAAGTTCGCCGGAGTTTCGCCAGAGTTCAACTGAGAAAGGCAGAACTTCTTAAAGCTCATTCGAGGTGAGTGGACAACTTAATGTCTTGTAACTCTTGAGTTAATTATCAGATTACCTATGTAAATGTTATATTTGTTCATAATGATGTTTAAAAGAGTTTAAACATGTGATCGATTAGCCAAAGTGATTAAGCTTATATGAAATGAACTATTGAGATATGCATGAAATATGATATGAAAATGTTTATGAAAACATATGTGATGTTTTGAAGAACCAAAAGGGCATAAAATGGCTGCTTATAACTTTATACACGTTGTGATTAAGTGTGACACGAATTGGATTCAAAATGGCGGGTCAACGAAGAGTTGACCGGGTGCCCAGGGGGCAACCAGCGTCAGTTATGGGTGGCACCGGCGCCGGTTTGGGTACGAGGTGCCTGGTTCTATTTAATAAATTATGAACCGGCGCTGGTCAGGTCTGAACCGGTGCTGGTTTGGTGTTGGTTTGCCCATACTATACGTTGATTTTAATGCATGGTTTGCATGGATGATTATGCTTAGACCTTAAGACTTGGTTTAGTCTTGATTATTGATTATGATATAGACCCTATCTAATATGATATGAGGTAGATCATAGATCGGGCGGAGTACCCAAGGATCGGGCGTGTATCTTCAAAACTCAGTTACATAGGGTGGAGTACCCCAAGGATAGGGCGTGTATCCTCTAAACTCGGTTATGTAGGGTGGAGTACCCAAGGATAGGGTGTGTATCCTCTAAACTCGGTTATGTAAGGTGGAGTACCCAAGGATCGGGTGTGTATTCTCAAAACTCATAGATTTCAGTTTAGTAATTCAGAACTGGGCGGTGTCCTTATGATAATCGATTTGGACCAGGAGGAGTCTTATACACTCATAGATATATGGGTAGGTTGGGATTTAAGTCAAGGACATTGACTACTACTATTTTCCCAAATAAACAATGACCTACGGGTCGGGTATTCTGATGTGAGTTTTCTCGCACTTAAAAAGATGTAGTAATATAGGGTTTTAGTACGAGTATCGTCTCCACAGGGACGGAAAAAGGGAATTAAGTATTAATTAAATTCAACGATAAAAAGAAATTGAATAAAAGCAATGGTGCGAGATTTGATTGTTTGGAAAATTAAAATGCAACAAACGAATAAAAATAGCTTGGTTCTTTCTAAATGACGACGAAGGGAACATGGATTGATTTGAGGGTAATCAGATTTCTGGCTGATCTTACTTAATCACATGAATATTATCCAATTGAGCAACACTAATCAATACTAAGTTCTTACCGCTCTCGCGGCGTAGAGTACAATAATTTAGGGAACCAGACTGATCTCTCATGCGACAAGTATCTAAATTATTGCCAAAATGAACGAGCGTACGACCCCTTAATCGTTGCTAATCTATTAGCGGACGATTAAGTGTGTGTGAAGGTGTCCTAGAACAAATTAGATCTCTCTTAATTTATTTTACATGCAATTATAATTCTAGTGGCCATTCTAGGTTACAAGATATATCAATTAAATCAATTCATACATAAATTAAATAAAGATTCATGCAATTTAAACCATCAAAAAATTAGTCATACATCATGATTAACCACTTCATCAATCCCAAATCCCTAGTTAAAACTACTCACAACTCATAATTGAAGAATCAATAGAATTGAGATGAAAATAATTAATTGTAATTAATTAAAAAGATGGAATTTACAATGAATTCCTCAATCTTGAAGAACGAGGCTGAAAAAGCTCTCAAAAGTTGAAATAAGGTTTATCTCTTTAAGCTCCGGTCTAAAAAAATAGGCAAAACAAGGGCCTATTTATAGAAAAAGTCTAAATTTGGCCAAAAACTGTAGTACACGGTCGACCACATGGCGTGCGGGTGTGCGAAAAAATAATGATGCACTGACTGTTGCTCCCCCCGCACTTCTGAGGGGTGTTCTGGACCGCGGGGCATGCAGTTCAGACTTCTTGACTTCTAGCTCTCAGAATCAACCGCGCGGCGTGTGGTACTGACCCGCGGGGCGTGCAGATGACTCTTGAACCGTTTTCTTGCTCTTTTCTCCCCCGTTTTCTCCCGATCGATCCTATCTTCAATCTTTAACCTTCCAAGCCTTGAATCATGCCTCTAAATCATCACGTGGACCTCTGATGCCTCTCACTATCTCTCAAACGCATCACGAATCTCCTCAACTTGAGCTCAAACGCCGATGTCAGGTCCGAATTCTTCCTTTTCTTCAACGAATGCAAACCAAACCCGGTAAACCATGACTTGAGCTAAATAAACACTTTGTGACGCAAATAAATTAGGAAACGTGACAAAACTCAATCTCAACACGCATCAAATGTGTGTTGAAATAGGAACTTTTCATATTTCCAAGTGTATGTATATTGATAAGTATTTCATAACTTGGGGGAAATGAATATATGTATGTGTATGTATCACCCTATGTTTGGGTCTAATACTTAAAAGGATAGTTATGCTACATTCAGCCTACTGCTCGCTCAGTATTCGCATACTGACCCCTTCGGGGGGGGGGGCATTTCAGGTTGAAGCTAAAGCGTGCTATCCGCACCTTGCTTGGTGAAGTGATCCAAAGGAAGACGTAGTTCTTGCTTCCTTTAATGTTTCAAATTATAAACTATGCTCATGAATATTTATGAAATGGATACATATGTTTTGGGCTTGTGAACCCACGTTTTGGCCATGTGTGGCCCATGATTGACTATTGAATATTTCCGTTATTCATTCAATCCAAATTGTGATGTCGTTATGTATGTTTACTTACTGAGTATGGTATGGACTATGTTCAATTCATGGACGCCTTGTATGATTAAGCCACGTGGACGTGCGAGTGACGTCATTTGGTCATACGGCGGTTGTACGCACGCTTAGATGCGGTCTGGGGAGTGAAATGTCTTATAACTCTTGGGTTAAGTATGAGATTACATAAGTAAATGTTATATGTGTTTATAATGATGTTTAAAAGAGTTTACGCATGTTATTAACCAATGTGATTAGGCTTATGTGAAATAAGCTATAAAGATATGCATGAAAGTGATATGAAGATATTTATAAAAACACATGTGATGTTTTGAATGGCCAAAATGACATACAATTGTTTAATATTTAATACACGTTGTGGTTAAGTTTCGGATCAATCGGAGTCGGTTCGGGCGGTCAGCGAAACGTTGATCCGAGGAAAAGAAGTGGAGCGGCGCCGGTTATGGCTTGAACCGGAAACGGTTTGAGTACGGGGATCCCAGAATTAATTAAATAAGAACCGACGCCGGTAATGGCTGAAACCGGCGCCGGATTGGCCCTGCATTGCCCAAAGTGGTTTGTTTGCATGGTTTTGCATGAATGATTTTGCTTAGGCTATAAGACTTGGTTTAGTCATGATTATTGATTATGATATAGGCCCTATGTATGTATGATATATGGTAGATAATAGGAATTGATAGAGTACCCAGGGATTGGAGTGTCCTCAAAACTCAGTATATAATTGGAGGAGAACTCAGAGACTGGACCGTCCTAAAAACTTGAAATATAATTGGTGGAGTGCCCATGGATTGGACTGTCCTTAAAACTTAGTATATAATTGTTGGAGAACCCAGAGACTGGACTGTCCTCAATACCCAGGAACGAGACTGTTCTCAAAACTCATAGATTACGATTTACTAATTCAGGATCAGTCGATGTCCTTAAAATACTTGATTGGACCAGGAGGAGTCCTATACACTCATAGGTATTTGGGTGGGTATAGGATTTTAAGTCAAGGACTTGACTACTATTATTTCCTGGATCAACAATGGTCTACAGACCAGGAATTTTTCAAGTATATATACTGATATGTATTTCAAGAGTTGGATCTTAGTCTTGAAACGTTAATTATTCTACATTTAGCCTACTTCTCGCCAGTACAAGTTGTATTGACCTCTTCGCGGGCCCTACCATTTTCAGGTTAAAGCTAGAGCTTGCTACCTACACCTTTGAATCGGGTGAAGTCATCATCAAGGAATATGAGGTTCGTGCTTCCTAATTATTTTGAAATTACAAACATTGCTCATAACTATTTTGAACTTCTATAAATTATTTTGGGCCTGCGAGCCCATGTTTTGGCCGAATGTGGCTCATGACTAACCGTTGAATATTTTCGATATTCATTGGTTTATATATGATGTTGTTATGTATGTTTACTTACTGAGTACGGTATGAACTATGTTCATGGATGCCTTGTATAATCAAGTGAGCTTGACTCGTGGGTGACGTCACTTGATTATGCGGCGGTTGTACACACGCTTAGATGCGGTCTGGGGTGTGACACTAGATGTTGGTTTTCTCCATGAGTCGTGGCCCCCTATTAGGTCCATTTAGCTTTATTAATTCATTAATCCTGATCAATGGGCTTCACTTCTGACCCGTAATTGGGCTATATATGGTCACAATCCATAGTACCATCACGAGCCCGCTACTAATTAAAATAAGTTGGGCTTGATTTTAGTAGAGTAACAAATCCTTTTTTGAATTTCTTTCACGAACTGTAATGCCGTTTTGCATTTAATGCTAGCTTGAACTTGTGAGCGTGGATTTGACATAATAACAGGGGTGTAGAGTGGCATAGGTCATCCAAGGCTTATTTGAAAAGTTTGATAGACCTCACACTTCGGGGTGAATTCTGTGTGGTCCCTCATGATAGTTGGTCACCAATACCCTTGCAAGATTGTTTTGCACCCTAAGGTAAAACTCGTATTGCTGCCTAGGCCTCGTCCGACCTGAGACACTTGAGCAACACATCGTTGTAGCTTCTCTTGTAAAGCTTACCATCCTGAACGTCGTAGCTTAGGGCTCTTCGTCGGACCATCTTTGCCTCATCTTAATTGTCTGACAGGGCTCGTTAACTTATAATTAATCCATGAGGTCATCCATCCAGCACCTCGTGTTTGGTGCTATGGGCATGATTCCCTAAGACTTAAAAACATATATGCTTGATTTTTCTGGGTTCCTCCATTTTGAGGGAAGACTCTATCAATTTTAGACCCTTAGGCTCTCAATGGTTGAGCCAGGTAGGGTGGGCTTTCACTTAGGATGCTTTGACCTTGTGTGAGCCTCTTAATTGGCGAGGCTTGCGAGCCTTTCCGGTGCAAAGTTAATTCCTTTAGTTCATCTTTTAGCCTTGTAAAATCAATCTTAACCTTAAAAAAGGTTGTCTTTTCCCTGTTTAAGGAAATTAGATTTTGTGTATAAGGCCGTTTAACCTTGAAAAAGATTGTTTATTCCCGCTCTTGTCTTTAGTAAGACTAAGTTGAGCTTCTGGAATTTAGATGAGTTTGGAATTAATACTCGGTCTTTTTTTTTGCGAGTACCAATTCAGACATAGCCTTCACTTTTTTTGGCTGGTTAAGTAACCTTCGCAAGTAATTTATAAAGGACATTTATGAAAGAAAACAGACTTTATTAACATTTATTTTGAAAGGAACTACATACTTACTGGTAGAATTTCATCAAGTGCTCAGAATTCCACACTCTATCTACCAGTTTTCCCTTAGGAGTACACAATTGTAGGTCCTGGGCCCAATGATCTCTTTGATTTTGTAGGGCCCTTCCCAATTCTTAGCAAAATTTCCACCCTCTAGGGGCTTGCTAGCAGACCTTCTCCTTAGGACCAGGTCTCCAATATCGAACATCCTTGGTCTGATCCTGACATCGTGATATTCTTTCACTTGTCGCCTATAATTTTCAGCCCTGATGAAAGTCATATCCCTTCTTTCTTCTATTAGATGGAGCTCTGCCCTTAGCATTTCTTCGTTGTCCTTAGGGTCATAGTCCACCATTTTGCTTGGAACTAATGTCTCTAATGGTGCTCGAGCTTGAAAGCCATAAATTAGAGCAAAGGGGGTCTCACCAGTAGCCTTTCTCAGGGTCGTCCGGTATGCCCAAAGTATGTTGTCGAGTTCGTCCACCCATGTTGTTCCCATGGACTCCAACTTCTTTTTGAGGCCATCAACAATTGTTCTGTTTGCATTCTTCACCTGCCCGTTGCATTGAGGATAAGTGACAGACGCTCTGCTGGCCTCAACTCCCCATTGCCCACAAAATTCTTTAAAGGGCTCAGAATCAAATTGCTTCCCATTATCAGTGATAATTTGCATAAGGACACCAAACCAGCAAAATATGTTCCTCCAAACAAACCTCTTGCACTGCTCCGCAGTGATTGTGGCCATTGGCTCGGCCTCAAACCACTTAGTAAAATAATCAATAAAACCTATGACGAATTTCCGACCTCCTGAGCCCTGTGGAAGGGAACCCACGATACCGATTCCCCACCTTGAGAAGGGGATCGTTGTGCTTATACGGGTGTAGAGAGTAACATGCCTTCCTGAATTCATCTGAAACTTCTGGAAGACCTCGCACCTTCGCACAAAGTCCACACAGTCTAATGTAACACCCCGGCCCCGCAGGACCCGAGGTAGTTACTACAGACCACTAGTACTGTCCTCACAAACCGCCACTAGCCTTTTAGGCGCACTTTGTCCTCACTCGTGCGTGCCCTGAGAAACTTCCCAGGGGGTCACCCATCCCAAGACTACTCCCGTGCAAGCACGCTTAACTTTGGAGTTCTTGGCTAGTGAGCTCCCTTAAAAGGAGATGCACCTTGTTGGTATGAGTAGTACTATTAATCCGTTTATATTAAATCTCAAGTGTTACAATCACCCCCCACTTAGGATCGCAACGTCCTCGTTGCGCCCTTGAACCAATCTCAAATCTCAATCAAATCCCAGAATCCTCCCCCGCTAAGTGCCCACCCGATATCTAACGGGTCATCACACTGTCGCAGGGTTGCTCTGATACCACCTGTAACACCCCGGCCCCGTAGGACCCGAGGTAATTACTCCAGATCACTAGTACTGTCCTCACAAACCGCCACTAGTCTTTTAGGCGCACTTTGTCCTCACTCGTGCGTGACCTGAGAAACTTCCCAGGGGGTCACCCATCCCAAGACTACTCCCGTGCAAGCACACTTAACTTTGGAGTTCTTGGCTAATGAGCTCCCTTAAAAGGAGATGCACCTTGTTGGTATGAGTAGTACTATTAATCCGTTTATATTAAATCTCAAGTGTTACCGGCAAGACCTCCTAGTCCTTTGTGACTTCGATGCTTGGCTTGCTCAGCTCTTGTACTCGAGCTATGCAGATTAAATGTTCAGGCGCATCTGTTATTTATTTTGACAGAATATCTGCCTCAACATTCTGGGCTCGCGTGTTGGGCCTGCCGCGGGTCTGCGGTCAGCAATCTGCCAGCCTGCCGGTGCAATCGAACCGCGTGGCGCTTTGCCTGTTCTATAAAAGGGGAAGGGCGTGCTACACTATCAGCAATTGCTTTTAGTGTAGCGGTAAGCGCAACGATCCACAATTGGTATCAGAGCCAAAGGTCACGGGTTCGACCCCCGGCAACAGCATGCTGCTCAGTTGTAGGCTGGCAGGTGCTGGGGGGAGATTGTTGGGCCTGCCGCGGGTCTGCGGTCAGCAATCTGCCAGCCTGCCGGTGCAATCGAACCGCGTGGCGCTTTGCCTGTTCTATAAAAGGGGAAGGGCGTGCTACACTATCAGCGATTGCTTTTAGTGTAGCGGTAAGCGCAACGATCCACATCGCGGAATACATACCAGGTCGGATTCCTCGAATTGCTTGATAAGCTCCAGGGCTGCATCCCTGTACTTCTGCATTCGTGATTCTTTGGCTTCATATTCCCCTCAAAGTTGTTTGATTACCAACTTGGAGTCACTTTTGAGCCTCAACTTATGAACTTTGAAGTGGTTTGCTATCCTGAGGCCGGAGAGTAGGGCCTCGTATTCTGCTTCATTGTTGAATAGGTTAAACAAATATCTGAGGGCATAGTAGATCTTGAAGCCTTCAGGGGTGATGAGGACACCCCTTCCTCGCAGCCTTTGGACCCTAATGATGATCCATCAGTCATTAAGGTCCACCAATCTTCTTCATCCTGGCGTCTTTCTTCAGCCATGTCTCGGGTAGTGCATTCCACTACAAAATCTGCCAAAGCTTGACCTTTGATTGGTGTTCTAGGTTGGAAGCTTACTTGATATTGGCTGATTAACAAAGACCACTTCACCACTCGTGAAGTCTTGGTCGTTCGGAACAGGGTTCCCACCCCCAGGTCTGATAAAACCTTGATTGGGTGAGCCTAGAAATAATGGGCAAGTTTCTTTGTTGCAACGTAAAATGCGAGTGCGGTCTTCTCCAGGGCTGGATATCTGAGCTCGGCCCCATGGAGAACCTTGCTGATGTAATAGACCGACTTTTGCATAGTTCTTTCCTCACGTACGAAAACAGAGTTGACTGCACTTTGGGTTATTCCCAAATAAAGGATAAGTGTTTTGCCGACCTCAGCCTTGCTGAGGAGTAGATCTGACTGCAGATATCTTTTGAGGTCTTCGAACGCAATTTGGCATTCTTGGGTCCATTGGAACCCGTTACTCTTCTTCAGGATTTGAAAAAATGGCAAATATTTATCGGCTGACCAGGAGAGGAATCCCCCAAGGCTGTCAGCCTCCAAGTAAGGATTTGTACTTCTTTCACATTCCTGGGGGGTTCCATATCCAGAGTTGCCTTGACTTTTTCTGGGTTAGGCTCGATGCCCCTATGGGTTACCATAAATCCCAGAAATTTCCCACCCTGAACTGTGAAAGTGCACTTCTTAGGATTGAGCCTTATTTTTACCTTCTTCGTGATGCCAAACACTTCCATGAGATCGTCTGCGTGATCACTTGCTCTCTGACTCTTCACGATCATGTCATCAACGTATGCCTCCATGTTCCTCCTGAGTACTACTCGGAAGACCTTGGCCACCATTCTAGTATAGGTAGCTCCAGAATTCCTCAGCCCAAAGGTCATTACCAGATAACAAAATAGTCCCTCCGGGGTGATGAAAGAGGTCTTCTCAGCATCGTTGGGGTGCATGGAGATCTGATGGAAACCCCGGCCCTGAATGCGTCCACGAAAAAAAGAAGTTCGCATCCAGCAATTTTGGTCCACCAGCTGAACTATACTTGGGAGAGGAAAAGGATCCATTGGGCAAGCTTTGTTCAGGTCTGTATAATCTACGCACATCCTCTAGGTCGGCGGCTTTGGCGCCAGAACCACGTTGACCAGCCACTCTGGATATTGTACTTCCCTGATATGTTTGATGCCCAACAACATGCTTAATTCCCCTTTGACAAATTATTTTCTGTCTAAGGATATGTACCTTCACTTTTGCGTCACAAGAGTTGCTTTTGGATCTACATTCAGTCGGTTGACTGCTATGCTTGGGTCGAGCCCAGGCATATCCTTAGGTCCCCAAGCAAAAATCACCTTGATCTCTATCAAGACTTGGATGATCCTTGCCCTCAGGTCGATCGGAAGCCCTGGACAAATCTTAACCCAGCGTTCTGGCCGGGAGGGATCGACTCCGACCTCCTCGAGATCTGAGACAGTCTGAACTGTGAATTGCCCCTCCTCATATTTGGACAAGTCCTGCTCAATGGCGTTGACCCTTGCTGTCACGCCCCAGACCGCGTCTGTGCCACGTGGACAACCGTCGTACAACCCAATAAGAATAACTGCAGTTCATCCTTACCGAATTATACAAGACGTCCGAAAGATACATATGCCAAAACCGATTAGTAAACATACATAACAACATCAACATACAATCAAACACATAGCGGAATATAAGTGTTTAGTAAGAACCCACACAAGGGTAAAACAAGAGCTCGCAGGCTCCATTAATTTATAAGTGAAAATAGTTCCATGAGCATTATTTAATTATTTAAAAATAGAACGAGAGGAAGCACGAACCACGTCTTCTCTCCATCGATCTCCCGAGCAACGGGTGCAGGAAGTAAGCTCTAGCTTCAACCTGAAAGGGTGGTTCCCCCGAGGGATCAGTACTACAGAAAAGTACTGGTGAGGGCAAACTGTATGTAATGTAACTAACGTTTCTCACGTGAGACCCTCAAAATAGGGTGATAGTATAATTATGGGCATAACTCTTAGCTACCCCTTTTCAAAACAAAATGTATACATATATACATATGAGTAAAATATCTGGCCCGTGGGCCCATTTGTCTTTCAAATCATTTAGGCGTAACAGCCTCATTAAATTCACCCTTCCCATGTCTTACCCTCGAGTGGAGTCACCCGCAGGCTAACTCACCCGATATCAAAATATAATTGCTGTGGGGGCCCTTCGGACTCCCATATCACGGACATGGTTTAAATCAATTCCTAGACCAAGGAAAATATCCTATCGGAAACTCGTTCCCGATCAAGCACGTTTAATCATTTAAAATCATTACCTTGAGGTTCATCTACCTTGAGGACTATCCGTCCTTACGATCATAGTTTACATTCCTGGGGCTAACCCCGCCTTGAGGAGTACGCATACACCCTCATCCTATGTGTAATTTGCTGGAGGTTAACACACCTCAAGGACTACACGGGCCCTTGTTACTATATGCAATTTGATGGAGGTTAACACACCTCAAGGGCTGCACTTGCCCTTGTTACCTATGTGTAATTTGCTGGAGGTTAACACACCTCAAGGACTACACGGGCCCTTGTTACCTATATGCAATTTGATGGAGGTTAACACACCTCAAGGACTGCATGTGCCCTTGTTACCTATGTGTAATTTGCTGGAGGTTAACACACCTCAAGGACTACACGAGCCCTTGTTACCTATATGCAATTTGATGGAGGATACCACACCTCAAGGACTGCATTTGCCCTTGTTACCTATGTGTAATTTGCTGGAGGTTAACGCACCTCAAGGACTACACGGGCCCTTGTTAACGTTTGAGTGTAGAGGACTCCTCCTGGTCCTACAGAGTATTATATAACCTTACTTAGTCCCGGGTATTCACCCGCCATGTATAATCTACCACGAACCTCGCCCGGTCGTGGTCTATAATTTCTTTACTAACGACTAGTCCAAGTCTTAGCGTTTAAAACGTATTCCAAGCCTTATCATTTTAAACATCATATTTCATGCAATTCCATGCAAAATATTCATATATAGGTTGGCCAGAATTAATCCCACGTCGAACCGGGTCCGATTTGGGTTTTTAGCAAAAATCAGTCCTGAAAGCCGAGACATAACCGGCGCCGGTTTTACCCATAACCGGCGCCGGTTTACTGATTTTTTGTAGTAAACCGAACCATAACCGGCGCCGGTTTTGCCTATAACCGGCGCCGGTTATCCCTTGGGCAACCGGTCAACATTTTGGTCAACGCCCGTTTGACCATCCAAACGGGGTCCGATTTTCACGAAATTTTATACACTTATGCAACAAGTCATTCTTAGTCCAAAAATATCATTTTAGACGTCCAAATCATCACACATAATTTATAATCATTTTCTGTCCAAATTAAAGCATATTAAGTATACTTATTAATACTATTAATAAGTAATCTTGTCACAATACATTCTTAGATGCATTTGATCATTCAATGTAATATCATTCTGCCTCTTTTGATTGATCTCATGCTTAATCCCTTAGCATGACTCATGATCCTCTCTTAAACCTTTTATTCATACCATTAATTAATTAATCATTAATTATGTCATATTTCCATAAACCAAAATTAATATGGCTAATCACAATGTCACATATCTTTTTATATATTACATTTACTAGATTACTCTAGTTAGTCACATGCATAGTCCAAGTATATCTTCTTATACATTTAAGAAATATATACTCATGATTAATTAATAAATCAATCTAATTTTCATTAATCATATAATACTTCCATAATCCATATTTAATATGGATAATCACAAGTTCACATATATTTTCATGTATTCATTCACTAGATTACTCTAGTTAGTCTCATACATAGTCCAAGTATACCTTCTTATTCATTTAAGAAAAATATACTCATGATTAATTAATAAATTAATCTATTTTTCATTAATCATGTTCACCATGACTAATCATGCATTTTAATACATTTAATCATTCCTCAAATCATGGTTATGATTTTATTTAGGTAATCTCACGTTTGAACCAAGAGTTACAAGACACGTAGTCGTCCACTCACCTTGAAATGACGCTAACAAGCTTTTATCCTCTTTGTTTGAACTCCGGCGACCTTTGAATTTTCCGGCGAAAACTCCGGCGACTCTTCCAACTCCGTGGAAGCTATAGGAACACCTTTGACAAGTTCCTAACAAGGTTTTAACATCACAAAATCTATATCAACACAAATAACCTCTAAAAGGTTATTTTCCGGTGAACCGGTCTTACTCCGGTCATAACTCCGTTCATGGTCAAAACTAACCTTCCAACCCCGCATGCTACACCTCTAGAAGTGTAGAACGAACTTAAGGGTCCATCATATGATTTACAAAATCATATGAGATTAAAATGAAGGAGAAAAATACTAATGAAGTCATTACCTTGATTTTTCTAAGTTTTTCTCTTCTTTTCCAAGCTTTTCTTCTTCCTTGAGCCTCCTTCAACCTTGAGATCGGTTTTTGGACATGGAGATGAGAAGTTGCAGACCTCTTCTCACTTATTTTGGTGTCTTGGTCGAAATAATGTGGGAGGGTGATGGTTGAGGGGATATTTTGTCTCAAAGGTGTGATAATGGTGAGAGGGAGAGCCCACCTTATGTCCCTTCTCACCCAACTCTCAACTTGATTCAATGTATGAAGCCCACACCATCTCAATTGGATGCAAAAAGTCGTGGGGTGGCCCCCACTCATGTGGGAGGTCATCCCAATATGTCCCGAGGTGTACATTCGGCCCCGAAAGTTGTATTTTTCGGACTGTTTTAATTAAATTTCATTTTATCTTGTCAAATAAAATATATATCATTCTTCCAATTAATATTGGCCTCTAGAATGAATATATATTATCCCACTGTAATTTCGTGGTCGCTGAAATTAATTTCGGCTGTTATCTGTTTAATTACCTATACCAGTAATGGGATCTCGTTGGATCAAAAGGCCGACTTTATGGCTTAAAATTTATTTACACCCTCATATAAATATTACCTAGACCAAGATGAACATAATATGTGGTCCGTAAATATCGGATGGTCTCCGCCCATGTGTGGGCCCAACGTGCATTTTACTGTTCAAGTAACAGTAAAAATGAGAACGTGTTTCCTCGAAAATTCATTCATCATTTCTCATGACTAAATATGTTGTTTCATATTTTGTGACACTTTAATAAAATGTTACACTTCTTTTTTAAGTGGTCTGATATGTATGAACAGATAAAATCTTATCTGTTTGTCCTTATACAAATATCTTCAAGGTAGGGTCATCCAAAAGTACCCTCCTTAATATACCATATTAATCAATATTAATCATCTCATTATTTTGGGTTCTTAAAATATTTATATTCCTTCTGTTATTAATTCGTAGCCTTCCGAATTATTATCAGTCCGATAGTTAATGATTCACAATTATCGGATAGTGACCTCGGCCCGCTTGACCGTCTAGTTGTCGTTCTTTATATCATTAGGGTCCATGACCCATCCCTACTATCATAATAGTATCATTTTGGTAAACATTAATATTTTATAAATAAACTTAGAATATCATCACGAGTGGTTCCACGTCTAAATTAATAACCTTTTATTAATTTAAGACAAAATTTTACTTTCTCATTTATCAAGACTACTCTTAGTCTTGATTTACCTTCTTTAACCCAGTACTTTACGAAAAATTTTTATCTGGGTAAAATTCGGGTCCGGTGTTACAAGTTCACCCCCCCTTACAGGAATTTCGTCCCCGAAATTTACGTCTTAACCTTGAGAAATACTTCTCCCTTCATTAATTGAAGCTAACCATTTTCAACATCATAATATTTTTATTAAATGTAAGGTTTAAATAAAAATTACCTTATGCCATAGCGATTCTCACAAATGGCCTCCATCATTCTTCGCCATCACGAGCGAGTTTTAATTTCCACCGATTGGTGGATAGTAAAACATTTGAAGCAATCCCTATTGGGTTTGCAACCTCCGTGACTCCCCTGTGGGCCCCCAAGGCTCCTTCCCGTACACGTTGAGGACAATGAGCCTTTATGTGACCCGTTTCTCCACAAAAGTAGCATCTAGATGGTTCTAGACATATCCCGTGGTGCCTCCGCCTACAATTCTCACATTTGGGCGCTCCCGTGCCCCGAGTGCTTGAGCTTTGACTTACCCAGTTCTTGCTCCCTTTTGAAAATGGAACTAACTTGCTAGAGTCCCCCTCGCTTTGAAAGTCATACTTCCTCTCTCGTCGCAGAGGAAGGTTGATCATCTGATCCCTTTCTTGTGCTTCCTTAGCACCCATTGCTTGCCTTTCCTCCCAAAGCTCCTCCCCCTGGAGACCCTGGGCTACTACTTGACTAAAAGTCATGTTGAATTGATAGGTCGCCCTTTCGCGTACCTCCAAATTCAGTGCATTCCAAAAATGGTTCGCCATTCGATCCTCATTGGCGGCATATTCAGGCAAGAACCTTGCCAAATGTCGGAATCTTTGTTCCAATTGCTTCACCGTAAACTCATTGCCCTGTTTGAGATTTGTATATTCCCTCCTCTTTCGATTAACTTCGAAAGAGGTATAAAACTGTTCATAAAATGATTGCTCGAAATTGTCCCACGTGACAACCCCGTCAAACTTACCCTTGATGCCTTCCCACCAAGTAGAAGCTAAACCTTCCAACAATCTAGTGGCTACCCTTAACTTCCGATCAGGGACCACTTGCATGTCATCGGCTGCATCATTTAACCTTTTTATCCACTCGGCCGCTTCCGAGATATCCCCCGTCCCATCAAACGGTTTGCACCCCAAGGCCCTAGCCTCTTTGAGGTACTTTGAGATCTTAATGAATGGTCCTTCACCATCAGAATCTCTGATTGTCTTAACCTGTGCTCTATGAGCACCCCGACCCCTCCTGCGAGAGGTGTCGTCTCTGACATGTCCCACCTGGGATCTTTGTCGTTGCCTTTCCCTTTCCCGCTGGTACCATCGGTACATCTCACTAATCTGATCAGGAGGAATACTGTGCATATCCTCTCCATCGTTTTCTTCAAAAGAAGTTTCTTCAGACTCACTTTCAGGATGATAAGTTGAGTCATCCTCTGAGTTCCACGACTCGAATTCGAACACATTGCAATCAGCAATTGCGGCTCGTGTTCGTTGGCCCTGGTGGCCCCCACCTCGCCTTTTTGGCAATCGTGGTATTCCCCGGTTGGTTTGCCCGGCTATCCCCGGTGCGCGCCCTCTCGGATTTCCTCGAACCGCCCTATCACTACCACCCATTCCTGAAAGAATATATTGGAATGAGTCGTTGGACTCGTTTGAATGTCAATTGACAGAAACGTACTCAAGACACAACTTGGCTCAAGTCACTGCCATACCAATTGTTAAGGGGCCCATCTTAACAACTAGAGACCTTGCAACTCGATAACCAAATGCTCTTAAAGTACAAAACTTATGCTCATGGTTTTTCATTGAAAACTGTTTTGATAGAAACTCTGTTGAGAGGTTGACTATATAGTTTATAAATCGTTTGGCTCTGATACCACTTAATTGTCACGCCCCAGACCGCGTCTGTGCCACGTGGACAACCGTCGTACAACCCAATAAGAATAACCGCAGTTCATCCTTACCGAATTATACAAGACGTCCGAAAGATACATATGCCAAAACCGATTAGTAAACATACATAACAACATCAACATACAATCAAACACATAGCGGAATATAAGTGTTTAGTAAGAACCCACACAAGGGTAAAACAAGAGCTCGCAGGCTCCATTAATTTATAAGTGAAAATAGTTCCATGAGCATTATTTAATTATTTAAAAATAGAACGAGAGGAAGCACGAACCACGTCTTCTCTCCATCGATCTCCCGAGCAACGGGTGCAGGAAGTAAGCTCTAGCTTCAACCTGAAAGGGTGGTTCCCCCGAGGGATCAGTACTACAGAAAAGTACTGGTGAGGGCAAACTGTATGTAATGTAACTAACGTTTCTCACGTGAGACCCTCAAAATAGGGTGATAGTATAATTATGGGCATAACTCTTAGCTACCCCTTTTCAAAACAAAATGTATACATATATACATATGAGTAAAATATCTGGCCCGTGGGCCCATTTGTCTTTCAAATCATTTAGGCGTAACAGCCTCATTAAATTCACCCTTCCCATGTCTTACCCTCGAGTGGAGTCACCCGCAGGCTAACTCACCCGATATCAAAATATAATTGCTGTGGGGGCCCTTCGGACTCCCATATCACGGACATGGTTTAAATCAATTCCTAGACCAAGGAAAATATCCTATCGGAAACTCGTTCCCGATCAAGCACGTTTAATCATTTAAAATCATTACCTTGAGGTTCATCTACCTTGAGGTCTATCCGTCCTTACGATCATAGTTTACATTCCTGGGGCTAACCCCGCCTTGAGGAGTACGCATACACCCTCATCCTATGTGTAATTTGCTGGAGGTTAACACACCTCAAGGACTACACGGGCCCTTGTTACTATATGCAATTTGATGGAGGTTAACACACCTCAAGGGCTGCACTTGCCCTTGTTACCTATGTGTAATTTGCTGGAGGTTAACACACCTCAAGGACTACACGGGCCCTTGTTACCTATATGCAATTTGATGGAGGTTAACACACCTCAAGGACTGCATGTGCCCTTGTTACCTATGTGTAATTTGCTGGAGGTTAACACACCTCAAGGACTACACGAGCCCTTGTTACCTATATGCAATTTGATGGAGGATACCACACCTCAAGGACTGCATTTGCCCTTGTTACCTATGTGTAATTTGCTGGAGGTTAACACACCTCAAGGACTACACGGGCCCTTGTTAACGTTTGAGTGTAGAGGACTCCTCCTGGTCCTACAGAGTATTATATAACCTTACTTAGTCCCGGGTATTCACCCGCCATGTATAATCTACCACGAACCTCGCCCGGTCGTGGTCTATAATTTCTTTACTAACGACTAGTCCAAGTCTTAGCGTTTAAAACGTATTCCAAGCCTTATCATTTTAAACATCATATTTCATGCAATTCCATGCAAAATATTCATATATAGGTTGGCCAGAATTAATCCCACGTCGAACCGGGTCCGATTTGGGTTTTTAGCAAAAATCAGTCCTGAAAGCCGAGACATAACCGGCGCCGGTTTTACCCATAACCGGCGCCGGTTTACTGATTTTTTGTAGTAAACCGAACCATAACCGGCGCCGGTTTTGCCTATAACCGGCGCCGGTTATCCCTTGGGCAACCGGTCAACATTTTGGTCAACGCCCGTTTGACCATCCAAACGGGGTCCGATTTTCACGAAATTTTATACACTTATGCAACAAGTCATTCTTAGTCCAAAAATATCATTTTAGACGTCCAAATCATCACACATAATTTATAATCATTTTCTGTCCAAATTAAAGCATATTAAGTATACTTATTAATACTATTAATAAGTAATCTTGTCACAATACATTCTTAGATGCATTTGATCATTCAATGTAATATCATTCTGCCTCTTTTGATTGATCTCATGCTTAATCCCTTAGCATGACTCATGATCCTCTCTTAAACCTTTTATTCATACCATTAATTAATTAATCATTAATTATGTCATATTTCCATAAACCAAAATTAATATGGCTAATCACAATGTCACATATCTTTTTATATATTACATTTACTAGATTACTCTAGTTAGTCACATGCATAGTCCAAGTATATCTTCTTATACATTTAAGAAATATATACTCATGATTAATTAATAAATCAATCTAATTTTCATTAATCATATAATACTTCCATAATCCATATTTAATATGGATAATCACAAGTTCACATATATTTTCATGTATTCATTCACTAGATTACTCTAGTTAGTCTCATACATAGTCCAAGTATACCTTCTTATTCATTTAAGAAAAATATACTCATGATTAATTAATAAATTAATCTATTTTTCATTAATCATGTTCACCATGACTAATCATGCATTTTAATACATTTAATCATTCCTCAAATCATGGTTATGATTTTATTTAGGTAATCTCACGTTTGAACCAAGAGTTACAAGACACGTAGTCGTCCACTCACCTTGAAATGACGCTAACAAGCTTTTATCCTCTTTGTTTGAACTCCGGCGACCTTTGAATTTTCCGGCGAAAACTCCGGCGACTCTTCCAACTCCGTGGAAGCTATAGGAACACCTTTGACAAGTTCCTAACAAGGTTTTAACATCACAAAATCTATATCAACACAAATAACCTCTAAAAGGTTATTTTCCGGTGAACCGGTCTTACTCCGGTCATAACTCCGTTCATGGTCAAAACTAACCTTCCAACCCCGCATGCTACACCTCTAGAAGTGTAGAACGAACTTAAGGGTCCATCATATGATTTACAAAATCATATGAGATTAAAATGAAGGAGAAAAATACTAATGAAGTCATTATCTTGATTTTTCTAAGTTTTTCTCTTCTTTTCCAAGCTTTTCTTCTTCCTTGAGCCTCCTTCAACCTTGAGCTCGGTTTTTGGACATGGAGATGAGAAGTTGCAGACCTCTTCTCACTTATTTTGGTGTCTTGGTCGAAATAATGTGGGAGGGTGATGGTTGAGGGGATATTTTGTCTCAAAGGTGTGATAATGGTGAGAGGGAGAGCCCACCTTATGTCCCTTCTCACCCAACTCTCAACTTGATTCAATGTATGAAGCCCACACCATCTCAATTGGATGCAAAAAGTCGTGGGGTGGCCCCCACTCATGTGGGAGGTCATCCCAATATGTCCCGAGGTGTACATTCGGCCCCGAAAGTTGTATTTTTCGGACTGTTTTAATTAAATTTCATTTTATCTTGTCAAATAAAATATATATCATTCTTCCAATTAATATTGGCCTCTAGAATGAATATATATTATCCCACTGTAATTTCGTGGTCGCTGAAATTAATTTCGGCTGTTATCTGTTTAATTACCTATACCGGTAATGGGACCTCGTTGGATCGAAAGGCCGACTTTATGGCTTAAAATTTATTTACACCCTCATATAAATATTACCTAGACCAAGATGAACATAATATGTGGTCCGTAAATATCGGATGGTCTCCGCCCATGTGTGGGCCCAACGTGCATTTTACTGTTCAAGTAACAGTAAAAATGAGATCATGTTTCCTCGAAAATTCATTCATCGTTTCTCATGACTAAATATGTTGTTTCATATTTTGTGACACTTTAATAAAATGTTACACTTCTTTTTTAAGTGGTCTGATATGTATGAACAGATAAAATCTTATCTGTTTGTCCTTATACAAATATCTTCAAGGTAGGGTCATCCAAAAGTACCCTCCTTAATATACCATATTAATCAATATTAATCATCTCATTATTTTGGGTTCTTAAAATATTTATATTCCTTCTGTTATTAATTCGTAGCCTTCCGAATTATTATCAGTCCGATAGTTAATGATTCACAATTATCGGATAGTGACCTCGGCCCGCTTGACCGTCTAGTTGTCGTTCTTTATATCATTAGGGTCCATGACCCATCCCTACTATCATAATAGTATCATTTTGGTAAACATTAATATTTTATAAATAAACTTAGAATATCATCACGAGTGGTTCCACGTCTAAATTAATAACCTTTTATTAATTTAAGACAAAATTTTACTTTCTCATTTATCAAGACTACTCTTAGTCTTGATTTACCTTCTTTAACCCAGTACTTTACGAAAAATTTTTATCTGGGTAAAATTCGGGTCCGGTGTTACAAGTTCACCCCCCCTTACAGGAATTTCGTCCCCGAAATTTACGTCTTAACCTTGAGAAATACTTCTCCCTTCATTAATTGAAGCTAACCATTTTCAACATCATAATATTTTTATTAAATGTAAGGTTTAAATAAAAATTACCTTATGCCATAGCGATTCTCACAAATGGCCTCCATCATTCTTCGCCATCACGAGCGAGTTTTAATTTCCACCGATTGGTGGATAGTAAAACATTTGAAGCAATCCCTATTGGGTTTGCAACCTCCGTGACTCCCCTGTGGGCCCCCAAGGCTCCTTCCCGTACACGTTGAGGACAATGAGCCTTTATGTGACCCGTTTCTCCACAAAAGTAGCATCTAGATGGTTCTAGACATATCCCGTGGTGCCTCCGCCTACAATTCTCACATTTGGGCGCTCCCGTGCCCCGAGTGCTTGAGCTTTGACTTACCCAGTTCTTGCTCCCTTTTGAAAATGGAACTAACTTGCTAGAGTCCCCCTCGCTTTGAAAGTCATACTTCCTCTCTCGTCGCAGAGGAAGGTTGATCATCTGATCCCTTTCTTGTGCTTCCTTAGCACCCATTGCTTGCCTTTCCTCCCAAAGCTCCTCCCCCTGGAGACCCTGGGCTACTACTTGACTAAAAGTCATGTTGAATTGATAGGTCGCCCTTTCGCGTACCTCCAAATTCAGTGCATTCCAAAAATGGTTCGCCATTCGATCCTCATTGGCGGCATATTCAGGCAAGAACCTTGCCAAATGTCGGAATCTTTGTTCCAATTGCTTCACCGTAAACTCATTGCCCTGTTTGAGATTTGTATATTCCCTCCTCTTTCGATTAACTTCGAAAGAGGTATAAAACTGTTCATAAAATGATTGCTCGAAATTGTCCCACGTGACAACCCCGTCAAACTTACCCTTGATGCCTTCCCACCAAGTAGAAGCTAAACCTTCCAACAATCTAGTGGCTACCCTTAACTTCCGATCAGGGACCACTTGCATGTCATCGGCTGCATCATTTAACCTTTTTATCCACTCGGCCGCTTCCGAGATATCCCCCGTCCCATCAAACGGTTTGCACCCCAAGGCCCTAGCCTCTTTGAGGTACTTTGAGATCTTAATGAATGGTCCTTCACCATCAGAATCTCTGATTGTCTTAACCTGTGCTCTATGAGCACCCCGACCCCTCCTGCGAGAGGTGTCGTCTCTGACATGTCCCACCTGGGATCTTTGTCGTTGCCTTTCCCTTTCCCGCTGGTACCATCGGTACATCTCACTAATCTGATCAGGAGGAATACTGTGCATATCCTCTCCATCGTTTTCTTCAAAAGAAGTTTCTTCAGACTCACTTTCAGGATGATAAGTTGAGTCATCCTCTGAGTTCCACGACTCGAATTCGAACACATTGCAATCAGCAATTGCGGCTCGTGTTCGTTGGCCCTGGTGGCCCCCACCTCGCCTTTTTGGCAATCGTGGTATTCCCCGGTTGGTTTGCCCGGCTATCCCCGGTGCGCGCCCTCTCGGATTTCCTCGAACCGCCCTATCACTACCACCCATTCCTGAAAGAATATATTGGAATGAGTCGTTGGACTCGTTTGAATGTCAATTGACAGAAACGTACTCAAGACACAACTTGGCTCAAGTCACTGCCATACCAATTGTTAAGGGGCCCATCTTAACAACTAGAGACCTTGCAACTCGATAACCAAATGCTCTTAAAGTACAAAACTTATGCTCATGGTTTTTCATTGAAAACTGTTTTGATAGAAACTCTGTTGAGAGGTTGACTATATAGTTTATAAATCGTTTGGCTCTGATACCACTTAATTGTCACGCCCCAGACCGCGTCTGTGCCACGTGGACAACCGTCGTACAACCCAATAAGAATAACCGCAGTTCATCCTTACCGAATTATACAAGACGTCCGAAAGATACATATGCCAAAACCGATTAGTAAACATACATAACAACATCAACATACAATCAAACACATAGCGGAATATAAGTGTTTAGTAAGAACCCACACAAGGGTAAAACAAGAGCTCGCAGGCTCCATTAATTTATAAGTGAAAATAGTTCCATGAGCATTATTTAATTATTTAAAAATAGAACGAGAGGAAGCACGAACCACGTCTTCTCTCCATCGATCTCCCGAGCAACGGGTGCAGGAAGTAAGCTCTAGCTTCAACCTGAAAGGGTGGTTCCCCCGAGGGATCAGTACTACAGAAAAGTACTGGTGAGGGCAAACTGTATGTAATGTAACTAACGTTTCTCACGTGAGACCCTCAAAATAGGGTGATAGTATAATTATGGGCATAACTCTTAGCTACCCCTTTTCAAAACAAAATGTATACATATATACATATGAGTAAAATATCTGGCCCGTGGGCCCATTTGTCTTTCAAATCATTTAGGCGTAACAGCCTCATTAAATTCACCCTTCCCATGTCTTACCCTCGAGTGGAGTCACCCGCAGGCTAACTCACCCGATATCAAAATATAATTGCTGTGGGGGCCCTTCGGACTCCCATATCACGGACATGGTTTAAATCAATTCCTAGACCAAGGAAAATATCCTATCGGAAACTCGTTCCCGATCAAGCACGTTTAATCATTTAAAATCATTACCTTGAGGTTCATCTACCTTGAGGTCTATCCGTCCTTACGATCATAGTTTACATTCCTGGGGCTAACCCCGCCTTGAGGAGTACGCATACACCCTCATCCTATGTGTAATTTGCTGGAGGTTAACACACCTCAAGGACTACACGGGCCCTTGTTACTATATGCAATTTGATGGAGGTTAACACACCTCAAGGGCTGCACTTGCCCTTGTTACCTATGTGTAATTTGCTGGAGGTTAACACACCTCAAGGACTACACGGGCCCTTGTTACCTATATGCAATTTGATGGAGGTTAACACACCTCAAGGACTGCATGTGCCCTTGTTACCTATGTGTAATTTGCTGGAGGTTAACACACCTCAAGGACTACACGAGCCCTTGTTACCTATATGCAATTTGATGGAGGATACCACACCTCAAGGACTGCATTTGCCCTTGTTACCTATGTGTAATTTGCTGGAGGTTAACACACCTCAAGGACTACACGGGCCCTTGTTAACGTTTGAGTGTAGAGGACTCCTCCTGGTCCTACAGAGTATTATATAACCTTACTTAGTCCCGGGTATTCACCCGCCATGTATAATCTACCACGAACCTCGCCCGGTCGTGGTCTATAATTTCTTTACTAACGACTAGTCCAAGTCTTAGCGTTTAAAACGTATTCCAAGCCTTATCATTTTAAACATCATATTTCATGCAATTCCATGCAAAATATTCATATATAGGTTGGCCAGAATTAATCCCACGTCGAACCGGGTCCGATTTGGGTTTTTAGCAAAAATCAGTCCTGAAAGCCGAGACATAACCGGCGCCGGTTTTACCCATAACCGGCGCCGGTTTACTGATTTTTTGTAGTAAACCGAACCATAACCGGCGCCGGTTTTGCCTATAACCGGCGCCGGTTATCCCTTGGGCAACCGGTCAACATTTTGGTCAACGCCCGTTTGACCATCCAAACGGGGTCCGATTTTCACGAAATTTTATACACTTATGCAACAAGTCATTCTTAGTCCAAAAATATCATTTTAGACGTCCAAATCATCACACATAATTTATAATCATTTTCTGTCCAAATTAAAGCATATTAAGTATACTTATTAATACTATTAATAAGTAATCTTGTCACAATACATTCTTAGATGCATTTGATCATTCAATGTAATATCATTCTGCCTCTTTTGATTGATCTCATGCTTAATCCCTTAGCATGACTCATGATCCTCTCTTAAACCTTTTATTCATACCATTAATTAATTAATCATTAATTATGTCATATTTCCATAAACCAAAATTAATATGGCTAATCACAATGTCACATATCTTTTTATATATTACATTTACTAGATTACTCTAGTTAGTCACATGCATAGTCCAAGTATATCTTCTTATACATTTAAGAAATATATACTCATGATTAATTAATAAATCAATCTAATTTTCATTAATCATATAATACTTCCATAATCCATATTTAATATGGATAATCACAAGTTCACATATATTTTCATGTATTCATTCACTAGATTACTCTAGTTAGTCTCATACATAGTCCAAGTATACCTTCTTATTCATTTAAGAAAAATATACTCATGATTAATTAATAAATTAATCTATTTTTCATTAATCATGTTCACCATGACTAATCATGCATTTTAATACATTTAATCATTCCTCAAATCATGGTTATGATTTTATTTAGGTAATCTCACGTTTGAACCAAGAGTTACAAGACACGTAGTCGTCCACTCACCTTGAAATGACGCTAACAAGCTTTTATCCTCTTTGTTTGAACTCCGGCGACCTTTGAATTTTCCGGCGAAAACTCCGGCGACTCTTCCAACTCCGTGGAAGCTATAGGAACACCTTTGACAAGTTCCTAACAAGGTTTTAACATCACAAAATCTATATCAACACAAATAACCTCTAAAAGGTTATTTTCCGGTGAACCGGTCTTACTCCGGTCATAACTCCGTTCATGGTCAAAACTAACCTTCCAACCCCGCATGCTACACCTCTAGAAGTGTAGAACGAACTTAAGGGTCCATCATATGATTTACAAAATCATATGAGATTAAAATGAAGGAGAAAAATACTAATGAAGTCATTATCTTGATTTTTCTAAGTTTTTCTCTTCTTTTCCAAGCTTTTCTTCTTCCTTGAGCCTCCTTCAACCTTGAGCTCGGTTTTTGGACATGGAGATGAGAAGTTGCAGACCTCTTCTCACTTATTTTGGTGTCTTGGTCGAAATAATGTGGGAGGGTGATGGTTGAGGGGATATTTTGTCTCAAAGGTGTGATAATGGTGAGAGGGAGAGCCCACCTTATGTCCCTTCTCACCCAACTCTCAACTTGATTCAATGTATGAAGCCCACACCATCTCAATTGGATGCAAAAAGTCGTGGGGTGGCCCCCACTCATGTGGGAGGTCATCCCAATATGTCCCGAGGTGTACATTCGGCCCCGAAAGTTGTATTTTTCGGACTGTTTTAATTAAATTTCATTTTATCTTGTCAAATAAAATATATATCATTCTTCCAATTAATATTGGCCTCTAGAATGAATATATATTATCCCACTGTAATTTCGTGGTCGCTGAAATTAATTTCGGCTGTTATCTGTTTAATTACCTATACCGGTAATGGGACCTCGTTGGATCGAAAGGCCGACTTTATGGCTTAAAATTTATTTACACCCTCATATAAATATTACCTAGACCAAGATGAACATAATATGTGGTCCGTAAATATCGGATGGTCTCCGCCCATGTGTGGGCCCAACGTGCATTTTACTGTTCAAGTAACAGTAAAAATGAGATCATGTTTCCTCGAAAATTCATTCATCGTTTCTCATGACTAAATATGTTGTTTCATATTTTGTGACACTTTAATAAAATGTTACACTTCTTTTTTAAGTGGTCTGATATGTATGAACAGATAAAATCTTATCTGTTTGTCCTTATACAAATATCTTCAAGGTAGGGTCATCCAAAAGTACCCTCCTTAATATACCATATTAATCAATATTAATCATCTCATTATTTTGGGTTCTTAAAATATTTATATTCCTTCTGTTATTAATTCGTAGCCTTCCGAATTATTATCAGTCCGATAGTTAATGATTCACAATTATCGGATAGTGACCTCGGCCCGCTTGACCGTCTAGTTGTCGTTCTTTATATCATTAGGGTCCATGACCCATCCCTACTATCATAATAGTATCATTTTGGTAAACATTAATATTTTATAAATAAACTTAGAATATCATCACGAGTGGTTCCACGTCTAAATTAATAACCTTTTATTAATTTAAGACAAAATTTTACTTTCTCATTTATCAAGACTACTCTTAGTCTTGATTTACCTTCTTTAACCCAGTACTTTACGAAAAATTTTTATCAGGGTAAAATTCGGGTCCGGTGTTACACTTGCGTCGTTTCTCCCATGAGCTTTGCAAGCTCTCACATAACAACTTCTCACCAACTTCTGGTCTCCTCTTACCGTGCCTATTCCAGCCGGCGTGTAAAACTTCATACGTAAGTGAGCCTGGGAGTACACATGGTTCCGAGCCGAGCTAGATCTTGAGGGTGATCAACCCCTCTGGATCAATCACATCTTCGGTAAAACCTGAGAGGGGGGTCTTTACCGGTTTTAGAGCTTCCTTCTAGAGGCCGATCTCCAGGAGAGTGTCCATGTACATTATGTTGACTGAGCTTCCATTGTCCACAAGAACCCTATGGAAAATGGTGTCCACAACTCCCATCTTTACTACCAAAGCATCCTTGTGACGTGGGGGACAAGGTGGGAGGTCGTCATCTGTAAAAATGATAGATTCTCGCTTATGTTTTGTCAGCAGGAAGGCGGTTGATTTCTCCGATGAACAGTTGGCAACTCCACTTCTTCCTTTCCTCTGCGGTGTCTCCGTCCACAGGTCGGCCATAGATTTGGTTAACATGTGGGCGCTTCTGTCGGCCTGAATCTCCCCCCTCCTCATCATCCTCAAACTGGGCTCCGGCCTCCCTCTTTTTTGAGGTGGAGCCTGGCTCGTCTTTCCCCCGGTTCCAGGTTTTCTTCTTTTGAGGGGTCTGTCCCTGCCGACTTTTCTTCACAAATTGACCCGACTGTCCTTCATGGATGAGCCTTTCCACATATTTCTTTAGGACATAACAATCATCGGTTTCATGAGTATCGCTCTTGTGAAATTTGCAATACTTACCTCTGGTGGCCTGGTTGTTGACAACGTTGCATCCCTAAGGGATTGTTTTCAAACCTTGTTTGGCCGTGTAATCTAGGACAGTGCTGTCTGGATGTGTCAATGGTGAAAACTCTGACTGACTGGATAGAGGTCCGTCGGGGACGCTTGATTTTCCCTTTCCCCAGCCTTTATTCTTTCTCTTGGACCCATTCCCTTTTGTCTTGGTCACGGGTCTCCTTTTCTGAATTCTTTTCCCTCCCATCTTCGGGTCGGTTCTTCCCAACCTCTTCTTCTCTCTTCCGCCTTTCAGCATCTTCCACCCCAGCTTGCGCATTGACTCGTAGTAGAGCTTCCTTGTTTGAGGTCGGGGGATTACGTATAAATTCTTTGTTTAACTCCCCTGACCTCAGGGCATTTGTGAGAATGGCGATGGCGTATTTATCATCCAGGTCGTCCACCTTCACCAACTCATCCCTCCAACGAGTTTGGAAGTCAGCCAAGCTCTCCAGGGGTCCCTGTATGATCCCAAAAAGTTTAGAGAAGTTCTTCTTGGAATCCTTAGAGCTAGCAAACCGTGCTACAAACGCATGAGCCAATTCCCAGAAATTTCGGATCCTCCCATCTGGTAAGGAATCATACCACTCCCGGGTTGGCCCATCTAGGGTCACTGAGAAACCTCGGCATTTGATTGCGGCATCATATCCCATCATCACCATGGAGGCTACATACCTGGAGACGTGGTGTCGGGGATCGGTTTTTCCTCAGTAGGCCTCAATATTGCAAGGCATGTACCCTTGCGGCAATGGAGCATCCATGATCTGCCGGGTGAATGGATCGGGAATCCTCACATCATGGTTGAGGTTTATTCTGCCATCTACCTCCCTCCTGAGCTTGTCCAGTCTTCTTCTGAGGCCGTCGTTACCATGGACTGCTCGGGCACGAAGTGGAGATCGGCGATCCCCACGGTCCTGCCTGTTAGCGTTGATATCATCCCTGGGATCTCTCCAACGCACACTACGGCAGTGGGAAGAAACAGCCGTTGATGATGCCTCCTCGCTTCGTTCAGCCCTGGAGGAGATTCTATCATGCACAGAGATCCTCTGACCACCCATTTGATCCATCACTAAGGCCCTTGGGGTTTGCCTAGAGTGATGGGATCATTGAGACCTCGCCGGTGGAGAGTTCCTTTGTTGCTGCGCAGAGATTTCTTCCTCCCGCTGGGATACGGATGGAGCCCGACAAAAGAGGGATGAGTTCTTCCCTTGGTGTCAGGAATAATACCTTGGAAAGCAGTAGTTAAGGTCTCCACCGCCTTCTGGAATGTCGCCAAACTCGCCAAAGATTGGGCTGGATCGACGTTGGGGATGCGATTCCCAGTGCCCGACGTATGGAACTGCGGCGGTCGCGCCGCTGTGCGCCTAGAACTCCCAACACCTTGGAGTTGATTCCTCAAATCACCTTGAGCCGCCATGTTGTCGTTGTGCCTCCGGAAATCGCTCCACCGTGACCTAGACCCTTCGTCTTCGATCACGACCCTTGATCAAAACGAGCACCGCCTTGATTGCTGCCCACACGGTTGTGACTGTGTGATCCAACCATCGTCTTCGTAAATCAAGCTTTCAAAGAGAGCACCAAATGATGGAGTTCAATCCAACTACGAGAGCTATATATACGAGAGCATATGAAAATTAGGCAGCGTAAGGCAATGTTTTATTATCCGGAGTTCAGTCCCTTCATAGGAAATATACAGGAAGTATTTATAGACTATAGGAACTAGTATTCTAAGAGGAAACTGATACAATAAATGCTATTAATCACATTCTAATCGAATAGAACTCCTGTAACGTCTTGGACGTTGTGCAATGATTGTTCCTTTAAGTCCACGTTTCTTCCGTTATTCCTGCCTGCTGCCAGATAGCTATGCTCCAATGATAGCCTGCCACGTTAGCCTTAGGAATATCCCAGCCTCATTAGAACTCCGCACAGGCTTGAGGTCTACTGTCTTGCCTAGCCTGGTTGTGAGTTCCTTTCGTGGGCCTGATTCCTAATTAGTCCCAGCGGCTAATTAACATTTAGGGCTCGATCCCGTTAAGGGTTAATCCTGTTTATAAGCTGATCCCGTTAAGGGCTTAATCTCGTTAGGGATTGATCTTAATTCCATAATTGGGTCATGGTTTTGATCATACCATCAACAAACATGGATCATGTGCCTCTGACGATTTTGATCATTCGGACGACTCCATCTTTACAGATGACTTCTTGGGACATGCTACTGAAAGTGATCGTCGTCCTCCTATTTCATACCCAGAAGAAATTAGGAAGTCCAAATTCAATAAGGAAATTTGTCGCAAAGCCAATTTCATAACCACAGAAAATTGCCTGCCAACTGAAAATTTGAACACGCAGCTGAAAATTTACAGAAAAACTCAAAAGAACAAAAGGTGGCATAGTATGAGAACAAGGTCTCAATCCAGAGACTATCCTTGGGATTAGTTATTTTTTAGTTTCATATGTTTTTCCTTTTGTACCGCTTTTCATTTTTCTTTGTTTTCTCTTTGTCGCATTGTACTGTTTTCTCTGTTATTAATAAAAAAAAATGCTTCTATTTAAAAAAAAAAAAGCTCTTACAAACTACTCACTACTACTCAGCATTATATAATACGTAGTAAAACTTATACTCCGTACTACGTAGGGGCGGACCGTAGTACAGACCCAAGGGGGTTAGGGGGCTATCGCCCCTCCAACAAATAAAATTTCTAGTGTATATATACAAGAAAAATAATTTTCGCCCTCCCAAAAAATATTTTGTTTAAGTTACCACCCTCCCAAGACAAATTTCCTGGGTCCGCCCCTGGTACTACGTAACATATAAGCTCTATTATATTGTTTTTTTATTTGACGAAAGTACACATTACTTACCAACGTAATCAAACATAAGTTTAAATAAATTATCTTTCTTTACTCTAGATTTACCGTGAATCGCAAGGCGGCACAGGTACTTCATCTAGTAAATATACACACACAAATATACATAAGGCTCGGGTAGGGGTTGGAGGGGAAGGTGACCTTTGTCCATGTGAAAATACTATGTGAAAAGTATAACTATGATCTCGAATATATTGTGTTAGATTACAATTGATTAGAACTGTTTATATGCTTAGGTGTGAAATTGACAAATTGGGATTTGAACTGTTAGTAGGCTTAGGCGATTTTTCTTTCTGCTCGAAGAATGCATCGGCTCCCTAGGCTTAGGTGTTAAATTGCCAAATTGTTTAATTAAGCTAGTAGTTATTATAGTATAATATCTGATACGTAGTATGAAATACTCACTCCATAGTAGATGTAGATCAGGAAAAAATTGTTATGAGGACAGAATTAGGCATATCTTAATTAAGCTAGGACGGACTTTCCAAAGCTTTAGGACTGAAATTAGGTAATGAGGACAGAATTAGGCATATCTTAATAGTCAAATGATATTGGTATGATTCCTTACTTTATTGAGTTGTGTGCAATCGAGAAGACAAAAAGGCAAAGTTAAAAGCAACGGAATTCATGCCTTTACCATGTTTTTCCTGGCCAAGCACCAAAGTCCGGTCCAAGCTAAGATTCGGTCGAACGGCTACTATCCCTCTATTCCATACATGAGTCTATACATTACTTCCCAATAATAATTCCAAGGGAAAACTGTCAAATAGGTCCTCGAACTTTCATAAAAAAGTCAATTAAGTCCTTCTATAGGAGACTTTGTCCGGTCGTCGCGATTTGGGGCGGTTCCCGGTGGAATTTTTTGATGAAATTTTTTGAGCATCTTATCCATCAAGTCTAGTTTACTCATACCAAATTTTAGATAAAAAATTAATCGGGAGTGCATTCAAATTAATTCGAGAACGCAAAAATGCGCATTTATCTTCAAATATTAATTTGAATGTGTTCCCGGTTGAATTTTTAGCTGAAATTTGGTATGAGTAAACTAGACTTGGTGAATAAGATGCTCAAAAAATGTCATCAAAAAATTCCACCGGGAACTGCGCCAAATCGCGACGGCCGGACAGAACCTCCTATAGAAGGACTTAATTGACCTTTTTATGAAAGTTCGAGGACCTATTTGACAGTTTTCCCTAATTCCAATATTGAAATTGTATGATTGATAGTTATTTAGAGGAAAATAATAATAATATGAAGTACTCCGTACTAATAATAGAGGAAAATCGGCTTATTTGATTAATTCTGTTGAAAATTACGAAGTTCTGACTAATATGGATGCATTGGCTGATTCTACTGATTTAAGAAAAAATTATCAATAAAATATATTTTATAAATGAAATAAAGAAAAACTAATATGTTAAAATAGCTAAAATGGTCATTTACAGTAACTTTAGCCAATATAATCAGAAAAATAACTTCAACCTCACTTTATCTTATTATTACATAATTCACGCGTGAAAACAAAAGTTACGTAATTTGTGAAAACGTTGACTGATAAACCTGATAAGTTGGCTGATAAACCTGAATAAGTTACCAAACAGCCTCTTAGTGTCGATCATGTTCTTCAGCTTATTTGTCATTCAATCAACTTTTTTTATGAAGTACGCGACTTTTGTTTTCGTGAGTTAAGTAATGTAATAGTCAAAATAAATAAAATGAGAGTTATTTTTCAAACATGATTGAACAAAATTTACTAACCATTTTACTTATTTTCTTTTTCTTTTTTAATTACAAAGTATCCATATATTTTACGGAGTAAATTTAAGTCTTTCATATTTTAGTTAACCCGTCAATCCAACTGGACCCAATAAATTTGATGTGAAATGTATTTGGGAATACTACAAAATAATCATGAATCACGATGATGTGACGTTAAGCCGACAATCTTTAATTGTCCACATATTTGATTAGTCTTGATCGATTAATTTCTTGTCAACCGTATGGAGATCTACGCCCTAACCCCATTAAGCTCCCTTTCCTAGTTTCGCTATCCAAAAATAAGATTATTAATCCGTATTTCCTCCAAATTAAGCAACTAAATAAAATTGGTTGAAGTTAATGTATTCTTTTTATAAATATTTAATCAGCACACATTTTTCGGCGACTTTTATTTTATTTTACGCTGGAATGAGATAAACAGGTTTGTAGTTCGCAACCATTCTTACACATTTCTTTTTCCTCTGCACAATTCTCCACCACACAAATCCCACTATTTTAATTTGTGTTAAATGTCAAAGGAGGAGATAATATAGGGTCTAGGGGTGGTTCGGTACGGTATACTGAAGATTTTATCTCATACCTTTACCATACCATAAACTTTCGGTATGCAAAAATACATACCGTTACCATACCTAAATTTCGGTATACCTTGTTTCGGTATACCAAAATTTCGGTACGGTAAGCTACGGTATCGGTAAATTATCATGATTTAATATCAAATTATTATATATCAAATGAAATATAGAAAATCAGTGTTAATAGTGATATACTAAAATTATTAATGAAATTAATTATAAAATGCCAATGATAACCTATTTGTGTTCTATTCAACTTTGAACAAAAAAAATATTATAAATATGTACAGATACTTCAACACATGATATATGAAGATAACAACACATTCTGCTAAAATAATAATTTAAACAACATAAATATATTTGAAATAACATCAATCTCCAACAAAAAGTATAAATAATTCAAGAAACATGGATATAAAGTCATTATCCTTGAATTAATGTTGTGTTTCTAGTTATTTTTATAATTTTAAAGAAATTATTGGCTTGGAATTACGGTATGACGGTATAACGGTATACCGTTTATTTCCAAAATATATACCGATACCATACCGAAGTAATTCGGTACGGTATCATACCGTACCAAAAGTGTCGGTATACCAAACACTTCGGTAAATTCGGTATTTTTCGATATGGTAAATCCGGTATACCGAAATTTCGGTATTTTTCCCCACCCCTAATAGGGTCGGAGAGAGTAATAATTAAGTAATAATCCAGGTATTCATTAGTCATAAGATTTTATTTAATTGGGAATCAGAGTATACAGATGGAGAAAAGTCATGGAACCACAACCCCACTTGCACCTTTGCTGAAGTTGAGGGGCGAATGCAATTCTCTCCTCGTAGGTTTCGTATACCAAAAAAGTTTTGGGTATCAAAATAAAATTCTCTACCTCCCTCTCCATTTATTTCACGGAGTATCTATTTTTATTTTGTATATTACCTTTATCTTTTTTATTTAGTCATTTTTGCTTTTTCTAGTAGAAAGTACTCCCTCCGTCCCCTTAAGTTTGTTCCGTTTTACCTTTTTCGTCTGTCCCACTAAGTTTGTCCCATACCATATTTGTAACATTTGAGTGGTTAGAATTCATTCTTACTTTATTCACACTTTATCAATTCAATACCAACCACACAATTCCACTTTTTCTTAAAAACCACACCACACCCCTCCGTCCCAAACTTAGGGGGACGGAGGGAGTAATAAACTTTAGGGAAAATGGAAACTAATAATCCAACTTTTTAGCGGTCTTCTTACAATAGTCTCACCTATTCGTTATTCATGAATAATCCAACCTTTGCACCCCATCTTCATTTGTTGGTCCCTGACCGGTTAATGACCTGTTACTCCAAGTTGTTTTCTTATCTTTGCAAAATATTATCATTGTACAAGGTGAGATTTATGGTATAATGGTTTGCAAAGATAAGAAAATAACTTGGAATAGCAGGTCATGAACCGGTCAGTGACCAGTGAATGAAGATGGGGTGCAAAGGTTGGATTATTCATGAATAACGAAAAGGTGGGACTATTGTAAGAAGACCGCTAATAGGTTGGATTATTAGTTTCTATTTTCCCTAAACTTTAATCCATTAGTCTAACTAATACGGAGTATATTTATGTGAAACATAATAAATTTATATTTTTATGACAATATTTTTAACAAAAAAACATTTTATATTATCAATATTATCATGTATAATTTTTCTAAAAATAAATTAAAATGTATAAATATATAATCAGTCAAAGTTAAAAATTAACTTGAAAATAGTGTTTGACTAAATAAAAAGGAAGGAGTACTTTTAAGCAAATGTTTTACAAAGTTAATGTTCGATCAAATAAAGGCCTCACGATGATGGATATAGATTCGCCTGGCTATGCTGCCAGGTAGAGTGCCTGGCCATTTTAGACTGCCAAATTGGATTATTTGCTTGTTCCAAACGTTTGCTTCTACCCTTCCTGCCATCGGATTATCCCAAGACACTATGCCGTACGGTAGAGAAATTAAACTATTCTGGATTTATCAGAAGCCTTATTAGTGTAATTAATTAATTCATTGCCAATTCATATTTAGAGGCACTTATTTGTTTATTTACTACCTTATTAATAAGCAACAAATAAATGTATAAATCATGATTTATTGGGCTGATGTATCCACTCATCAGACACAAATAATAGCTGATTACAAATATGCTACACGTATCTAAAAAAACAAAACTTAAAAGAAGAACATGACCCAACTAGGTTACATGCAGACCAAGGCTCTATCTAACAAAACTGTGACAACCCCCAATTTACCCCTGTTTTTGACAGCCAATTTACTCCTTCTATCTTCTTTTTACCATATTTGTATATATACCCAAGTAACCAATAGTTACAAGCAATCGCTTAAAAAGTGCAAACATAGTACACAAAGATGAATGAAATGATGACAAATTGGTAATAATTTATGTGATTTTTTTTCTTTCTGTCATCATATAAAAACTCTTAATATAAGAGTGAAAATCAAATGTATAAAATCTCATTACTCAGGTTGGAAGCTCTTTATCACTGAAACCGTACTCTATATATATAACGTGACAGATCCGCTCTGTCTGCGGTAATGATTTTGATCTCTCTTCATCTCAGCTGATATTGGACTTACCGGCGGTTGCTTGCTGGATTATGGCCGCCGGGGACTTCATGATAGCTGGCTCCGTAATCCGGTGGTTTCTGTGTAGAAGAAGGATTACGGAGTGATCTCGGGAGTCTCTTTCGGCTCGGGTGCAACTCGGTTGTAGATGATATTGATGGTGGTGTTGGTGTTGACCTCATGGCTGTGTTTGTATGAGGATGGGCAGAAGATAGGGATGATTGAGGAAGGATTGATGAGGAGATGAGAAGGAAGGCCGCAAGAAATAAGAGCATAGGTTGGGATTTCAGTGTTGCCATACATATGCTTAATGAGATCGTGGGGTGTGTAATTAAGAAGAAATGGAAACCATACACCCCCCAAATAGGTTTGACAAAATCAAATTCCATGAACCACTCGAGCCCAACCTTTGGTTTGGCTTGTTTGAGAGAGAGATAGAAAAAGCTAGTGTGTTGGGGTTTGGGCGGAGTTTGGCTAGCAATTTTAAAGTGTGGGTTGAATTGAAAGGAAATTGGGCTGAATAAAGTGAACAATTATTCAACGTACGGACAAAAGAGGTCTCAATTTTCGATATGAGTTTTTTTTAGGTTAAATAAATGGCCAAACTTTATGCTAAGAATACAACTCATCACCGGATTCCAACTTATGCTAGTATCCGCCTAGGCGTCTATCAAATGAAACCATGGCCAAAATATAATAAGTTGCACAATTTGCTCATCATTTCTAGGGATGGCAACGGGGCGGTTCGGGGACGGTTTTACATATAACCGTACCCGCCCCATTTGATAATTCCCCGCCCCATAACCGCCCCATTACCCGACGGGTAATTTTTCCCCAAACCGTATCCGCCCCAACGGGTAACGGGTATAACCACGGGTAACCGCGGGTAATCGCTTTATTAAATGAGTGCTTGATATTTTAATATAAAAATAATATTTTAAAAGGCAAAAAATGGCATCACCTAGATGACTCTAGACTGAGACGCCACTTTAAAGTTTCGTATATCTACAAGACGAGAAAGAAGACAACATAAATTAATTTGAACCTAAAAATACTTAATCTGAAAAATAATTATTCACTAAAAAATATGATAATAATCAAACAAGACTATTAAGATCTATTATGAACTCTCATTGAACATTATAGTTAGTACATCTATTATCCATATACTTAAGGGAAAATGGAAACTAATAATCCAACCTTTTAGCGGTCTTCTTTCAATAATCCCACCTTTTGATTATTCATGAATAATCCAACCTTTGCACCTCATCTTCATTCACTGGTCCCTGACTGGTTGATGGCCTGCTATTCCAAGCTATTTTCTTATCTTTGCAAATCATTATACCATAAATCTCATCTTTCACAAAGATAATATTTTGGAAAGATAAGAAAATAACTTGGAATAGTAGCTCATTAACCGACCAGGGACCAATGAATGAAGATGAGGTGCAAATGTTGGATTATTCATGAATAATCAAAAGGTGGGATTATTGAAAGAAGACCGCTAAAAGGTTGGATTATTAGTTTCCATTTCCCTATACTTAATGAAAATAGAAAAAATCTCATCTTCATTTACTTATGGGACAAATAATAGATAAAATGTAATAAAAATATAACTAAAATAAACGGGGCGGGTACGGGGCGGGTAATGGGGCGGGCATGTATAAAACCGTAACCGCCCCGTTACCCGTAAAAACAAAACGGGTATTCCCCGCCCCATACCCGTTACCCGGTCAATGCAGTTTTCCCCGTTTTGACCGAGGCGGTTCGGTTCGGGTATCCATTGGATCGGTCACAATTGTCATCTCTAATCATTTCACACAATGAGTGACAAAACTCGATTATAAGATCGAAATAAGTACATTTATGGAGACCCATATGACTCCATATATGACTCTATTGTGGAATCATATATTCATATGGGTGGTGTGACACCATCACTCCCATCCATTATTTTAGTGGAGTCCACCACCGGGGGCGTAGCTCACATGGTAGGAAGGGAGTGTCACAAGGGAGAGGTCTCGGGTTCAACTCCAAGCAATGTCTTGGAATGAAGTCACACTCTCTTTCCATTAGAATGAAATCAAAGCTCAATTTACATCCCCCCCAATTAGTTATCCGGTCGGTGCTGGGGGTCCTCAGGGATGGGGTGTCATCCTTTTTTTAGTGGAGTCCTCCACTAAAATAATGAGTATTAGTGAGGGTGTCACACCTCCCCATATGACTCCATAAGAGAGTCATATGAGTTTCCTTAAACTTTTTGGAAATAAGAAGCTCTATTGTTAGAAGTAAAGTGTCTGTTTCAATTTTAAAATAAGATTATATGTGTATGTAAGTATTCCATACATTTTATGGTTAAATTACTCAATTATAATATTTCAGTTGATCCATATGAAGAAGGTATGCTACTTTTAGGGTACTCCAGTGATGAGCTTAGGAACTTGGAGTAGATTAATCAAGTAAAGTGTAAAGTGAGTACTAAGCTAGAGATATATAGTGTGCACTAAAATAGTATACATCTCAAATCCCAAACTCTTTTCCACATGTCGGAATGAGTATATGATCTATAATCATTGGCGTTGGTAGAAAATAGGTAGAGTAGAAAATCCGGCAGCAATTCGGTGTAGTAAAAATGACGTGCCAATGCATACCTTCTAGAGATATTAATCAAGTAAAGTGTAAAGTGAGTACTAAGCTAGAGATATATAGTGTGCACTAAAATAGTATATATCTCCGCTCGTTGTTTAGACAACAACGTCAGACAACGTATGTGCGAGAGGGGCTCGGAACACAACCTCTCGCATACCTTTCCGACCTGGAGGCTGGTCTTGCGGTCGCCTTGACCGAGCGGCTAATCTTGGACTTGGAGAACAGTTTGATCATCTCCTTGCCCGAGGATCGAGCCGTGGTCGACTAAACACCGAGAGCGGAGCGTGATTTTTTTTTTTTTGCTCTGCCTGTTCATTCCCAAGTGAGGTCGGACCTCATCTAGTTCAATATTGAAAGAAGAAAAGAGACAAATTTTATTAGAAATAATGAAAATGATTAATTATTACATATCACTACTGATAGAACTTAACTAAGTGCTCTGCCTTCCATACGCGGTCGACAAGCTTTCCCGTCGTAGCCTTCAATTTGTAAGTTCCTGGTCCGACCACGTGTTCATCTACGTAGGGGCCTTCCCACTTAATGTCAAGCTTTCCCCATTCTGTTGGTTTGCTTGCCTTCCTTCGTCTCAGCACATAGTCGATTACGTCAAAACTTCGCGGCACTGCCTTGCTGTCCTGGCACGCTTTCACTTGCCTACGATAATTCTCAGCCTTGATGAATACCCAGTCTCTTCTTTCTTCTATGAGGTGGAGTTCGACTCTGAGCCTCTCCTCATTGTCAGCCGACTCAAAATCTTCCACCCGTCGGCTGGGAATCACTGTCTCGAATGGTGCCCTCGCCTCGAAGCCGTAACACAGAGCGAAAGGAGTTTCACCCGTCGCCTTCCTGGGTGTGGTCCGGAACGTCCAGAGTACGTTACTTAGCTCCTCAACCCACGCCGTTCCAAGGGCTTCCAACTTCTTCTGGAGGCCAGCTACGATCGTGCGATTGATATTCTCCACCTGCCCGTTTGCTTGGGGATAACAAACAGATACCCGACTTGACTCCATGCCCCACTTGGCGCAGAACTGCTTAAATGGTTCACAGTCAAACTGCCTTCCATTGTCGGAAATGATCTGCAAAGGAACCCCAAATTGGCAGAAGATATTCTTCCATATAAACTTCTTGCATTGCAGATGTGTTATGCTTGCGAGTGGCTCTGCCTCCACCCACTTTGTGAAATAATCCACGACCACGATGACAAACTTTCTATTTCCCGATCCGTTTGGTAAGGGACCAACCAAGTCTATGCCCCACCGGGTAAATGGCAGAGCGGTGCTAATAGGTGTGTACATCGTTGCTGGCCTTCTAGGGCTCTTCTGAAATTTCTAGCAGGTGTTGCACTTCCTTGCATAATCAGCGCAATCCTTCATGATCGTGGGCCAGAAGTATCCTTGGAGGACCACTTTCTTGGCCAAGGTGCAAGCTCCCTGGTGGGCCAAACACACTCCACCATGTAACTCCGCGACGATCATGTTTGTGTGTGGTCGCAAGCACTTCAACAATGCTCCATTATAAGATCGTTTGTATAGCTTACCATCCAGGATGACATAGGTCGTAGCCCGTCGCCGGACGAGCTTTGCTTCCTCCTCTTGGTCCGGTAAGGTACCGTCGACTATGTAATGTAGCAAATCGTCCACCACATGAGATGATATTTTTAATATGTTTGAGTTATGTTTATAGACAATTGCTGGAGTTATATTTGCTTGTATATGGAGTTACATCTTCTTATGCGCGAGTTACATCTTCTTATGCTTGAGTTACATCTTCTTATCCACGAGTTACATCTTCTTGTGCGGGAGTTGCATTTTTTTATGCACGTGTAACATCTTCTTATGCATGAATAAAATCTTCTTGTGTGGGAGTTACATCTCTCTATACTCGAGTTACATTTGGGCTTGTCTCAACAAGTTACATTTTGCATACTATTAAGTTAGATTTTTCATCAACATGAATTACATTTTCCATAACACGAGTTACATCATAATGGTCAATCATTAGGAAGCAGAGTTGCATCCCAGGTGACAAAGGCGATGATACTTGAAGAAGACATAGAGAGCTTCTTAAGTGCTAGGGGGTCTAGGCACTGAAATTGTTTTACAAGTGCTTAGTGGCCATGGAACAATGGATTAGAGGAATGCGTTGTTCTTTGAATCACTATAAAATCTATAGTGTCGATGTAACACCGTCTCCAAATGTAATTACCTTAAGTGAATAATGTATTGAACCTTATGGAGTGATTAATGAGTATACGAAGTTGTGAATAGTAAATTGCGTGCAGGGCCCACACCGGGGGCGGGGGCCGCCCGATATTCCCGAGACCGTATATTTTATTCATCTTGGTCGATATAATATTTATATAGTTGTGCACAATTTATTTGGTCCAAAGAAATGATATAGAGTTGACCGATTGATCAAAAAGGCCAAAATACCGGTACTGGTAATTTAACAGATAAAAGCCCGAAATAAATTTCAGAGGCTTATAAATTAAAGTTGGGAAATTTATATTCATTATAAGGGTCATAATGATTAAGAAACACATAATATAATTTATTTGCTACCATCGCCGTTGCTTTCGGGAAGTTCCAAGGAGAGGAGGCGTGGTTCGTGCTTCCTCCGGTTCCATTTTTACAAACTGTAACACCCCGGCCCCACCGGACCCGAGGTAGTTACTCCGGACCAATAGTACTGTCCTCACAAACCACCACAAGCCTTTACCGCGCACTTTGTCCTCACTCATGCGCGCCCTGAGAAACTTCCCAGGGGGTCACCCATCCCAAGACTACTCCCGTGCAAGCACGCTTAACTTTGAAGTTCTTGGGTGATGAGCTCCCTTAAAAGGAGATGCACCTCTGTTGGTATAAGTAGTACTATTAATCCATTTATATTAAATCTCAAGTGTTACAATCACCCCCACTTAGGATCGCAACGTCCTCGTTGCGCCCTTGAACCAATCTCAAATCTCAATCAAATCCCAGAATCTTCCCCCGCTAAGTGCACGCCCGATATCCAACGGGTCATCACACTGTCGCGGGGTTGCTCTGATACCACCTGTAACACCCCGGCCCCACCGGACCCGAGGTAGTTACTCCGGACCAATAGTACTATCCCCACAAACCACCACGAGCCTTTACCGCGCACTTTGTCCTCACTCATGCGCGCCCTGAGAAACTTCCCAGGGGGTCACCCATCCCAAGACTACTCCCGTGCAAGCACGCTTAACTTTGGAGTTCTTGGGTGATGAGCTCCCTTAAAAGGAGATGCACCTCTGTTGGTATGAGTAGTACTATTAATCCGTTTATATTAAATCTCAAGTGTTACACAAACCATTTAATTAATGCTCATGGATATTATTTTTAAATATTTATTTGGGGGCTTGTATGCCCATGTTTGCCAAAGTGTGGCATGAACACTTGTATTGAATGTTTCCGCTGCTTTGAATGAATATTTTACATTATGGTTGTTTATGGATGTACTATGCGTGAACGATATTCCAGACACCTTGTATAGTATGGATGTGTTGGACTGCGGTTGACTATTCGTACTGTACGGTGGATTGTTGACGTGTCCGGGTAGGTCCGGGGCGTGACAATTTAATTGGTATCAGAGCCTTAGTCCATAAACTTCATAGTGAAGCTTCAAAATTTCTTTTCGAAAACGAATTTGAAAACCATGAGCATAAAAAGTTTTGTACTTATGGAACTTTTGGTACTTGAGTTGCAAAGTCTCTAATTGTTAAGATGGTACCCTTAACAATTGGTATGACGGTGATTTGAGCCAAAGGATGCCTTTAAGTACCTATCCGTCACTTGACATTGATACGAGTCTAATGACTCATTTTTAATTCCTTTTAGAAATGGAGCCAGTCGGAAGGATCACTAGGAGGAACCCGACGGGCCGTGTACCGGGTGGGTCCGAGCGCGGTAGCCGGGGGTCCTCTAGGGGATCAAGAAGAAGGGGCCGTGGAGGCCAACAACAAACCGTGAGCGATGGCCACGTCGACACGGAGAGTGAGACCTATTGGTCTTATGAGGACTCAACCTACCGACCGGAAACTGAGCCGGTTGAGATCCCTTATGAAGGGGATGACGATGACGTGAGTGGCGAGGAGGAAAATGGCTCCTTGGCCAGGATTGAAGCGCTGCTCCAACAATACCATCGGGAGCGCGAAGAAAGAAGGGAACGCCAAAGGCGCCGTGCAGGGCAACCTTCGGGCGGTGCTCCAAGAGGAAGGAGCTATTTTGATTCGAGGACCCATGTGGAAGCGCATGGGAGTCGAGGTGATGGAGGTCCAACCATAAGGATCTCCAAATACATCAAGGAGGCGAGGGACTTGGGGTGCAAACCGTTCGATGGAACGGGAGACATCTCGGTGGCCGCGCAGTGGATCAAGAGGCTGAACGAGGCAGCCCTTGACATGCAACTCACCCCCGATTTCAAACTAAGAATCGCGGTGAGGTTACTTGAAGGGTTGGCATCCAAGTGGTGGGATGGAACCAAGGGCAAGTATGGCGGGACTGTTACTTGGGAGGATTTTCGGCAAGAATTCTTTGCCCAGTACTACTCTGACTTTGAGGTAAACGCCAAGGTGAGGCAATACACTCTTCTAACCCAAGGGGGTAACATGACGGTGAAAGAACTGGAACACAATTTCAGGGACCTTGTCGACCACATACCGGAGTATGCTTATGATGAAAACCGAATGGTGAATCACTTTTGAGAGGCCTTGGACTTGGAGATACGTGATACGGCGACTCAATTGCCCAACATGACTTTCAGCCAAGTGGTTGCCCAAGGGTTGAAAGGAGAGAAGCAATGGGAGGAAAGAAAGAAGAGAGACGCCGAGGAGGCGAAGAAGAGGAAGTGGGAGAACCATGGCCCCCAAGTTTCTAACAAAAAGAGGAACCATGGGGGAGGGGGATCATTCAGAGCACCGGCACCGCCATCCAAGGGAAACCCGGCCTTCAGCGGGCACAACTCGGGTTCACAAGCCTCAACGACGCCCAGGTGCAGGAATTGCAACAGGGGCCACGCCGGGAAGTGTCGTGATCCACCTCGGTGCTACCAATGCAGGAGCACGGGGCATATTAAACCGAATTGCCCTCAACTTGGTGGGAACCGAGGGGCGGGATCAAGCGGCGCTACTACGGCGAGTAGGAACCGAACCGGAGCACCTCATGCTAGTGCGGGCCAAGGGGGAGCAAGCACGAGCAATGTGCCGTCCGTGAACCAAGGGAGGACCCAAGCAAGGGTCTACGCAATGACGGAGGCGGATGCCCGGGCTAACCCAGATTCGGTTGCAGGTACGACCGCTTAATTTCCTGTGTTTTACCCATTCCTCATCCATAAATTGAAGTTATAAATCCTAGGATCCAGGTGGAATCAGACATAGGATCGAATTGGGGAAAAGAGGGCAAAACCATGCTACCACCCGACCGGGTGTAGCAAGAAACCCGACCGGGTAGGCCGAGTTTTTTCCCTCGTAAGTCTTCTGGAACACGTACCCGACCGGGTATTTTGGGTTACCCGATCGGGTATACTGAAAATTCTTACTAGAAACGTTACCCGCCTGAGATACCAGGCCGGGTAAAGTGGGAGATTACCCACTGGAACACATACGCGACCGGGTATGGTGATATACCCGACCGGGTTTGACGAAAATTTTTGCCCGACATGCTACCAGGCCGGGTAGAGTGGGAGATTATCCACTGGAACTCATACCCGACCGGGTATGGTATGTTACCCGACCGGGTACACCTCGATGTGTTCGTCAAATGAAAAAGTTGTCTTCATGAAAGTTGTAGATATTTTCATTGTATAAATGATGTAATTTGAATCGAATCATTTGGTTAAGTATGTGAGGAGATATGATCAAAACGGTGAGACAGTGCCGATTTATATCTCAACTGCGGACGTCATCCATAACTGAGCAATATGTCCACTATAAGGACATAATTTCGAATCATGTTCTTCATAAGAGTGGTTGGTATATTAGAGGGGTATATTACATGGTTTATGAATGTAGGAACGCTAAAGATTAATGGGAGAAGTGCGAGAATCCCTATCGATACCGGGGCGCAACGATCATTTGTGAGTGAGGCGTTCGCCGGGGGATTCAACGTACCCCTTGTACCGATGAATCAAACCCTATTGGTATCCACACCTTTGGGGGATGATATCAGAAGAAATAACCATTATCCATCATGTGAGGTGGAAGTGGAGGGCCAAACCTTGACGTGTGATTTGGTACCGCTGAGTATGATTGAGTTCGATGCGATCCTCAGAATGGATTGGCTCGAGAAGCATCATGCTAGGGTCGATTGCTACACGAAGGTTCTTGAACTCAAAAGTGGTGAAGGATCGACCTTACGCTTTGAGGGTGATAGAGGCAAGTCAAGCAGTTGCATCATATCCGCTGTGAGAGCAAGGAATATGATGAGAAAGGGATACCACGCATATCTAGCATATGTGGTAGATAAAACCAAGGAAGGGGTAGACATCAAGGATGTGAGAGTGGCGTGTAAGTATCCAGACGTTTTCCCAAAAGACTTACCGGGGCTTCCACCCGACAGAGAGATCGAATTCGTGATTGAAGTGGAACCGGGAACCAAACCCATTTCGATTCCTCCTTATCGAATGGCACCGGCCGAGCTTCAAGAGTTGAAGGTTCAACTTCAAGAGCTATTGGACAACGGGTTCATTAGACCCATTCATTCACCGTGGGGAGCACCCGTACTCTTCGTAAAGAAGAAAGATGGTACACTAAGAATGTGTATAGACTATCGACAGTTGAACAAAGTCACAATCAAGAACATGTATTCTTTACCGAGGATTGATGACTTTGATCAACTTCGAGGGGCAACAGTATTCTCGAAGATTGATTTAAGGTCGGGGTATCATCAGTTGAAGATAAAGGAGAGTGACATACCTAAGAGTGCATTTCGCACTAGATATGGTCACTACGAGTTTTTGGTGATGTCATTTGGTCTAACCAACGCACCGGCGGCATTCATGGACATGATGAACCGTGTGTTCAGTGAATACTTAGATCAATTTGTGATAGTATTCATTGACGACATTTTGATATACACCAAGAGTGAAGAGGAGCATGAAGATCATTTGAGCCTTGTACTTGTACGGCTAAGGGAAAAACAACTCTTTGCCAAGTTCTCTAAATGCGAGTTTTGGCTCAAAGAGATTGGGTTTCTCGGGCATGTCGTGTCAAGTTCGGGCATTTCGGTGGATAAAGCCAAGATAGAAGCCATTATGAATTGGGAGAGACCCAAAAATGTGAAAAAGATACGTAGTTTCCTTGGCTTAATTAGCGGGATACTATCCTAAGTTTGTTGAAAAATTCTCCGTATTGGCGTCTCCATTGACAAAGCTCACAAAGAAAGGGGCCAAGTTCATATGGGACGACAAGTGCGAGACAGGGTTTCTTGAACTAAAGAAACGGCTTACAGAAGTACCAGTCCTCGCTCTACCCACACAAGGGATAAGGTATGATATATACAGTGATGCTAGCATTCAAGGGCTTGGGTGTGTACTAATGCAAAACGGTCGGGTGATTGCCTATGCTTCTAGGCAGATGAAGAAACACGAGGGGAACTACCCTACCCACGATCTAGAGTTGGGAGCAGTAGTGTTTGCACTGAAGATTTGGAGGCATTATCTCTATGGGGAGACATGCCACATTTTCACCGATCATAAGAGCCTGAAGTATGTATTCACTCAGAAAGAGTTGAATATGAGACAAAGGAGATGGATGGAGTTGATCAAGGATTATGACTTGATCATCGACTATCATCCCGGAAAGGCCAATGTAGTGGCCGATGCACTGAGCAGGAAGAGTACGTCAGAAACATTACTCACATGTCTACGAACTTTGAGGGCACAAGTGGAGGTTTCCACGAGTGGGGTCCTCATTGCTAGATTCAAGGTTAGGCCTACGTTGTTGGGTGAGATCAGTAGATGTCAGGCCACTGATGAAGAATGTCAGAAGATCCGCGAGAGGATCCTTGAAGGGCCCGTGGAGAACTTTCGGGTACGTGATGACAGTCTTTTATTGTTTAATGACCGTGTATGCATACCAAAGAGTGAAGAGCTTCAAAAGTCTATACTAGAGGAGGCTCATTCTTCGGCATATGCTATGCATCCAGGGGGTACTAAAATGTACCAAGACTTGAAGGAAAGTTACTGGTGGTCGGGTATGAAGAGGGATATCGCAGAGTACGTGAGTCGATGCCTTACTTGCCAGCAAGTTAAGGCGGAACATCAACACCCGGCGGGGCTTTTGCAGCCACTGACCATTCCGGAATGGAAGTGGGAGCATGTGACCATGGACTTCGTGGTGGGGCTACCACGAACAGTGAACAACTATGATGCAGTATGAGTAGTGGCTGATAGGCTCACCAAGCGTGAACACTTTTTGCCTATCAACATTACTTATCCTCTTGAAAGGTTGGCAAAGCTATACACGGAGGAGATTGTGAGACTGCATGGAGTTCCGATATCCATTGTCTCGGATAGGGATCCACGATTCACATCTCGATTTTGGCTCAAGTTCAAGCATCTTTGGGTACTAAACTGAAGTTTAGCACAGCTTTTCATCCATAGACGGATGGACAATCTGAGAGGGTGATTCAGATATTGGAGGACATGTTTAGGGCATGTGCTACGGAGTTCCAAGGAAGTTGGGACAAACATTTGGCTCTAGTCGAGTTTGCCTATAAAAATAGTTATCAGGCGAGCATTGGCATGCCTCCTTATGAGGCATTGTATGGGAGGAAATGCAGAACACCGTTGTGTTGGGACGAGGTTGGCGAGGCCAAGCTCGAAGGGATTGAACTTGTTGAAATCACCAAGGCTAAGTTGAAAGTCATTTAGGATAGACTCAAGGCTGCCCAAGATCGGCAGAAGAGTTATGCCGACAAACGACGAAGGCCATTGGAGTTCGAGGTCGGTGATAAGGTCTTCCTAAGGATTTCTCCTTGGAAGGGTATCATCCGGTTTATATCGAGGGGAAAGCTTAACCCCCAATACATTGGTCCATTTGAAATCCTTGAAAGGATAGGGGTTGTGGCATACCGTCTCAAGTTGACGCCAGAACTTGAGAAGATACACGACGTGTTTCATGTATCGATGCTCAAGAAATACGTGAGAGATCCATCTCATATTCTTGAGAAGCCACAGGTGGAGATACGTGAAGATCTACAATATGCGGTGGAACCGGTAAAGGTTGTGGGTCAACAGGTGAAGAAACTGAGGAACAAGGAGATTCCTATGGTGAAGGTTCTTTGGAGAAGTGATCGAGTCGAAGAAGAAACCTGGGAGACTGAGGTCTCAATGAGGGAGCAATACCCGTTTCTTTTTTATTAGACACGTGGATTTGGGGGACGAAATCCCAAATAAGGGGGGGTGAACTTGTAACACCGTCTCCAAATGTAATTACCTTAAGTGAATAATGTATTGAACCTTATGGAATGATTAATGAGTATACGAAGTTGTGAATTTTTATTCGCGTGAATAAATTGCGTGCGAGGCCCACACCGGGGGCGGGGGCCGCCCGATATTCCCGAGACCGTATATTTTATTCATCTTGGTCGATATAATATTTATATAGTGGTGGACAATTTATTTGGTCCAAAGAAATGATATAGAGTTGACCGATTGATCAAAAAGGCCAAAATACCGGTACTGTTAATTTAACAGATAAAAGAACGAAATGAATTTCGGAGGCTTATAAATTAAAGTTGGCAAATGTATATTCATTATAAGGGTCATAATGATTAAGAAACACATAATATAATTTATTTGACCCGATAAAGTAAAATATAGTTAAAGCAGTCCGAAAAATACAACTTTCGGGACCGATTGTACACATTGGGACACAAGGGGATGACCTCCCACATGAGTGGGTGCCACCCCACGTTTTTTTGTGCTAGAATAGACAAAGGGAGAGCTGGGTTGACAAGAGGATGAGTGGAGGAGGTGCAAAGGGACCCTTTGACCTCACTCATTTGCCAAATGAGACAAAGGGGAACCCCTACCCCCTTTCCCTTGCATTATTCGGCCAACCCACCAAGAGAGGAGAAAAAAGGAGATCTCAACCCATCCTCCATTTTTGCAGCACAAGCTTAAGCTTAAGGAGTCCAAAGAAGGGGTTTTAGGAAGGAAAAGTTGGGAGAAAGTGAGAAAGATTAAGGTAATGACCTTATACTAACTTTTCCTTTATTTTCCTTCTATCATATGAGATATATATCATATGAAGAACCTTGAGGGTTGCTCTACATAATTTAAGTGTAGAATAATGGGTTGGAGTGTGGTTCTATGTCCAAGAACGGACTTAGAAGCCAAACCGACAAGTTCACCGGAAAATAACCTTTTAGAGGTTATTTGTATTGATTAAGGTTTTATGGTGTTAAAACCTTGTTAGGAACTTGATTAAAGTATTTTTGAGCTTCGCCGGAGTTTCGCCGGAGTTGGTCAAAGTTCACCGGAGTTGGTCAAAGTTCGCCGGAAGTAGTCAAAGTTCCACCGGGAAGCGGAGAACGCGCTTAAGCTCACTTGAGGTGAGGATGACCGACTATATTGTTTATAATTATTGGGTTAATTTCATGAGATTACCTAAATAATTTAAATGTGATTGGCATGGTTTATTAATGATAAAAAGTGCCTAAATGAAATTAATATTGTTTATAAGTGAAAGTGCATAATATACAAATTATGAATAAATTGCGTATGATTATGAGTTATGAATAAAATGGCATGATAGATGTATTAACCATGAATGTTCATTGTGATCAATATACTTTTACCTCATGTAAAGAAGTCATGGAAGGATAAAAATGATATTGTGATATTAAAGCCAAACTATACTTGAATGTGGAGTTAAATTGAATTATACGAACTATTATGAATTTGCATCGGATATATATTAAGATTTAACGACTAGTATAGAATTACTAGTCGGGAATGATAGTTCAATAGTCTTTGGAGATATTTCCAAGATATTGGAGCTAAGTAACCTTAAAGGATATTTTTAAGGTGAACTTTATGAAACCAAATTACATTAGGAGCCTAGACTAAGAAATTGTTTAGGATTAGATGACGTGACTATGAGCCGAGCTCTAGCACGTGGTAGTATGACTATGAGCCGAGCTCTAGCAAATGTAGTATGACTATGAGCCGAGCTCTAGCAAAATGTAGTATGACTATGAGCCGAGCTCTAGCAAAACGTAGTGTGACTATGAGCCGAGCTCTAGCACAAATTAGTATGACTATGAGCCGAGCTCTAGCATGGAGGAACGTGAGTTGATTATAAAATAATAACATCCTAGATTGAGGGTCTTGGAAATTGAAACTTTGATTATACTTAGTATAGTTGTCATTGTACTTGTCAAATGCTTCCAAGTACTGACCTCCCCTTCACGGGGGAGGCCACCTCACAGTTTCAGGTAGAACTTGAAGGTTGCTACCATCGCCGTTGCTTTCGGGAAGTTCCAAGGAGAGGAGACGTGGTTCGTGCTTCCTCTGGTTCCATTTTTACAAACCATTTAATTAATGCTCATGGATATTATTTTTAAATATTTATTTGGGGGCTTGTATGCCCATGTTTGCCAAAGTGTGGCATGAACACTTGTATTGAATGTTTCCGCTGCTTTGAATGAATATTTTACATTATGGTTGTTTATGGATGTACTATGTGTGAACGATATTCCAGACGCCTTGTATAGTATGGATGTGTTGGACTGCGGTTGACTATTCGTACTGTACGGCGGATTGTTGACGTGTCCGGGGCGTGACAGTCGATTACTTAACTGCTTTTACTTTTTTTTAAGTAATCGACACTATAGATTTTATAGTGATTCAAAGAACAACACATTCCTCTAATCCATTGTTCCATGGCCATTAAGCACTTGTAAAACAATTTCAATGCCTAGACCCCCTAGCACTTAAGAAGCTCTCTATGTCTTCTTCAAGTGTAGTCGCCATTGTCACGTCGGATGCAACTCTGCTTCCTAATGATTGACCATTATGATGTAACTCGTGTTATGGAAAATGTAACTCATGTTGATGAAAAATCTAACTTAATAGTATGCAAAATGTAACTTGTTGAGACAAACCCAAATGTAACTCGAGTATAGAGAGATGTAACTCTCACACAAGAAGATTTTATTCATGCATAAGAAGATGTTACGTGTGCATAAGAAAATGTAACTCCCGCACAAGAAGATGTAACTCAAGCATAAGAAGATGTAACTCTATATACAAGCAAATATAACTCCAGCAATTGTCTATAAACATAACTCAAACATATTAAAAATGTAATCTCATGTTTAATTAAATTTAAATCATATAAAAAAATTAGTTGTTAAAACATATTTTATTTTGTTCAATTTAATTATATTTAGCTTTGTCTATTACATTTATTTATTGGACTTTGTAATTAATTAGGGATCATTTAATTGTTTTATACGGCCTATCCTAATGTAACTAGGATGTTCGGTCATACGCCTATAAATATAGGATGTATGGACTGAACAACCTAATATAAGAGCTTCATTATTCATATTGTCACACCATTATTGTCGAAGCTCTCACGTTAGAATAGAGAGAAAAGAGTTCAACACATAATTTCTGCACATACATCATTCTAATTAGAGCTCCCACTTTATTCTATCTCAATGCCTCATACTATATCATGTATTCTTTATCATATCATTGTGAATATACGGTATTGAATCTTGTTTGATAATTCTTCTTCTACATCTTCTCTACATATTATTATTTAGTGTTAATCGACTGTTGATTTGGGAATTCACATTAACGCCGTAGAAACACTAAAAACGTATAAAAGAGATAATAAATGTTTTTTTGCAAAGAGATAAGAAATATATTATAGAAAAAAGTGTATGAATATAAAAAATACTCCGTATTTTACCAAAAAAAAGTTTATAAATGTGAAAAAAGATTATACAAAAAATAAATTCGATAGTAATTTTTATCGAAGAAAAAAAGTAAAAAAATAGTGTATGATTATTAATTCAATATACTTATTTTATGTGGATTAATAAAATTTTGTAATTAAATTGGAAAATAAGAAAAGTTAATTAAGTTGTAATTTAATTAGTTAAAAAAAGATTAGTAAAATCACAATTACATTTTTTATATTTTGATGGAGAAGATAAAAGAATTGAAGGGAATAAAAAAGAAAAATAAAGAGAAATAGACAACATATCTGGAGGAAAAGAAATAAAACATTTGGAGAAATAAAAACGGTACCGTATTTGATAACAGTATACCATACACATGATTAAGGGAGTGTTTGCAACTGCTTAAAAAAAAGCACTTCTCAGCTTTTGGCTTTAAAAAGCACTTATTTACCAAACACTACCAATTTTTACTTTTTCTCGGCTTGCGTGTGAAAAGTGCTTTTCCCTTTTCTATTACACAAAAAGCACTTATTTTACCAAACACTACCAACTTTTACTTTTCAAAATCACTTTTTTCTCAAACATTATCAACTTTTACTACCAATCACTTTTTCATTACTTCTCCAAAAGTGCTTTTTTTTAAGCAGAAGCAGTTGCAAACACTCCCTAATACGGTATAATTTGTGGAGAAAGATGGCTTGACTTTATGGCGGTATGGCCCATCATTATTCCAAGACAGCTTTGCTTTGGAAAATAAGGTGAAGATTTCAATTCGAAACAATTTCAACGACCAACCTTTGCCGTTATTTACCTACTTCTTCATGGTCGTTGTATGTTTAGGATGTTTTTACTGGGACTGTAATTTGTCCCAGACCAGACCAGACTAGTCTAGACCAGACCAATTCAGACCAGACTAGACTAGACTTGGATAGTTATAAAAATACAAAGAAACCAGACCTTACCAGACCAGACCAGACTAGTTCAGACCAGACCAGATCAGACCAGACCAGACCAGCAAATTACAGTCCAAGTAAAAACATACGGAGTACTTAGTACTTTAGTTTTTTTTTTGGAATATTCATCTAAATCTATTATAGTATTTGTTCTTGAAGTACTTTAGACCTTTAGTTATGTGATATTCTTTTATTAATTATATAAGAATTTTTTTAACTTAAATTAATACATTTCCACACATTATTAACTTCATAATTTTATCGTTTTGTTTAAAGAAAATTCGAACTTTCAGCTCTTCCCCGATAGTGTATAGTCTTTGGCAATCGGCGGTTAGCGATTAGCGGTTAGCGAATTGTGTTAGCGGGTTGTAAATAGCGAATTAAGTCAGCGGATTTGACCGGAGGATTAGTTTGACGGGTTTCAGGAAGACGTTTGGTAACTTAACTGTTTTAGTTTAGCGGTTAATAGATAAAAAGGCAAAAAAAGACATTAATCATTTTTATATACGAAGTATATGGATAGCCTATACGGCTATACCTATAAAAATATACTCCAGCATCTCTAATCAAACATGAACTACCAGATCTAGGGAGTTAAACAAACATTTCACCAAACAGAAATCTGGCCATAAACAAATAAAATTCTTCAATAGTTGTCTTCGGATGCAATGTTCTAGCAATATTGGTCAAAGATGACCAGATTTGCTACCAGTCCTCGCAAGGCTATACTAGGACTTGGTGAAGGCCTCAAGAACTCAGATAAAACGAATCCAAAATTAGCCGACTTGCGTCACACAGCGAAGAGGAATTAGCATTGATGCCAGACCCATCTTGGGCGGAGAATATGATCTTTCTCGAGTCGGATCGACCCATCTGCCAGGCATTCATGGCGTCGGATGCTCTCCCATAGCCTGACAACCTTCGAACAAAACTTCGAAGGAGGAGTCGGCGTTGCATCTGGGCGACAAAAGCAAGAGCTTCTTAAACACTGCGGAAGCTTGCTATAGTTTTATTGTGCGGAAGAACAGGGAAGGTCTGCGAAATTGGAGAATAGGGGAGGGTAAGAGGGAGAATTAGTTGCCCAAGAGAACCTCTGATCGTGAAACACTCCACTTTGCAGCGTTTTGTTTTTCAGCGGTTGGGACGAAAACGCCGTACAAACACGCCATCTGCCAAACACCTACGATTAGCGGTTTGACCGATTAAAAACGCTGATTTCAGTCAAATCCGCCAATTTTTGACTGAAACGCCGTTTACCAAACGGGGCCAGTATATACTTTCCGTCATATTATTACCTTAACACATTTGTATACTACTTGTTCGCGTAGTAGGATTACGGATACTCTACGTACGCCGCTACCTTTGAGGTTTTAATTTGATTAATAAAAATTAGGGGTAGAGCAAAAATACTGAACCGGTACCGAACCAGATTTGTATGATGTCGGATCACAAAACGGTGTTTAAAACGGATCTCAAATTTTTTGTCCGGAACCGGACCGTACTGGTTCCAAGAAATGTCATGACCGCTTCTCATAAAATGAGAATCGGTGCCAGACCGAACCGGATCGAAGTATGATTTAATTATTTAAATGTAAATGTATAATCATTACTTTGATAGTGCCTTCACACTTTCAGTCTTGGCTAGTTCGCTAGAAGCCTGGAACCGAACCGAAGTATGATTTAATTATTTAAATTTGTACTCCTATAGTTTATCTGAAATTTATTAATTATGTAATATGAAAACTGATAAATTGTGTGAATTTTTGGAGGATGACTAAACTTTAATTTTCCTTTAAACACTTGAAAACAGTGGCATTGTTTGGCATTAATATGACATGATACCGCCCTGTTTGAAAAATGGAACGAACCGTACCGAACATGTTTAGGTGTAAGATCAAACTGAACTGAACAGAACCGTTTCAAAACTAACGGTACAAGTACAGGTTCGGCTAAATATTGGACCGGACCGGACCGTGCCCACCCCTAATAAAAATCGACACTATAGATTCTCTCCCCACCCACAAAAGAAGGTAACTATATATTCTACACATTTAGGATGTTTTTACTTGGGATGTTTTCTTTTGGACTGAAATTTGCTAGTCTGGTCTGATCTAGTCTGAACTGGTCTCGTATGGTAAACGTCTGGTCTCTGTGTATTTTATAACTACAGAAGTTTGGTCTGATCTGATCTGGTCAGGTCTGGTCTGGGACTGAAAAGTGTCCAAAAGAAAGCATCCTAGGACTGAAATTTGTTTGTCTAATCTGATAAATGTTTGGTCTCTTTGTATTTTATAACTATCCAAGCCTGGTCTGGCTTGCTCCGATCTGAACTAGTCTGGTCTGATTTGATTTGATTTGATTTGAAAAGAGTAACTAAAAACATTCTTTTTTTTCCTAAAACATCGAACAAGAAGAAAACACGAAACACATGGCGGGAGAAATTTGGCCAGAGAATTCTTCCTTAAATATTACTAAACACAATTATGGCGAAGAGCTAAATTGCGAGTAAAATGCATTAACAGTACCTTAACTATCGGTAATGGTGCATTTTAGTACCTTAACTCTTTAATGAAGCAAATCAGTACTTCAACTACGTTTAAATGTTGCAACCGGCGGTACCATTCAATATTCCGGCCAAAAGATGTGACAAGTCCACCGGAAATCCACGTGCACATCCTAGTCATCAGTTTTAGTTAGGTCATCCTTTTCCATGTCATTTATGATGAGGTTTAAAAAAATCAAAAAACCCAAACCCTGCTAGGTTTTGAACCTGCATCCGTAACAACTTGAGTTCTCTATGGACATACCACCACCATTGCTCTGTTATGAATGTTGTTTACATTGTTGAAAGCAATTGAATAGATAACATTCATATCGTATGTATTTTTTTATTCATACATTAATATTATACCTTAAATATATTATATACTCTCTGTCAAAAAAATATATACTCAGAATCTTTTACACCATAAATACGTGATGTTTTATACTAGCTCCGTCCCAAATTGATTTGGAAATTTGATTTTTTTTTTGGCCAAAAAGATTCATTTCATTCGCTTAATTAGAATGTCAATTTTTAATTATATTGTATTTGAAGTTTATAACTTTGAAGAGATTTTAATGTAGTTTCTGAATATATAAATTTTACTACCTCCGTCCCTTTTATATTGGGACGGAAGAAGGTGACACGATTATTAAGAAAAGTGGGTTTGTATGGTTGATATTAATTGAAAAAGTAAGAATAAAATAAAAATGATTTAGAGACACACAAATTTTATCAAATATGGTATGAGACAATTTTAGTTAGACTTCCCAAAAAGGTAAAACGGAACAATATAAGGGGGACGGAGTGAGTAATTGTTAAAAATTTGTATTAATTATCGATAGGGAGCATTGACTTTTATTATTGGTTTATAAAAAAAGTTGACTTTTATTATCGATAAGGAGCATAAACTTTAATTATGAAGTTTATTCTATTTCTTGAATACTCCTTTATGTTTTCTTTGATTTTTGGCTTGCTTTTGGTTTCCGTGGAGGCTTGGATGAGTTGGATCTGATATCTCTCATCTCTGTTAAGCACCTCGATAAACACATACGATATAAATGTTATTTATAACACTGTTTTCGCTTGTTATTCAAAAGTCATAGTAGAGCATTAGTCCTGGTAAATGGAACGAGGGATTTTTCCCTACGCACGACGCAGGTTCAATCCCCATTGGTGCGGTATTTTTTAAATTTTTTTAATGCTCAGTGACAACAACTATTATAGTATTATATAAATGACGTGGTAAATAATGACCTAAGGGAAAGTTACCGAAATGGGACTAAAAAAGTTCGAAAATTCCAAAATAGGACTGTCATGTTTTTATCCCCAAAATAGGACTAATTACTGCCAAATTTGGAAAATACTGCCATGTTTGAAGTCTGGTACTGCCAAAACATGGCAGTAATTAGTCCTATTATGGAATAAAAACATGGAGGTCCTTTTTTAGAATTTTCAAACTTTTTTAGTCCCATTTTGGGTAATATCTCATGACCTAACTAAAAGTGATGACTAGGATGTACATGTGGATTTCCTGCGGACATGTCACATTTTTTGGCTGGAATATTGAATGGTACCGCTGGTTGCAACATTTAAACGTAGTTGAGGTACTGATTTGCTTCATTAAAGAGTTAAGGTACTAAAATACACCATTACCGATAGTTAAGGTATTGTCTATGCATTTTACTCACTAAATTGCTAAATGTAGTAGTATATATTAATTTGTTGATTATTAGAGATAAATTAATCCTTTAAAAAAAAGAGATAAATTAATACGGAGTAACCTTTATTTGGACCGCCACAAAATAAAAATATCTAAGTTCTCAATGTAGGTTATTTTCAATAAAAAAAAGTTCTCAATGTAGGTTAGCCGCAATTCGTTACGTTGTAGGCACATTGATTCCATACTCGATGACTTCTTAATTAAGTTTCTAGTTTTCTGTCAAAAAAAAAATTAAGTTTAATTTTTAGTTTGACTTCATACATATTAAGAAATAAATTTGACTTTACTGTGGAGTGCACTGTTTGAACACTGTTTGACACTGTTTAAACATTGTTTGACACTGTTTTAGTGTAAATCATCCAGGGATGGACCCGGGCCGGGCCGGTTCCGGTTCCGGGCCGGGCCCGGGCGGGCTTTTTTTTCGGGTTACATGGGCCCGGAACCGGCCCGGGTTGATACCGGGTCCGGGCCTAACCGGGCCGGGCCGGGCCGGGCCCGGTTCAATGTTTTTTTTTTTTTTTTTTTTTTTTTTGACTTTCTTGTTATCTCCCTACCCCCCCCCCCCTCACCCCCACGCCCCAAACCTCCCTAAAACACCCAGCCCTACCCTAGGAAAAGAAAAAAAATTGAAAAAACCAAAAAAAAAAAAAAAAAAATGAACCGGGCCCGGCCCGAACCGCCCGGGCCGGTTCAACAAAAACAGGGCCCGGAACCGGCCCGCCCGACCCGCCAAAACGGGCTAAAAGCCCGGAACCGGCCAACCGGGCCCGGTCCGGTTCGGGCCCGCACAGTAGCGGGCCGGTCCGGTTCCGGGCCGGTTCGGCCCGGCCCAGTCCATCCCTAAAATCATCTGCCAAATAAGGAAAGATTTGAAGTAGGAACTTTAATATGGATTATCCCAAAAAGGAAAGTAGGAACTTAATTACGGGACGGAGGAAGTATGATTCATCTACTCAATTTCTTACGTTATGAATTACTACCTCCGTCCCATTTATATTGAGACGGAAGAGGGTGACACGGTTATTAAGAAAAGTGGATTTGTGTGGTTGATATTAATTGATAAAGTAAGAATGATTTACAGCCACACAAACTTTGCCAAATATGGTATGTAACAATTTAACCGAGACTTCCAGAAAAGGTAAAACGGGATAATATAAATGGGACGGAGGGAGCACTTAAGATGATATAAAAATAATTAATTGAATCATGGACCCCTTTTATGATGCGGTAGACTGCTAAGCCTACTACCCAATTCAAGTGCTTAGTGCTCTTGTGCAGGCCAAAATTGAAGGCTATTTGAATGTTTCCGCTTTTTTCTTTCCTGTAGTGTTTTTTTATTTCATTTCTCCCATTGTACTCCTTATTTTTTCAATAAAATTTCTCTTTTTCCCAAAAAAAAAAATACCTTGGGAATGATGGCCTTGCTAAATTATTACTACGTACTATGTACTACGTATTATGTACTCCGTACGGAGTATACCCCAATTCGTGGTATCACATACTATACTTTATATGGACAATTATTATACGTGTATCACATACTGTTCACTACAATCTGGAATTTTTATTTAACAATAAGTGTAAAGTCTTCCATACATTTTTGTATAGTATAAATGTTCCATATATACATTAAAAATCTACTCCGTATTATGTACATCATATAGTTGAACAATTTTACACAGTACGGTGCAATGAGCTAAGTCATGATCACTGTCACAATATGCAAGTAGCCAATTATATCACAATTTCTTATCAAATAAATTTAATAAGAGAAGTGATAGTGCATTATAATACCATTAGTTAACCCCCTTATTTAAAACATTAGCTCACAAGAACCAAAAAGAAGACCGAGAATATATATTTTTTTGAAAGAAGACCGAGAATATATATGGTAGCTGAAAATCAAGAAAAAAGAAAAAGCGATGCTGGAGGATACTTGACATTCAAAATGATATCGTTTAATACAACTTTGATCTTATTTTGGATCTGATCATATATCCATCATATGACCATGCATCGGACAAATTAATTCCACTGTTTTACATTGTTTATACGGTTATACGTATATGGGATGAATTTGGTTTTTTGTTGATAAAAACAATACCAAGCTAAGAATGGTAGTCTATGTTACTATCAGGGACATAGCTAGGAGGCCAATCCTGGCCCCGGCACACCCTAGCCCCGCCCAATCCAAATTTTAAAAATGCTTGTATTTTTAGTGTAAAAAATTTGGTGTAAAAACTTTCCCAAAAATATTCTTTGTACCGGCCCAGTCCGACCCAGTATCCTGGCTGTGCCCCTAGGTGTAACAACATAACGCCTACTATATATAGTTGGATTTTTATTTTATGACTCGTCCGGACGGGCCCGGCCTGGGCCCGCCCGACTTTAATTTAGTCTAATATCACCGGGTGCCGCAATGGTTTGAAGCTAATTAATTAAGGGGTATTACAAAAATGTAGCATTCAATCCTATCCACAATATATGATCGATGGACCGACGACATAATTACCGGCGGTTGCTTTTGGGGCTGGCGCCTTGGGGAACCTCATGTTTGCTGTCATTAAAGAGTGAGGGAGAAGGAGGGCTTTGACTAATCTCGCCGCCGGTCTTTCGGCTAGGACGGGATTTTACTGGCAGCGTTGGTGACGGCGGAGCTGACCATGATGGTGGTAGGGTTGTGCTAAAAGAATGTGATTGTTGAAGGGTTATGGAGAATATGAAGAATAGGGCACAAAATAGAAGAAGAGAGTGAGATACTTTCATTGTATCCTTGCGCGCAATTAGACAGGCACTTGGCAGGATATTGATTGATGATTAACGTACCACTAATTATCTTGAGGGAGATAGAGAGAGTGTGTGGTTGCTGAAATTTATAAAACTAGCTTATTGTAACACGAGTCAAATGTAGATAGGATGGAGCATCTTTGATCTTGACTATTGTTCATAATAATACATAAATAAAATTATAAATATACTTAATTAAAGTGAATGTCTTCTTTCTTTTAGCTGTAAATGCTTCCTATTCGGAGGAAAACCTAACAATCCTAAGCGGCTAAGCTATGACTGTCTATTTTTGACAAAGAAAAGTATTACTTGGTGTACATAAATACAAAAATACTACTCCCCCGTCTCTAAAAATATTTTCAACTTTCACTGTTCGTCCGTTCAAAAAGGAACTTCACTTTTCCTTTTTGACAAAGAATTTGTGGTTCACAACAAATCTTACACATTTCTCTCTCCTCTACACAACTCTCCGCCACACAATTCTCACTTTCTTAATCCGTGTGCCATTTGTACTACGGAAGTAAATTCAGGGACGGAGGGAGTACGTATTTTGGAGAATATATCATTTCGATCATAATCGGAGAACACATCAACACACACAAAAGTCATACCATAATTTTATACCAATCCAAAGATATACTCCGTACTTCGTATATGATCGACTTCTTGGGTTAATTAGCATTTTCAATGTTGACTCATATACTCCGTATATTTTAAGTACTTTAACTGTTCTACTCACTAGCTTACTTAATTAAACATATGGTTTTATGTAATAAACTTTTATTATAAATGAATTAGACTTTGTGATTAAATAAAAGTGCTAGTGTAAGTAGTCCGTTCCGTACCGAGAACCGTCCCGAACCGTACCAGAACCGAGCATACCAGCAAAAATATAATACCGTACCGAACTTTTTTAATAATATGGTACGGTACCGGTTCTTAAGTGAGAACTGTCTCGAACCATCCTGTAATGTCCCGAAATATTGGCTATATAAAATAGTACTCCATATATTATATTATATATTATATTAGGTATTAATTTACACTTTGATTACTCAAATTTTGCGTCTCAATACAATTATACAGACTCAATATCGATTGTTGAGACACGACTTAGAATTACGGCAGACTTATTCCTGTTCAAATATGGACTATTAAGTTGGTTTTATTTGTCATGTGAATCATGTGATGACGTACCTTTTATTTTTTCAGCTTGACTATTAGTTTTGTATTTCAGTTATGTTTGATTTCATTCTATAATTATTTATGTACAATCCTATATATTTATCATGTGATGACATCCCTTCAATTTTTGTACAATTATTTATTAATGCTAAACCTAAAGTATTTTTTACTTTGTGGGAGTTAATTATTTAGGAATCGAATAGTACCAAAGAACCGTACCGAACCGTACCGGACCGTACCAAAAATTGGTACGGAACGGGACAGGTTCTATACATATTCGAGACGGTACCGGTTCTTTGATTTTTAAAAGAACCGTACTTTGGGACGAGACATGTTCTTTTAAAACATGGCACTAGCTATTTTTCGAGACGGGGCCAAATTCGTGCACGCCAGTACCAAAAAAACACGGGATTGACAGGGATTTTGGCAGGGATATGCCAAATTCGTGCCAAGAACGCTTTGGCACGAGCTATTTGGCACGAAAAATCGGTAAATCCGTGTCAAATTCCGTGCCAATCCCATAATTTTTTTTGTAGTTGCATCCTGTATCATCCTGTACCATCCCATATGCTCACCCCTAAGTGTAAGTTGCAGAGAGTTCTATTGCGATCACAAATACGTAGAGACTTACCTATAATGTTTCATATTTTGCGATTACACAATCTTCTTGTGCTTGATTTAAGAAATTTAATATCATCCACTTCTTGGTATGTATGTAATAATGATAAACCTCTCTAGCTAGTATCATTTGCAATATCTCAAAACATATTTCTCTATATAAGGAAACTTTTTTCACCTTGTGACCTATATAAGTGGAGCTAATAGTATCCAAATTGACCACTTTTTAGTACAGACTACTCGGAGAACTAGCTACACCGATTGTAAGGTTATCTCAGGTGACATTGTTGTCACTGAGTATAGGATGTTTGTGTTAGATTTTCGAGGTAAGAATCATAGAAGACAAGTTAAGCGACAAGTAGAGCCAAATATAAAGTGGTGGAGGCTCGAGGGGGGTCTCCAACAAAGCTTTTTCACACAAAATGTTTGGTGAAAATGTATGGTGTATTGATAATGAAGCACATGTGGATCGAAGGATGTATGGTTATCAATAGAGTTGATCATTAACAAAGTGACAAAGGAGGTACTTAGAGAATCTAAGCCATGGTTGTCACCAAAAAAGGCACATCTTGATGGAATGATTAGGTGAAACAAGACATAAGGAACAAAAGGAATTGTTATAAGAAGTTGGAAACAAGTTGGAGTGATAAGAACATAGAAGCATATAAGGAGGCTAAAGACAAGCAAAGAAAGTCGTAAAGGAAGCACTAGAGAAAGTGAACAAGGACTGATATGAAAAGGACTTGCTCGTCTTCATGATCGTAAAACTCAAGATATGGAAAAGTTAAGTGTGCGAATGATGTTAATCAAAGGATACTAATGGAGGACGGAGAAATAAAAGAGAAATGGAGGTTATACTTTGAAGCATTATTGAACGAGAATAAAGTGCAATGTATTGTTGATCTTACCATACAAGATTGTATGGTAAATCGGGATTTTATGAGAAGGTTCCAAATGACAGAAGTTAATGAGTCCCTATGGAAGATGGGGCGGAAGAAAGCAGTTGGTCAAGATGGCATACCAATTGAGGCATGGAGAAGATTGGGAGATAGAGGCGCCAAGTGGTTAACAAGTTTCTTCAACAAGATTTGGAGAAAAAATAAAATGCCAGCGTGACTTGGCGGAATAATGCTCTTAACCAAGAAGCGCCAACCTCTCCTAGGTTGCATATTTCGACAAATCCTGAGATCCACCTCGCAGAAACTCTTGAGCGGCATCCACCATGTTACTATCAGGAACCTCCTCCAGAGGATCATGCTTTTTGAACACCTCGGAGTAGTCCGACAATATTATTTTCTCATCTCCAACTGAAACATATACAAACCGGCCTTTCAAGCCCTTGATTGAAGTGGGTAACCCTTGGAAATCCTCATGCTCGGCAACTGTTGCAGGTTCACAAAGCCACCACAATTATCATGCCAACCTCGACTATGCTTGAACAAGTTCATAACAACCTCAAAGATGCATGGGGCTATGTTCAGATCGAAGCACCTCAGCAGGAAGCCCGTGATGAGAGCGTAGCTGTTCGGAGATAATTGAGCAGGCCGGAGGTTGCTATAGTTCAAGTACTTTATCAAGAAGGGGTGGATAGAAAACCTTAGACCCTTCAAAAGGCAGTAGATAAAGGCCCTGAAATAGCCCTTCGGCAACGTGGGGATGAAGTCTAAGGGCAATGGTTCTCTCACCGTCCATGTGGCTCAACAAACATCTGTGCAATATTAAGATCACACTCGACATTCTCCAGACGAATAATCTTTAGGAGGAATCAGTCCAAGAACGAGTAACCTCTCGGCACCCTAGGAGGATCACATCGGCGTTTTCTTTGCTTCTTCATTGGTACTGCCACAAATATTGGCGAACACAAATCCTGTCCCAAAGGGGAGAGATCCACCTTATTTAACACCTCGGCAACTTGTGAAGATTCTTCCTCCTTGACCTCTGCATGTCGCACCTTGTTATATTAGCTTGTGAAGCTTCTGCCTCATCATCACCATCAAGATCACTTGTGTCATCCACCTTGGTAGCATAATGCTCTAAGAGGCGCACCGGTACTTTCGGGTACGTGCGAGTTAAAGCTCTCAGAGTCGGAGAAATACTCCTCGGTGTCCGAGTTGACTTCGGGCAATCGAGAAATGTTTTGAGAATCCGTCGATGACATTACTAACAACTCTACATCTAGCTTTCTACGGATCTAAGGAAAGTTTTTCACAAACACCTAATCTAAGGCTCTAGAAGCTAAGTATAGGAAAAGCAAGAAGAACAATCGTAGAAAGCACCTTAGCTTAAAGATTTGAGATGAGTGAAGAATAGCAAATGGTGTTTCTCTCTCTAGAATTTGACAACACCTTGTCCTAATATCAAGAAAACGCGCACCGTAAATGAATTATAAGGGCGGTATTTATAGGCAGAGCAATGATGACACCCCAACAATTGTGTCATCACACCGGTTGCCACTCGGTTCAATCGATATGACCGCACACATCCTACCGATTAGCTCGTGCCACCTGTCCCATGGCACGCCTTTTGTGATGCACCACGGTTAGTCAAACGTGGAGCACCATAGAACCCAACTCCAAGCACACTTCGGCTTCACCAAAGAATACATCTTCAAGTTATCAACTCATCACACTCTGGCTGGTAAGAGCACCTGGGAGATCATCACACCAATATCAAATGGGCAAAAGCACCTCAAGTATGAACTTCACATAAAGGACCGGAAATAAGCTCATATAATTGATCACCACGGTGATGGTCTCTGGCCAGAGAACTTCGTCCAAGGAATCTCCCACCCCTGCACCTCGGCCATTGTCACCTTGACCAATAGGGAACACTTGGCCAGAAGTCAGTTAGAGAATGACACACATCAAGTTCTGCCATGCCCCAGAGCTCTCACCCATAGAATAGCCTATACGTGTATTGCATTTAATGCACCGCCTCATTGATTGTACTCATACATCTATTTCTATCTTCAAAAGAATGTATAGACCTTTATGTTCATATTCATGTGATTTATATTGTACCTATGCGTGAGAAATACATCTAAATTTCATTTCAACATTTGAATCTATCAAGTTTCATAGTTTCTTCATTTTTTGTACTAAAGTTTGTACTTATATTTACTGTATGAATTTAATGTCTACGTCTAAGACACTAAGGACTTTTTACTGTCTACTTATGGACATTATTGCACGATTCAACCAGAATTATAAATCAACTCAACACTAAATAAGAGTGACCAAGCAATTGATATGTCACTAAAAAAGAAGATTACATATAGTCAAATCAATTGTCACCAATATTTAGGAACAAAGCTTAATGACCAAAAGAAGGAAGTTTACATGTTTTTTCTTTCCCGGCCAACATCCTAATCCAAATTGTCACAAAGCATTGTAGTCTAACTACTTCCATCTTGATGCATACATCAGTTGCCCCACCATCACTTTTGGCGGTACCTATAAACGTCTTCCTTCCAAACTTCACTCAAATCTTTATCCATCATTAGAAATTTAGCAAATTTGATGAAAAACATACCATAATTGTCTCTGTAAGTGTTTGAATATAAAAATAAGCATTTATAATGTATTAATATATGTAAAGAATATCAAAATACACCCGACATATACTCATCATCTTGTTGTGGACGATTACAGAACACATCAATACAAACTAATATTTTCTAAATTACTGTCTTATTACGTACTCCCTCCGTCCCGCTATGATTGTCTCATTTTACCTTTTCGGTTCGTCCCACTAAGATTGTCCCATACCTTATTTGGTAAAATTTGTGTGGTTCTAAAGCATTCTTACTTTATTCTTACTTTATCAATTCAATATCAACCACATAAACTCACTTTTATTAATAATCGTGCCACTTTCTCTTGTCCCAAACTTAGGGGGATGAAGATAGTACTTATTAATGCCCATAAGTAGACCTTTATAAGAGTCCTTTGTTTTCTTTTCTAGATCTGACTCTTCTGATTCGAAAGCAGAAGCCTGCTGCTTGAAGACAAAAGTATGTTGATTGAACACAAACACTATTCATACATTTATTTTATCTTCAAAAGAGATGTATAGACCTTTATGTTCATAAAAAAGACCTTTATGTTCATAATCAATTGTATTGTACCTATGCATGAGAAAATAATGAGCGAAATCCCTTAGAGCCTACAAATTATCGAACTCCTCCTCTTCTTGACATAGAAATCATTGCACTTTTCGAGGTCTTCACCGAGTAATTTGATGAACCAATCATGAAGCTCAGGGGCTGCGGTGGACGGAAAATGTCTCCACTACTTCCATTGTCGAGCGGGTTAAAGGAGGAAGAGGAGTGGGAGGGACTTGAGTAGACTCCTTTGTAAATTTACAGATCAACAGATGATTAAATCTAAACAATAACATGTAGAAAGGTGTAGAAGATGGAATATCAAATAACTACCAATACCGTATATCCATAATGATAAATCTGTGAATACATGATATACGTATGAAGTTGAAAGAGAGAATAAAGTGAGAGCTCTAACTTTGAAAGATACGTGCGAAATAATAATAATGTGTAGTACTCACTCTCTCTAGCGTGAGATCTTCTAATAATGATATGGCTATTGTAATTGTGAAATTGTCTTCTACTTGGCATGTTCGGTCCTACATCTTATATTTATACGAGTCTGACCGAACATCCTAGTTACAATAGGATGGGCCGTATGGGCCTAATTAAATGAACCCTAATTAATTAAAAAAGACCATTAATTAATTCTAATAGACAATGATAAATACAATTAAATTGAATACGATAAAGTATGTTCTAACAATCTCCCCATTTGTGTTCAATTTGCAATGAAGCACATATTATCTTTGTCTCTTTCTTCAATGGAGCTCAGCTTCCTTTATCTTTTTGAAAAGCGTTGTAAAGAAATCCTCGCAGTCTCCCCTTCAATGTCTTCTCTAAAATTTGATGTCGGGGGTCGAGGAATTCTTTAAAAATTTGCTAGTAGTCCTTGCCTTTCAGAAGTTGCTCTTGAATGTGAAGTCCGATAGCGCCACTAGAATGAGTACTGATGAGTTCTAGACGTACATGAGATTCATCTTCATTATTTGATTATCCGACCCGTGTCTCCTCTAGAATGTAACCTTTTCGACTATTTAATGTGAAAGATTTTAAGGAGCCCTTGTCGGTGACATAACGGAAAATGATGGTTGATTTGTGAGTATATGCTTACAATTTGAATTGAAGCTGAGTGGGCAAATGTGGTCAAATGTTTTTGTTGGAGGAAATAAGTGTTCAAGAATGATCTTTGAAAGTGTAAACGCATTTGGACCGCTCTCCCCTCATGATCATCTGATGAATCGCGACATCATACCTGTGTTCATCCTTTTATTATGCAAAAACAAAACTAAAATCTGAATACATTGATGTGTTTTGTTATCACCACATCAATGTAAATACTGATGTATGGCCTGTATATAATGATAGAAGCGTTATAGCTTTAACAGGACTTTTGAACGATCATTGATAAGTCCGTATTTAGACACGCATTTGATTCGTGTTGGGATCGGCTTTTGATGGTTTTCCTAACTTTAAGGTGTTACAAGTCTCAATTTTAGCTCAAGTTATGTTTACCGGGTGTTGGTTCGAGTTTTGTGTTGTTTGGAGTCAAATTCAGGAATTTAGAGTCCGGCACCGGCGCTTGAAAAGCAATCGAGAAGAGTTGGAGAGCATTCGAGAGAGATTTGAGAGTTTTCGAGGCCACCGGGAGGTTCACGATGAAGATTTGATGAAGAAACGGCCTTTGGATCGATCAAAGAAACATCCGGGAGCGAACGGGAAAGAAAATAGCAAGAAAACGGTTCTAGAGCAGTCCGCGCGCCCCGCAGGTCGGTTCCGCACGCCCCGCGGGTGATTCTGGGAGCAAGAATTCTAGAAGTCTGTACCGCACTATGTGCGGCTGAAACCGCACACCGCGCAGTCCAGAAATAGCCCCCAGAAGTACCCGCACTATTGTATAGTGCGGGATCCGCACATAGTGCGGGCGGAGTAAATTTCCGAAGCACGCATTTTTTACGCGCGGCCGCACTGTACACCGCACGGCGTGCGGGCGACCGTGCGGTCGTGCGATTTAGCTTATTTTTGACTTTTTCTTATAAATTGGCCCCGTTGCTGGGTACGATGTCGGATTTGAGGGTTAATTAATATCAGCGACTTGTTTTTAGTTTTTCGTAGGATTTTTGTCTACTAACCTTGCAGGTCAGATCTGTTTATGCATACACGTTCAAGGAGGGGAGAACCGCTTGTCCCTCTTAATCCTGAGATTGAGAAGTTCGCTAGACAGAAGCGGAAGGCTTTTCTTGAGAAGAACGCAACCATGGAACAACCATCTTCATCCGTAACCGCTGGGACGTCTGAGGTCCAAACCACTTCTGGTAACATTGATTTCTATGTCAATACCTCTCCCCAGACTTCACCCGATACTTCACCTAGAAATTCCTCGAGATTTCAGAATTTCCGTAATCCATTCTTTCGTCAAAATAAGACCACTTCACAATTAAATCTTCCTCCATTATAACAACTCTTCCAAAATACCTCTACTGCTCCCGAAACCACTTTTCAGAACCAAACTTATGGGATGCAAGGTATAGGGCAAACCATTCCGGTCTTTCAACCTAGACAGAACCCACCCCCAGTCACCCAAAATCCACCCCTGACTCAACCGCAAACTCAGCCTTTCCAAAACCAGTTTCAACAGTTCCGTCAGCCCCAAGTGCAGCACCAACCGCAACCAAACATCATCCGACCGCACCCTATTAGACCACAGCCAGTTCTTCAGCCTAGACATAAGGCTCCTCCATTCCAAAATTATATGCCGCATGAGAACCCGCTCTATCAGGGAGAGACCATTGCAGATTTCCTCACTCCGGATATTACAGAGCATGATAACATTCAAGTGCCGGGAATTACTGCACCCCGCTACGAGATCAAGCCAACGGTGATCAACATGGTCTTGAATAATCAGTTTGGAGGGAGCCCTATAGAAGATCCAGTGGCACACATTACGAAATTCTTGATGATGTGCCAGACATTCAAGATCTCTGGACTAGATGACGATCAGGTGCGAATGCTATTGTTCCCTTTCTCATTGAGGGATGACGCGCAGAGGTGGTTGGATAGAAATCCACATCACCATATTCAGACTGAGATCAGCTGCATAAGGACTTCATCAAACAATATTTTCCGACATCAAAGGCTATAAAGTTGAAGAAGTAGTTGCAAGACTTCAAGCAAGGTTCGTTGGAGACATTGGCTGAAGAATGGAAGAGGTTTAAGGTGCTGAGAAGAGTTTGCCCTCGAGGCAAGATGAGCGATTGTGAGATTCTGTTTTGTTTCTACAGTGGACTCACTAATGAAGGGAAAATGATGTTGGATGCTACGAGTGGTGGAGCTTTTCCTCAGTTAGCAAAAATTGTTAAAAAATGAATGTTTGGAGAAATGCACTCACATGGGAGGATCTACATTTTCAGCTTCTTTTGCTCTTTCAGTTTCTACAGTGGACTCACTAATGAAGGGAAGATGATGTTGGATGCTTCGGGTGGTGGAGCTTTTCCTCAGTTAGCATCTAAAGTGGGGGAAGAACTAATAGAGAAGATTGTTTCAAATAATGCATCATGGTACAGCTCTTGGGACAAACCTCACCAGAAGGCCCCGAGCTTATACGAAATATGTAGTGAAATAATTGTTTTTTTAAGAAAGTGACATTTTTACTAGTGTGGATCAATGTGCACGTTTTAGAAAAGTTACACTTAATATGTGATGCAACAAAATACTCTACACAAACTACATTGTGTATTATTCCGTATATACTTCGTACTTGTATATAATAATAAAAATGTTGACAAGTAAAAAGGAAAACACGTGCGTATTAATAGATATGTTTAATTTACTCCAGCATTCCATTTTAGTACGTATCATGCGCACACCTTTAAAAGGAACGTTTTTAACGGCAAGGAAACCCTAAAACCTAGAATCATCGGTTAGCTGTATATATATATATATATATATATATATATATATATACGTCGTTCATGCCCGCCACAGAAGAGAAACGGATGCACCTGCTATATAACTATATAAGGAGTACCTCACATATATCGACCTCTACGAGAAGGAGGGATCAGAACGGACGATCGTTAGCTGCTGCTCGTTAGCATCAACCGGGAACCAATTCTACTGCTGTGACCACTGGTTTACGCCGGAAGAGAACGTCGCCAGACCACCAGAGTGTTGATGGGGAACTCCGGAGTGAAGCACACTGGATGAGAGACCCAACTGCCCGGACCACCGAACTACTAGAGTTCATCCGTCAATCGAATCAACCCCCTACTCTGTGCTACGGAGCGGCGAAGAAGACGACATGTATGTTCATCTTTCTGATTTACGTAATACGCAGTACTATTGGTTGGGCTTGATTATTTACTAAGAGACTATACTGTTATCCCATATATTAGATAACCTGGACCAAAACTAAATACAAAGTACTATCTATATTGCTGGGCTGGCCGAACTGTAAATAATAATAATAATAATGGGATAATGATTAAACCATATAATAGTATTTGGGTAACAATACATAGTTATTAATTAAAAAGTTTTAATATTCTTAGAAGGTGAATTTGGAGAGAATCGTGGTAGAAGCTTCGGTTAGGACCTATCGCGGTTGGAGGTAACTTTCATTGCAACCAAAATTATACCTTTTACCTCGTAATTATTTTGAATGTTTTAATGTACAATTTGAGTAATGTATTTATGTGTATTAAATTTGAGTAAATGTTATTATATATGAAGTTGTTTGTACTTGATATATTGGTTTGTTATTATTGGATTTTGATACAAGTTATTGTATATGATTTTTGGGAGATTTTCTACTGGTGAATATTTTGGTGTTGTTGTGAGTAAATTGGATTTTGAGAAAATATATGGGAATTTTAGCGTATTTTGAAAGATACGAACTTTTGATTGGATTTTGAGAAAACAAAGAAAAGTTAATATTTTTAATGGTGACACTAATGTCTATAAGAAATAAATATTGATTTTTGGAAAGACAAGATAAAAGACTGTTTTCATAATTGGGGCACCACGGGAGAAAACCGTAGGTGTCGGTCCACCTTCACGTCCGTTAATGGTGAGGGAGGGTTAGGACTACTACTACTTGAATCAAGAGGTGTGAAACAAATTAAATGAATTTTGGAGGGTTCGGTAACCACCCCGAACAACTGGGCATCAGATCCCTTTTTATTAGAGCAGTAGTAGTAGTACCTATTCTCTTAAGGGTCTTTGAACCTAGAACTTAGGGAGTATATCCCATTTGGAGTAGGGAGACGTTGACGTTAGAACTACTTAGACTTCATACTACTCGGAGGGCTTGGAATTCCTTTAGGGGGTGTGCACACTTAAGGTAGAAGTTTAGATTCTAATAGAGGAGATGAGGTACCGAGAGCAGATCGGAGTGACCGTACAAAACAACGGATCACTGGGCTCAAGAATCGAAATAACGCTTGAGCACCGCCCTTCTAAATGAACTAGGAGAATTAGTTATAAATCTATTTTGAGGTAAATCAAATGTTTTGGTATTTTACTCTTAAAGAGTTGGTTAAATACTTTTGGGGAAATTATTCCTTATAATAGTTATAAGAGTGATTATCGAAATCTTACTATTTGGAGAATGATACAAATTTGTAAAGTACAAATACTTGTGATATTGGTTTTGAAAACATATTTGTGGATATTGATTATAAATTTTGTAAGGATTGTGATAAAGTGATTAAGTGAGTTTGAGATGGATATTTGAAGTTGTGTATATGATATATGCTTTGGAATATTTATGAGAATTTTTATTACATTTCTAATGTTGGAATTATTATGATTTGGAATATTATTATTTTACATATGAAATATCAGAATTTATTATAAATATTGTTTTACTTATGATTGGTATGCATGTTTAGAAAAGATTTTCCTCCCAGATGTTTTGCAAAAATTATATATATGTATCAAACGTGATTATTTTACGGGGTTGAGTGGGACTTACTTAGCATTTCCGGCTAATTTTTGTTTCTTTGTTTTTCTTTCTTTTCCTGTACTTTATTTGTGCAGGAGATAAAGCTTGAGTATCTATTTGATGATGATGTTGATTCGAGAGATTTCGCTAGAACACCTAATTAGTAAATCATTGTAATTCTACTTTCAAGACCTTTAGTGAATAATTGTTTGGAGCAAATATTGTTTTGGAGGTGATTAGCCTGTGCACTCGGTTAGGTTAGAACCGAGTGTGGCGGTAATGCCCCTATTTCCCTTTTGGTTTTTCCGCTGCACAATTCTGATGTTTTCAAATAAAATTAATAATAAAGTATTATTTCAAAGTGTTTTTGGGTGGGAAAATTGGGGGTGTTACAAGTTGTTATAGGTGGTATCAGAGCAACCCTGCGACAGTGTGCTGACCCGTTGGATATCGGGCGGGCACTTAGCGGGGGAGGATTCTGGGATTGAATTGAGATTTGAAATTGGTTTATGGGCACAACGAGGACGTTGTGATCCTAAGTGGGGGTGTTACATGAATGCACTATGATGGCACACTCGACAACCCCTGGAGTAGAGCAAGTAGATGCGATGTATTTTCAGCGGCAGGGCTACTACAATCAGCCCTACGGATAACAACAACAAGGGAATTACGGGCAAGGAAATCAGCAGCAGCAGCAGTCTAGGAACTATAATCAGCCTCAAGCACCTCAAGGCCAGCAACAAGCACCTCAGCTGGTGCAAGAGAGCTTTAGGAGAGAGACTGAGCAAAAATTTGCTAGCTTGGAAGAGACACTCAAACAACTCATGCAAATTCAACAGAAGGCGGACTAAAGGATGCAAAACATGGAAAATCAATTGGGGCAGCTTACAAGGGCCATGTCTGAGAGGCCTAAGGGATCCCTCCCTAGTAACACCGAAAATAAACCAAGAGAACATGTTCATGCAGTCACCTTGAGGAGTGGAAAAGAGCTAGAACCTGCTGCCAAGACAAAGAAGCCCGATGAAGTTGAATCGGCTGCCCGGGAAGAAGAAAAGGAGAAAGAAGAGGGAAGAGAGGTGGCGGATGCACCAAAATAGTCCGTTTCGGTCAAGAATTACACTCCACCTCTTCCCTATCCGGCGCGATTGACAAGGAAGAATTGATAGTGATCAGTTTGGTGACTTTCTGAAACTCATGAAACAAATTCAGCTTAACATACCATTCGTGGATGCACTAGCACAAATGCCGAAGTACGCAAAGTTCACGAAGGTTCTGCTTACTAATAAGAGGAAGCTGGAAGAAGCATCAATTGTGAGGCTTAACGTGGACTGCTCAGCTGAGATTAGGTGGGATCTACCAGAGAAACTTAAGGATCCAGGTTCTTTCACTATACCCTGCTTTATAGGAGATCTTACTTTTGATAAGGCCTTAGCTGATTTGGGTGCAAACATTAATTTGATGCCATTCACTTTGTATGAAAAGCTTGCACTCGGTCCATTAAAATCAACACGTATGTACATTCAATTGGCTGACCGTTCAGTCAAATATCCTAAAGGGATTGTCGAAGACATGTTGGTTAAAGTGGACAAGTTTATTATTCCAGTAGACTTCATTATTTTGGACATGGATCAGGATTGTGAGGTACCTATAATTTTGGGCAGACCATTCTTGGCAACTGCCCGAGCACTTATTGATGTTGGAGACGGTAAGCTTGTCCTCCGCGTTGGGGATGAGACTGCTGATAGAGTTGTATTTTTATTATGTATTATTTCTATTTTAACTAGTTTTATTTGTTGTTGTTTGGAAAATTACACACTTTTGGTGTAATTAGTTAATTTTCTTAGATAGATGTAATTTGTTTAGATTAGGATTATTTTGAGCTTAAAACAGGTCAAGATCATCCAAAGGATCAAGTTTGGACCCCAAAAGATCAAGGAATGTGCAAGGGGACAAGATAAAAAGAAGATTGAAAAAATATTTCATATACCCGGTTGGGTATAGGCAATACCCAATCTGGTATTGAGTTGATTCGGGTGTCAAAATCAGAATCTGAAGAGACAAAAGAACGTGCAGGATTTTGACTTTTTGGCTCATACCCAACCGGGTATGCCAACATACCCGACCGGGTATATGGGGTACCCGATCGGGTATTTTAGGCAGTTTCCCGGATTTTGACTTTTTGGCTCATACCCAACCGGGTATGCCAACATACCCGGGTATTTTAGGCACTTTTTGTGCAAAGGCTTAAGTGTGGTGGAATCTGATAAGTCCGTATTTAGACACGCATTTGATGCGTGTTGGGATCGACTTTTGATGGTTTTCCTAGCTTTAAGGTGTTACAAGACTCAAATTTAGCTCAAGTTTTGTTTATCGGGTGTTGGTTCAAGTTTTGTGTTGTTTGGAGTCAAAATCAGGAATTTAGAGTCCGGCACCGGCGCTTGAGAAGCAATCGAGAAGAGTTGGAGAGCATTCGAGAGAGATTTGAGATTTTGGGAGGCAACCGGGAGGTTCACGACGAAGATTTGATGAAGAAACGGCCTTTGGATCGATCAAAGAAGCATCCGGGAGCGAACGGGGAAGAAAATAGCAAGAAAACAGTTCTAGAGCAGTCCGCGCGCCCCGCGGGTCGGTTCCACACGCCCCGCGGGTGATTCTGAGAGCAAGAATTCAAGAGGTCTGATCCGCACTATGTGCGGCTGAAACCGCACACCGCGCGGTCCAGAAATAGCCCGCAGAAGTACCCGCACTATTGTATAGCGCGGGATCCACACATAGTGCGGGCGGAGTAAATTTCCGAAGCGCGCATTTTTTACGCGCGGCCGCACTGGACGCCACACGGCGTGCGCGCGACCGTGCGGTCGTGCGATTTAGCTGATTTTCGACTTTTTCTTATAAATTGGCCCCCAATTTGTCTATTTTGAGCAGGAGCTTAGAGAGATATACCCTATTTCGACTTTTGAGAGCTTTTCAAGCATTGTTCTTCAAGATTAAGAGATTCTTTGTAAGTTCTATCTTTTTAATTAATGACAATTATTTCTATTCATCCCAATTCTATTGATTCTTCAATTATGAATTGTGAGTAGTTTAATTAGGGATTTGGGGTTGATGAAGGGGTTTATCATGATGTATGGCTAGATTCTTGATGGTTTAATTGAATGAATGCCGTTTAATTTGTGTGTGAATAATTTAACTGATATCTCTTATAACCTAGACTGCAGCTAGAATTACAATTGCATGCAGAATGAATTAAGAAAGATCTAATTTGTTCTAGGACACATTCACACACACTTAATCGTTCGCTAAGAGATTAGTAACGATTAAGGGGCCGTAAGCTCGCTCGTTTTGGCAATAATTTAGGATCCTGTCGCATGAGAGATCAGCCTGGTCCCCTAAATTATTGTACTCTACGCCGCGAGAGCGGTAAGAACTTAGTAATGATTAGCTAGGCTCAATTAAATTATTTTCATGTAATTAAGCCTGATCAGCCAGACATCTAGTTACCCCGGAATCAATCCCTGTTCCCTTCGTCGTTAATTAGAAAGAAACCAATCTTTTTATTTAATAGCTCATTCACATTAGTTTAATTTTCAACCAACCAATCTCGCACATCGCATTTATTTTATTTATTTCTTTTTAATCGCTGAATTTAGTTAATTCTTATTTACCTTTTGTCCGTCCCTGCGGAGACGATACTCGTACTTTTCACAACTATTCTACAATCTTTTTAAGTGCGAGAAAACTCACATCAATCATCGTTCGGCATCCATCATAGATGTCACTCTGGTCGTTCTGGCATGATCACAAGGAGCAACAATGAAAAGTTGTATCCCCCCGGGGTCACATAGACACCCGTTATCATCACTATAGAGATGAACTCTTAAGACTTCCTTCCAATCCTTGGTCAACATCTATATATAGTAGACGAGCCTATGGAAGTTCTCGCCTGATCACTTGAACCTGCGACTTACTCTAAAATGTGCCTGTGTCATAGAAAGTTCAAAACATTTGGGAGTGTGATAACTAGACACGACGTGATCAAAGAAAGTTCAGTGGCGCGGGGTTGTGGGCCACTGTAGTCAGTATCAGTCGCCTCAGAAGGAGACGATGATAAATGATGAGGTTCCCCATGAGATTTTATTAAACACATGTCTGTTGGGAAACAGATGATTCGTCTAGGGTAGGGTCGCATGCATTGTTGGACAAGATGCAACGACTTCTACTCGAGATTTGTATAAATTCGGTCATGTACTTATGGAGAATTGTCCGGAGTTTTTGATTGGATAGGAGTAATTCTCTCAATTGATAGCATGGTGAGGTAGCAGACTTGTTTGTGAGTATTGACTTCTTGCTCACTTGAGCATTCTGCTTCCACACTCTCATAATGTTCACTTAGTAACCCACTTGCTCTCGACTTTGTCCCTCGGGTAGGCATAGTTGGGATTTACTGTGCCATCAAGACTTATCTCTCATTGATCTTTGCTCTCTTTTCTCTCAGTGCTCCCTCTCAATTGGAGCACTCAGTAAGCTTTGTCATTGTTTGTCGCCGGGGAGGAGAAAATTGAACCCCCCTCCCCCATCAAAATTTGCATCCTTGAGAGTATCCTTGTTTTGTGCATTGCATGGCGCTAGGAGGAAATAGAGATGTTCCTCCTCAGAATGTGAAAGTATTGTTGTACGTCACTTGGGGAGTAAAGTAGGAAGCTCTCCCTTGGAATGTGTTTTCTTCGTTGTATGGCATTAGAAGGAGTGAAAAGGAAACACTCCCCCACAGAATATGCACGGTTACTCCCCCTCGACGTGTGATACATCCTGTGTTTGTGGGTTCTGAATTGAGGAGTTCAGAAGCCATTCTGTGATATCGGGTTTTGGACTGATGTATCAAGAATCCATTCTGTGATACTGGATTCTGGATTGATGTATCTAGAAGCCAGGTTGTAGTGTGAGTTCTAAGCTATTTTACTGAGAATCCATGTTGAAGTGCGGTTATGAGCTGTTTTACTCAGAAGCCAATAAAATGGTTGCTCAGCATCTCGATTTTCCATGTGTGGAGCAAATATATTAGGTACCACACATGAGGGACACGTGCAAAAGATTAAGAAATCTTTGGTACCCAATTAAGGATGGGTCCGTCCTTTCTAGCATAACACAACTTTTAAAATCTTTGTTTTATTTTTGGTCCTAAACCAATCTCTTTAGAAGCTTTCGGAGAGCTATATGACTGAAATTCTGATTTAAGAACCCATTTTTGAACAATAATTGTTTCATCGAATGTGAATGATGGGATAGAAGTTTGAGAAGTGATTATAAAGATTTTCTTCCTTGATAGACGTTTCAAATATTTAACTGAACAAACCTTGATGGAATATTTCAGATTAACATCATCACAACATCATAGGTAGAAGCTTTAAATCTCTTCTGTTTAGAATTCTCATCACTCACATCACAATGATGTTTTAAAGTATTAATTTCCCAGTTGCACTTACAGAAACACTAGAATTGGATTTCTCATGAGTAGAATCATCTAAAGGAGACATAGAAAAATTGTCTGTGTTAGAACTAGGGTGACTGACTTCCAGAACATGAACGGGTATCCTTGGAATTACTACAAGACTTAGTGTAAATAGATTTTGATTTTTCAGAGAACATTTTAAGTCTTGCAGCCTCATTTTGAGTTTGTTTAAAAATCCAGGCCATCCTCTTCTCTTGGCGTTTATAAAGAATATTACCTTTCGGTTTTTTTAAAATGAGAGGAAGAGGATGAGTCGTTTTCTTTAGTATCTTCTAGTTCCTTAGTTAAGTTACATACAGTTTTCTTAAGTTTAGGAACTTCTGATTCTAAGCAAGTGACTTTATCTTGTGAGTTTGTTAAGTGCAGATTAACTGATTAAGAATACCTTCTTTTAATAAACGTGCTTCCAGAGCATTCTGATTATTAGCAAGTTTCTCTTCAAGTTCCTTTATTTTGCTCCTCTCTTTCTTTAGCTAAGGAGGCTATTTGTTCATTGTAATTAGAACGTAACTAGAAGTACTTACCTCGAACTCATCAGATAATGTGGTTGATCCGTTATTTGAGAGCATTGATGAATTGGAGTAGGAACCCATTGATGATTTTCGGGGACGGATCCTTTAGATTATAGTTTTGACTAGCTTTGACTTTTGGAACAATTGACCAAATTTCCCTCTATTTTGATTTTTACCGGTGATTGACAATGTTTTTCGGAAAACGGATGATATCTTCTTCAAAAAGGGACACTGAGGGCGTGTACGATTCGGTTATATGGTACCCCGGGAAATCTTGTAGATCTCTTCTCCCCCGTTTCAGAAAATGTCTTATTTGCGTAAATCGGAACACCGAGCCAAAAGTTATAGTCAAAACAGTGAAGACATGCAAAAATGTAAAAGCTGACTGTTGATGATCTTTGACGCGTACTGTTAAAATATAAAGGGGCTCAAGATGGATTATGATCACGGGTAAGAGGCATGAGATTTTGATGATTGAGATATGAAGGGAGGCCCGAGATTATGATGATTGAGATATGAAGGGAGGCCCAAGTTCCTTTCTCTGATGGGAGGGGCCCGAGATCTCACAATTCCTATCAGGTTCAGGTTCAAATTCCAAAAATCTGGTGACAAAAATACGGAGGCTTGAGATCTGGTGATTTCGGCGTGGCACGAAGTCTAAAGATCTCAGAGAAGGATTGAAAACTTGATTTCGGGTTAGCGAAAAGATAATCTCGGTCAGCAATAAAAATGATCTCGGGATGGCTCCACAATTTTCTTTTGACCGAACACCGATGCTTGAATTGTTCTGTTAATATCGAAATCAGGGATTCCGGGCATGCGAAATAATGTATCTCGAGCAACTAGGTATTTTCCTCCGTGATCTTCTCTCTTTATCATAGCAGCAACCACAATAATACGTATTTTGTCAAGAACAAATTCAGAAATAACTCAACCAAAACTTGTTATTTTAATCAAACCAGTTCCTTACAAAATTCTCACAAGTACAACTAACAGTATTGCGCCTTTGCTCCGATACTAATTGCGAATTCGGAATTCCCATATCAACAGTCAATTAACTCTAAACAATAATATGTATAAAGGTGTAGAAGATGGAATATCAAACAACCATCAATACCATATATTCATAATGATAAATCTGTGAATACATGATATACATATGAAATTGAGAGAGAAAATAGTGTGAACTCTAACTTTGAATGATACATGCAGAATAAGAATATGTAGAACTCTTATCTCTCTAACGTGAAAGCTTCTAATAATGATGTGACTATTCTAATTGTGAGAGCTTCAGTCCATACATCTTATATTTATAGGAGTATGTCCGAACATCCTAGTTATAATAGAATGCACCGCATGGGTCTAATTAAATGGCCCCTAATTAATTAAAAAGCCCACTAATTAATTCTAATAGACAAGGATAAATACAATTAAATTGAACTAAATAAAATATGTTCTAACATCCTCGCTGTCGCCACGAAGGGAAGGACCCTGCAGAGCAGATCGATTTGGAAGATGACAAGATTTGGATGCTGCCGTTCTTCGCGGTCATTGGTTACTTCCCAATCGGTTTTTCCAGTTGCGCTTTCTGCAAATTTTCCATCTAGGCTTATGGCTATCCGCAGGGCCGTCTAATGAATTTAGAGGCCCCGGTTCGAAATGGCAAATTGAGGCCCCTTAAAACCAGAAGAGATACAAAGTTTAACAATGGAATGCAAATAAAGTACACAATTCAATGACATATAAGTTTTATGATGTTTAAAGCACACAAGTTAGAGAATCTAAAAGTTATCAACCTATAACTAATGCTACATTCTAAATTTTTGGAGGCCCTCTGACGTGCACTTTGTCGTGATGTGCACTCAAAATAATAATACAATACAACACTTATACGTAGTATAGCGTAGTAAGGTTCGTATCCGCAGGGAAAGGAATACTTCTCTTTTTATAACTAGTAACAAGGGGGGTTTTTAGATTTGTTGTTGAAGAACTTTTTAGAATATTAAAACACAAAGATGAACGAGTTATGTGGGTTAATTAATGAGAAGAAGACTTGGTTTTGCTTTTATCCACTTAATGAAATGTTCGTCGATCCCGGTTATATCTTTAACTATCTTCCTCTCGAATACTCAATCGAGGAGTATATCCAGTTCATCGAGGGTAGTTATTAATAACGAGATGCGTTCATTAATAAAACTTACTATCGAGTCAATATAGAACAAGCGCCGTATATTAACTTGATAGTAGCAATAAACTTAAGATGAAAACGATTGAGATTGATAACCTCAACACAAGCGGTTTATTGGTTTGATCAATATAATTAATTCTTATTGGTTTATTAACCATGAGAAGCATGCATTAACAACCCAAGTTTACTACCATTGAAAGAACCGAATTAATAACAAGCGTATTAACCGATTGATTCTAGTAATAATTAATATATGAAACAAAACTAATTGATCCTTTAAGTAGTGCTCAAAATATTAATATGGAATATGAATAGGAAGTAATTAATATTCAAGGAAGAAGATTAAAGAAAATAACTCACAACTTACAAATCATTTAAGCTTCAAAGTAGCAAAACCAAGATGGAAGATTTTAGCTCCTCAAAATTTGACGTGCACTTTGTCGTGATGTGCATTCAAAATAATAATACAATACAACACTTATACGTAGTATAGCGTAGTAAGGTTCGTATCCGCAGGGAAAGGAATACTTCTCTTTTTATAACTAGTAACAAGGGTTTTTTTAGATTTGTTGTTGAAGAACTTTTTAGAATATTAAAACACAAAGATGAACGAGTTATGTGGGTTAATTAATGAGAAGAAGACTTGGTTTTGCTTTTATCCACTTACTGAAATGTTCGTCGATCCCGGTTATATCTTTAACTATCTTCCTCTCGAATACTCAATCGAGGAGTATATCCAGTTCATCGAGGGTAGTTATTAATAACGAGATGCGTTCATTAATAAAATTTACTGAGATGCGTTCATTAAGCTTCAAAGTAGCAAAACCAAGATGGAAGAGTTTAGCTCCTCATTTGGAGACTAAACATGCTATAAAAATATAAAAGAAATACTATTCTAAACTGAGCTTAAGAGTGTGGAAGAAGGGATTATTAAAAGTGAAGGAAAATGGGGGTATTTATAGGTGTTTTCAACACCTAATGCCGGATACCCGGCCGGGTATTTGCTATACCCGACCGAGTATTTGTCAAATCAAATCTTTTTCCCATGTTCTGGTGTTCTTCTGCACGTTCGTTTGCCCGAAATCACTTCATACCCAACCGGGTATAGGGAATACCCGACCGGGTATTTGCTAATTTCGTAGCAACTCCCTTTTTCACTTCATACCCGGCCGGGTAAAGTTCATACCCGACCGGGTTTTGCATAAAACTCAGGTTTTTCCATCCTTCTTGCTTCCAAACCTATCCTAAACTTATAGCTCAACTAATTATAACTTACAACAAACAATAAAATGCTAAAAATATGATTACAATCAAATGCAAACTAACTACTACAAACTTGCATAATACTAGTAAATAAATGTTACAAATTAAACGATAATAAAAATGTACACTTTAGGCACTAACAACTAGTGCCTATCACCCTCTACAACAGTCGGCCCCGGTGCCAAACACCTATTACACCTCCTAAAAGACGGCCCTGGCTATCCGGGTTGAGGGTATTTTCAATCCAAATGGAATCGTGATCTATTACCTAATTAGAATTAAGGCAGTGTAGTATGATCATTGTTCAAAGAAGGTGTAATTTGATTCTACGTGAACCCTTAATCCTAAACTTGGAAAGTTGTTATGTTTATGTCTTATACCAATAATTTTGATTTTTTGGTTGAGGTTTTACCACAACCAAATAGTGTAAGTGTCACAAATCTCTTGCAGTAAATGAGGGAAAGTCAACTGGTCATTTGACTACAATAATCAAGAAGCTGGATGAAAAACTTCACAAATTTCCGAACGTACACAGAATGGTGCTAGTAAAAGTAAGTTGCACTGCACATTGTAAGTGTTGTGCTCATGAAAGAAGACCACATAGATTAACTGTCAGACTGAGTGCATTGGAGAGATACTTTGCATCTTTCAATTCCGATCCCCCACTCATCTCCTCTTCTTATCTCTTCTGAATCTGTTCCTAACCCATTTCAAGCTAGCCCATACTATACCCACACTCCCACCCCCTCCTTGCACACTTTTTAATAACAGCAATATATATAACAGATATATTGCTAAATGGTAAGAATGTAGTCACTTTTTTTGTTCCAAATGTCAATATTTTAATTTTTTTGTATCCGCTGTTATTTTTGCATAAATATTCTGTATCTCACAATCACACATTATATGGTTTTCTGTGCGACCTTTCTAGCAAAAACAAAATATTAGATTCTTGTTAGTTTAGCGCATTTTGGTAGGATTAAGCCTCTTATACTACATACTAGTTGTGTTACGCGCGTTGCACGATGGGAAGATGCCCAATAACATGCATGACTTAATGACACTATCATGGTTTCATGTAATATTTCTTCAAATTCACAATTTAAAAAAGTTGTAATCTTCACTCAAAATGACCTAAAAACATAAATTCAACATGAGAATCTAAATTAGACTATGAATTGAAAAGAAGTTTCATATTTACAAAAACACTCACGTAAACAAATTTACAAACATCAAGAGTGCTTTAGATAGAATTTCTCTTTTCAAATTAAATATAAACAAACAATAAAATTACAAATTGTGAGCCTCTCGATTTTGACAATTACATCTTAAGTTGCAATTTTCATATACAATGTAAACTGATTCAGAACTACACTGATTTTATGATTATTAGCAAGAAAACATGTGAGAGATGAATCGCTTCTCATGTTGAAATTTAGGGAGTGTTTATAAGAATAAAAAAACGCTTTTCCGTCTTTTAGTTTTAGAAATTTTAAATGTGTTTTCACGTGACATATTATGTTTAAATTAAGTACTAAAAAACTAAAAATTGGAAGCTGGTAGATGATGCTTTAATTTACATTGTTTTCACGTTTTCTATTATACAAAAAGTATTTTTTACAAATACTGTCAACTTTTTACTTTTTCCAAAAACACATTTTTTCAAAACACTCCCAACTTTTATTACTAAGCACATTTTCTAAAATTACTTACAAAAATAACTTATTAAAAATAGAAACAATTGTGAATGCTTTCTTTACCTCGTGGATATTGGACGTATGAATTTAGTAATCTTGGCATTCCATGTCCAGTTCAATTCAATAAACTCAAGAATAAACCCAATTCATTAAACTTAAAACCACTATGTTCACTTTCTATTAAAAATTGCTTGTATACCTAGCAATGATGAGGATTGCCTCATTGGCACTTAAATGAGATAAAATATACGGAGCATGATGCATAAGATAAAATGCTAGAAGTGAGTATGGGGTGAGAAGAGAAGAGAGAATCAGATTGGGAATAACATTTATATAACAGAGATATATAACAGAAAGGGCTTAAGTGAAAGGTTTTAAGTTTTAGCCATAACATAGATAGCATAAGGTACAATTAAATATTGCCTTTATTACAACCAACACATTTTGCATTCCTAAATAACCCTAACTCTCATTCACCTTTATAAGTTTGTAAAGATATTATAAAATCAAAGCATTTATGATTTATTGTATACAAACATATGTATGTTGAAGTGTATTTGTAGTATAATTTAAGAAAAAGTATGTATACTTATATATTGAGCGGGTCGGGGCGGGACGGCACGGGTCAATAATTCTAATATCCGGACCCGCCCCATTGTATAGGTGGGGCGGGGCGGACCCGCCCCATTTGCAAGACGGGGCGGGGCGGACCCGCCCCAAATGTCTCAAGTCAGGGCGGGTCATTGCGGGTCGGTTTTTTTGACATCCCTAGGGGTGGGTGACAAATGCAACCTAGTGGCTCTAATAATTGCAAACGGCAATTAAAGAAAACTTTAATTGCAAAAAATGAAATCAATTCAAGGAAATCTAACGGAGTGGCTGACAGTCATTAACGGAGTTATAGGTAAACCGGAGTAATACTAACATATGTACATTAGTTGAAGCATTGTGTACAACAAATCATTGCTATAGTGTTACACCAACAAATTTGATATACCAAAAATAGCCCTAACCTTGATTGGCTTTTATAAGTTTATAGATAGATTAGCATTTGCATAACATAAATATCCTTCCTATTACTCCCTATTTGTGGTTCTACTCATTTCTTTTTCTTATGCATAATTTTCACATTTCTTATTTGTGACCTAATTTAAAGTTGGTTGAATCTTGAATCCAATGGGATGGAGGTAATTTGTACTTTGGTATAAATTAATTGAATTAATTCCACTTTTGGTCCTATGAGTTTTGTGACAATTCCATCTTTCGACCACATCTTTCATTTTATTCACTTTTGATACTTGACTAATGCTTTTTAATCGTTTGTGGTCCTTTTCCGGCAACTGTAACCATCACAAACAATGCCGGAGGGACCATATATGAGCGAAAACACAATAGTCATGTATCAAAAGTGGACAAAGTGAAAGATGTGGACTAAAGGTGAAATTGACCTAAAATTCGTAGGACCAAAAGTGGAATTTTTCTAAATTAATTAGAGTCACAACATATTATTATACCAAAATAACTATATTTTAGTTATTGAAATCTACCAATTATTAAAATCTCAAATTAAAAACTTCTTTTTCATGTAGTTGTACAACATACACCTATAATTCCCTAAACTCGTTTGGTAACACTATAATTTGTTAAATCGGCTAAATCGGTTGAAATTAGTGAAATTTTGATTGAAGTGGATGATTTGGCCGAATGTACCGAAATATGGAAAAATTATACTCGGTAATTAAAATATACTGTATTTTATTAATAAAATTAAGAAAACTATATGAACAAACAGTTAAAATGATCCTATATATAAGCAGTTTTTGCCAATTCAGGCAGAAAAACATTTTCAGTTTTAATTACTTCTTATTTTCTGTTCTTAGGAACTACGGAGAATCAGTTTTTTAATGATAATTATCAAAATTAGCATTATACGAAGTATATGTGAATCTTTTGAAGAAAAAAGAAATTGCTCAAAAAAGTAAAACATGAAAAAAATCATAATAAAGAATTGAATATATTTTCGTCCTGAAGTAGAACATATATAATCCTATTATTTAATAGAATAAAAAAAACGGAGTATTACGTAAAATCTTAATGAAAAAGAAATAAAAGTCTATTGATCGAAGAGAAAATAATGACATTACAAATTTAAAAGGAAAAAGGGGCAAATAAGTCATTGAACTAACTAAAAAAGTGCAAATCACCCCATATATAGGAGGCTCTGTCACGCCGTCGTCATTTGGGGAGGTTTTCAGTGGAATTTTTGATGAATTTTTTTTAGCATCTTCTGCATTAAGTTTAGTTTACTCATACCGAATTTCAGAAAGAAAATTCAATCGGGAAGGCAGCCAAATGAGTTTTTGAAGATAACAGCGCAATATATTTCAGAAAATCATTTTACTACCTTCCCGATTTTATTTGTAACTGAAATTTAGTATGAGTAAACTAGACTTAATGAAGAAGATGCTCAAAAAATTTCATCAAAAATTCCACCGGGAACCGCCTCAAATGAGGACGGCCTGACAAAACCTCCTATTTACGAGGTGATTTGCACTTTTTGGGTTAGTTTGAGAGCTTATTTGCCCCATTTCCCAATTTAAAAACTACGTACTTCGTATGATACTACGTACGTTTATATTGCTTAAAGAATTTTCTCCAAGGAAAAGACCTGACAATCATTCGGTCATACGCAAGTACACAACGAGTCCTAAATTTACTGTTTTTAGATTTTTACAGTAATACGGAGTAATAAATTGATATTATTCACACATCTTCACATTTCCCAACCCAGCTTCTGAAAATTTCTGATACTATCTCTTCTACTTCTGCTCTTCTTCTGATGCCAACATAACTCCTCCTGCCCAACTTCAAGAACTCCCTCAACTTCTGTTCCCTTCTCTGCCCTGCATGCCACTACCTCACCCATTCTACCCTGCATAAAATTATATCAAGAATTTAAGAAAAATAAATATTTCCATAGTCCATAGGGTATTTTTGGTATTCAGAAAAAGGAACATTGTTTCCTTTTAGTAATGCATAGTTATAGTTAGAATAGTTAGATAACAGTAAAAGCAATCTTTACCAACCAATTAAGCAGCACTAACCTTTGTACTCCCTCCGTCCCTTAAAACTTTGCCAACTTTCATTTTTTGGATGTCCCACTAACTTTGCCACTTTCCCTTTTAAGTAATGAATTTGTGGTTCCAATTAATTCTCTCTCCTCTGCACAAACCTCAACCACACAGTTTTTACTTTATTAATCCCCGTGCCGGTCAAACATGGCAAAGTTTTAAGGGACGGAGGTAGTATTTAAGTTTGTGATTTTTAGTTGTTGAAGTAACCCCAAAATATTGTAAAGGTCAAAATTAAAGTGGCATGGTGGTAGCATTTAATTGAATAAAAACAAAAGTTTATCAAAGAGAGAGCTTATTTAAATGTTATAGACAACTCTGTCCCTTCTCCCATGCCCCCTTTCTTGCTATAAAGCACAAGAAGTCTGTCTCCCAGGAAGGGAAGAAACACAAACAAAAAAATGGAAAACCAAAGCCAAACAGGAGAAGGAGAAGATGCAACAAGATCATTCCCTTGCTTATACTGTTCTAGAAAGTTCCACAGCTCACAAGCTTTGGGTGGCCATCAAAATGCCCACAAGAAGGAGAGAAGTGCAGCAAGAAAGACCAAAAGGTCAAACTCCCAGGAATATGCCTTCCTCAACTCCCTCTCTTCTTTCCCTCAAACCTCACTGGTTTTTTCTCCCAACCACCATCCCCTAGGCCTCTACATATCAGCACATTCAGCCACCATGTGCCAGTATCCGGGACGGTTCGGGCTCGGTGGCAGCGGCCCGCGGGTTGAGCCCCACTACCGCGGGAACTGCTTGAATAGCAATCCTTACTTGTATGAAGAAGCTGAGGATCATCAGAGCTTTAGGAGTTGGGAGAAGATTCAGCAAAGATGCAGCAGCACTAATCATAATGATGGGTTTAATAGTGTGTTTGATGTTAATCATCATAACCTTAATACTACTAATTATGGTGTTGAGGGTGATAATGGATTTGGAGATTGTAAGAGTCAAAAGCTTGATTTGTCTCTCCATTTATAGACCGACAACAAAGATATATAGCAAGAGGTAGCTAGTATGTAGTAGTTGAGTGATGTTCTTTCTTGGTCCATTTTTGTTCACTGCTTCACCTGTTACATTTTTCCAATAAAACATTGTTCGAGGCTGTTTAAATTCACTATTTGGTATTTCTGCACTAGATAAAAAAATTCACTTTAATGATAAAAGTTGTTCTAAAAATTGCTCTAAAAATGTTGTCTATGATCAGAGGATCTCTCTAGTTTTAACAGTATAACTTTTATAAACATTGCATTTCACTTTTTGATGATTTTGAACTAAACTGTCCATGGACACATTTTCATCAGCTTTTTTCTCCTCCACGGAGGCCATTTCAAGTGAACTATTTCTCACTCAGTCAAGACTTCACCTTGTTCAGTTCTCTGCTCCAAGAATCAAGCTCCCTCTTCTTGTTCTCCAATTCCTTATTCAGACTTTATTGTTCTTGTAAGACCCTTTGGACATGCTCCTGTGCAAGACGCTGCATCTTTCTAGACTCCTCACAAAAAACACGGTGAAGTATGTCCTTTTAATTTCCTAGACCCATGCCTCTTTATTGGTTATTCATAGATTGATCGAGGTAATAATCATTTTTATGTTTTTTCTTATTTTTTATCCTCTAGTTGTGGATACATTTTGGTGCATCAGTCATATATGTGTAATGGTTTTTGGTTAATATTCATGGGGACCTTCAGCTCTTCGATCACTATGTACCTTTGAGAACCCAGGTGCACCAAAAGTTTAGGGGTGATGAGAAAGAAGACAGTAGTGATGAAGACACTGAGAATATTTACATGGTCAATGCTCCATTTTAAACTGTTGAACAAAGAAAACAGCTTTGTGGCTGGTCATAGCTGCTTTTAACTTGAACTGAGGTTGAGGTATCTGAGCACTTTTTGTTATTTATATTCTGAAGTGTGAAATGGATAACCCCCTGTGAGAACTTTGAACCAAGAAAACTCTCTGATATATGTAATGCACAACAATTGCTTTGGTAAAAAAAAATGGTTCATGGTAATAATTTTTTCTAAATTTGTGTGATAATGTTAGACACAGATACAAATCCAAGTTAAAGCAGTAAACGGACACACAGATCTGATCGGAAATATGCTGAGAATAGGGTTTATTGATAGTGAAGGTAAACCGTAGGCAACATGTACAAGACTCTTAGGCAACTGGGACTCTCAAGGCAACATTCAATCCAAAATCACCGTCCCCTTACAATTTCTAACTGTAGTCTATTTATAGTAAGGAAGGCTAGCCCCCCGGTAGCTATTAGCTCATAACAAACTAGACTAATAACGACTCTACTTCCTTCTAGAATACACTATATTAGAGTATTTATCTCCTCTCTTCAGATCAGTAAAGTCTCTATCAAATCTCCCCTCCTGAAAATCCAACTTGCCCTCAAGTTGGAAGGATATGAACTACGTCTGGGATTCAGCTTCCTCCTGGTGCCTCTCCCTTGCCAGTACTTAGTCGTTGGGGGTATCATATGTTCCCATACTTCTAGTCCTCTAGATGAAAAACTCCTGACCAGCATCAGCATAGCATTTGCTTCTGACTTCACCCTATCTTTAGATTGAAACTTCACACTGAATAGCTCATGCAGCACTTCATTCTCCCACATGTCAGAAGTAAGTTTAAGAGAACTTGAATCATAATGAGTTTCTCCTTCTGAATTTAAGAATTCAACAATATGCAATTGTATTCCCCAATCTTGAACCCGAATTAACATTTGTTCCCTTGTTTTGCACACCCTGCTTTTAACTTTAAGACTGGGTTTATTTCCTTTGTATAATGCACCCATCAGCTGAAAATCAGAAAGCTCCACTGCAGCGCTAAAGGAAGTAAGAATTGCCAAAGGATCATAAGTCCAGTGAAAACCCTGGCTTTTCTGTCCCAAATGATTTCCTGGCACTCCAAACGACCTTGCCATAAAATGGACCGGATCGCCATAGAAATTTTCTAAAATATTTGGTGCAACAACAACTTCGCCTAGAGCTTGCTGGTAACTCCTAAGAGTTGTCCTCTGTAATACCCTCGTAAATATATCCACAACATCAGGGAGTGCAGGGAGTGATAGGCTAGGATCTGTCTTGGCAGAATTGTCTCCCAATCTTAGATATCTTTCGGATGCTTTCCATGCTTTAGGTAGGCCAAGCTTGGGGCAGTTTCTCATACTTTCAACAATTGGCTGCAATTCCATCCCTTGAACTTCTGCAACTTGTATAAATGACTCCTCAGTTATATGATCCAATATTGTATCATAGCAGGAAAACTCTACCCACTTTCCTTGCACAAATTTGGACTCCTCAGCAAGTAAAGAACCTGATAAGTTTTTAACACTTAAGGTTGCAAGTTGCAATGAATTTCTGCCAAGATGTTGGAGATGACTAAACTTGTCAGCATCATGAATCGGTTTTCGGTTTCCAAAAATGATAGCAGATTCTCGTGAAACAAGCTCAACTTCCTCCTCCTGAGCCTCTGTACCAGATATAAAGGGACATGGTTGGATAAGCAAACAACCAATATAAACCTGGTTGGGAATTACACCCACATCGTTTGTAAGATTATGAAAAACATAATTTGGCCATTGAATAATCTGTCTTTGCTCCTCTATGTCGTGCTTCTTATTCATTTTCTTGATTAACGATTCCGTTGGCTCCATCTCAGTCTTATTTATTGACTGGAGAATATATTGCGCAGGTAGAGCAATATCATGCGACAAAACTGGCGAACCTGATGGTTCCTCTTTCGATCGCAATGTCTTGTTACGCGAATTGATCGCAGGTGAGTAAGTCTGCGAAGGGTGAGAAGAAATTCGCGATTGCGACCCAAGCGAAGCTTTTCGCGACTCTGTTTGTGAGCTTGTTAGAGATGGCGACGAACCTTGTTTTTCAAGTATCGGAAGATGCCTAGTCTTCCTCGATTGGTCTCTAGGTCCTCTGCGACACCTCTGCTCTTCCGATTCTTCTGAGCCAACCGAAAGTCGCGTATGTCGCTGATGACAGTGCGAAGTGTGATGGTGATGCCGGTGCGAGCTTCGATGCGAGTCATCTGAACCATCTGAGCTTTCCGGATGTTTCACAGATTTATGATGCGATGTGCGATGGGATGTAGACGATGATGAGGAAAACTCTGTTCGCGACTGTGAAAGGTGACAAGAATTTCGCGATTGCGAATTAACAGAAGTCGGCGCCTGCGAACCAGAAGTATGGGACCTGCTTCGCGATCGACTTTTGTCTCTCGCATCCAGTCTTGCAAGGATCGCAGTCAACATATCCTTCGTTTCTTGATGATTCTTCTCCAACTCGTCCACTCATGATTCCATCTTTCCTCGCGTCCAAACCATCAACGACAATTAACCTTCTCTGATACCAATGTTAGACACAGATACAAATCCAAGTTAAAGCAGTAAACGGACACACAGATCTGATCGGAAATATGCTGAGAATAGGGTTTATTGATAGTGAAGGTAAACCGTAGGCAACATGTACAAGACTCTTAGGCAACTGGGACTCTCAAGGCAACATTCAATCCAAAATCACCGTCCCCTTACAATTTCTAACTGTAGTCTATTTATAGTAAGGAAGGCTAGCCCCCGGTAGCTATTAGCTCATAACAAACTAGACTAATAACGACTCTACTTCCTTCTAGAATACACTATATTAGAGTATTTATCTCCTCTCTTCAGATCAGTAAAGTCTCTATCAGATAATTGCATTCTAATTGCAAGCGCATACAAAAAAGAAGCACATGAAGATGCAAGGCTGAGAAGTTGGATGAGGAAAATCAAGACATGAGAGATAGACTTACAATGTAAATTGTGTGTTGAGATACAGATGTACTAGATGTAATAAATTGAAATGATAGATAGGACTATATATTGTTGTGACAGTTTTAGGTGTTATTTATTGTTATTTTTTGTTGCATTATGTTATGTTTTTGTTGTATCATGTTTTTTTTTCTTTTTGTTGCATTATGTTGTTTTTTGTTGTATCATGCTGTTTGTTTTTTGTTGCATTATGTTGTTTTTTGTTGTATCATGTTGCTTTTTGTTGCATTTTTTTTTGTTCCATCTTGTGTTACATGTTGTTGCTGATTATTGTTACTCTTTGTGTTCATTTAAGTTTATATTTATCTGCATTGCCTACTTGGAATAAATATATAGCTATAGTGCTATACATACAAAGAACAAAATAATAAATTTTTTAATTAATGAACATTAATAACAATAAGAAACATGACGAAACAATAAAAAGCAAAAAATTTAAAGTTATCAAAAAAAAGAAACACACAAAAACAATAAAAAACAAAAATAACTACAAAATTATAACTATAGTCATTTTAAAGGTGATTAATTTTTCAGATAATGTTTTACTTATATATATATATATTAAATGTTTTAATGTATTTATTTGCATTTTAAAGAATACTTTTCAGTTTTCTTAAAAACGTTTTTTTCGTTCAAGAGTTCTAATTATTCTCATATTTTCTAATACTTCTAAAAACATTTTTAATACTATTATACTTTTTTAAATAATTATTTTAGTTTTTACTTTTATTTTTTCAAATTTTGTATTTTTATAATTTTAATTTACTTTAATTTTATCATTTTTAGTAATTATTTTTTATCGTATGCTTTTTTAGTAATTAAAAGTTTTGTTTTTTGTTTTGTTTACTTTTATAAAACTTGAATTTTATGAATTTTTTCACATTTTTATGTATTTATTTGCAAATTTTTAGAGTGTTTTGAAATCCTAAAATTCAGATTCTTTATTTTTTTACAAATTTTTTAGCATCTACATGTTTTCTACATTTCTAAATTTTTGTTGTATCATGTTGTTTGTTTTTTGTTGCATAATGTTGTTTTTTGTTGCATTTTGTTTTTTGTTCCATCTTGTGTTACATGTTGTTGCTGATTATTGTTACTCTTTGTGTTCATTTAAGTTTATATTTATCTGCATTGCCTACTTGGAATAAATATATAGCTATAGTGCTATACATACAAAGAACAAAATAATAAATTTTTAAATTAATGAACATTAATAACAATAAGAAACATGACGAAACAATAAAAAGCAAAAAATTTAAAGTTATCAACAAAAAGAAACACACAAAAACAATAAAAAACAAAAATAACTACAAAAATATAACTATAGTAATTTTAAAGTTGATTAATTTTTCAGATAATGTTTTACTTATATATATATATATATATATATATATATATATATATATATATTTTAAATGTTTTAATGTATTTATTTGCATTTTAAAGAATACTTTTCAGTTTTCTTAAAAACGTTTTTTTCGTTCAAGAGTTCTAATTATTTTCATATTTTCTAATACTTCTAAAAACATTTTTAATACTATTATACTTTTTTAAATAATTATTTTGGTTTTTACTTTTATTTTTTCAAATTTTGTATTTTTATAATTTTAATTTACTTTAATTTTATCATTTTTAGTAATTATTTTTTATCGTATGCTTTTTTAGTAATTAAAAGTTTTGTTTTCTGTTTTGTTTACTTTTATAAAACTTGAATTTTATGATTTTTTTTTACATTTTTATGTATTTATTTGCAAATTTTTAGAGTGTTTTGAAATCCTAAAATTCAGATTCTTTATTTTTTTACAAATTTTTTAGCGTCTACATGTTTTCTACATTTCATGAATCTTAATGTTTCACTTTGGTAATTTCCAAAATTTATTTTATGAATTATTTTAAAATTGTTTTTTATTTTATGTGGATTTTTTTTAAAATTTATATACTCTTTTATATTCTTTGTTCATTATAATTTTCTATTTTTTAATTTTTAAAATTTTACGTATTTATTTTACATTTTAGACTATTTTAGAATTTTTACTGTTAATTTTTTAACATTTCTATTGTTAGTGAGTCTAGGTCTGATAGTACTCCTTGTGAGCTGGAGTCTGTCCCTGTTGCTTCTAGTCCTTTGTCTGTTGATCCTGTTATTACTGATGATATTGTTATGCATGATTCTGATTCCTTTGAGCATGATAGTCCCACCACCTCGAGTGAGGTGGAGCATTTGCATGATACTGAGCCTGATTTGCATGATATGGGTGCTGAATTTGATTTTCATGATAACAATAATTTGCATGAGTTGCATGTGGAGCCTAGTAGTGATAATTTGCATGATTATCAACTTGCTAGAGATAGGAGTATAAGGGCTATCAGGAGAACTGTTGATAGTATGCCTGATTATGCTTTCATTGTGCATGATACTTCTATGTTTGCATTTTCTGTGTTTGAACCCCTAGAGCTGAATGAACCCAAGACCTACCGTGAAGCCTTAGGTTCCAAAGAGTCTCAGAAATGGATTAGTGCCATGAAAAGTGAGATGGACTCTTTGAGAGTGAACCAGACTTGGACCATTATACCTAGACCCCCCAACTGTTCGGTAGTTGAGTGTAAGTGGTTGTTTACGGTTAAGGAAGAACCTAGTGATGTTAGGTTTAAGGCTAGGTTGGTTACGAAGGGGTTTACTCAAAAAGAGGGGGTAGATTATGCAGAAATCTTTGCTCCTGTTGTTAAATTCACAACTATTCGTATGATGTTTGTTTTAGTTGCTCACCATGTCTGGGAAATGAAACAAATGGATGTAACTACTGCATTTTTGCATGGTGAATTGGACAAAACAATTTATATGACCCAGCCTGAGGGCTTTGTGGATCCCAAGAGAAGTGAGCATGTCTGTTTGCTTAGAAAGACATTGTATGGCCTGAAGCAATCCCCTAGGCAGTGGAACATCAAATTTGATAAATATATGATATCTTTGAAGTTCCAAAAATCTGTTTGTGATCATTGCCTGTATTTCAAAAATACTTCTTCTATGCCTGTATTTTTGTTACTCTATGTGGATGACATGCTGATAATTAGTCCTTCTCTGAATGCTATTAAAGATGTGCAAAAATCCTTTGTGCGAATTTTGCCATGAAAGACCTAGGTGATGCCAAAAGGATCCTAGGCATAAACATTGTTAGGGATAGGAGTAAGCGTACTCTTACTTTGAATCGGATTTCTTACATAGAATTTTTTTTGAGTAAATTCAATATGTTATTTGCTTCTCCTGTTAATGTCCCTATGGCATCTCACTTTGTGTTAAGGACCAGTCTCCCAAGACTGCTCCTGAAATTGAGAAAATGAAATATGTGCCCTATTCTAGCGCAATAGGGTCGGTGATGTATCTTATGGTTAACACTAGACCTGATATTGCATATGCGGTTAGTTGCTTGAGTAGATATATGTCCAACCTCGGTTTGCCCCATTGGAATGCTCTTAAGTGGTTACTTAGATATCTGATTTCTACTGTGAAGCATGGATTAATTTTCTCTAAATGTGCTAGTGGTATTGAATTGATTGGTTATGTTTATTCTAACTATGCAAATGATAGAGATAACAGGAAGTCGACCACTTCTTATGTTTTTACTTTGTGTGGCTCTTGCATTAGTTGAAAGTCTCAACTACAGCCTATTGTGGCCCTTTCTACCACTGAGTCCGAGTATGTTGCAGCCACATAAGCGTTTAAGGAAGTCATCTGGCTCAAACGCCTTTTCTCCGAAATTGGGTTTCTCAAAAAGGGAGTTACCATTTTCTCGGATAGCCAATCGGCTATCTAACATTGCAAAAATCCTGTATTTCATGATAGAACTAAGCATATTGATGTTAGGTTCCATTTCATACGTGATATTGTTGATGCAGGAGGAGTCAAGTTGTGCAAGATCCCGTCCGAGTTTAACCCCGCAGATATGGGTACCAAGTGTCTTTCTGCTGAGAAGCACTTGTCCTGCAAACGCGTGTTAAACTTTGACTGTGGATAACTGTGGGTTGCCTAATAAAGTGTTTGCCCGTTTTGTCTTTTTGATATTCCGAGTGACCCGGCGATGATGAGTCTCCTCACAACCTGTTTTACTACTCTACACCACTTAGGACCAATAAGGTGGAGAATGTTAGAGGTATTGGTCCTACCAAGGCCTCCCTTCCACTTTATTATTTAGGCTTACACCCCATGTTTACTCCCACTTTGATTCCCTGAGTTGAAATCACTCATTGGTGGCCTGTTGACTTATCTGGAGTATGCCCCATCTTCTGTCCGCTGCTCCCTTTTGATTGCCTTGGCTTATACCCGTGAATGTCCTTCACACCCGTGAGTGTCCTTGTTATTTTTGCCCGTGACTTCTCAATAGGCTGGCAGCCTATTATAAAGTCAACACTCCCCCCTTCTTTGTGAGACAAGCCTGCGAGAGAACTTCATTGTGCAGTGTCTTCCTTCTTCCTTTCTGTTTGTGTGAGAGTTCCTTAGTGGAGTGAAGAAGAGTGAGGAAACATGGGAGATGGAGTGGCCTAGCCCTAGAGTGGTGTGTGTGAGTTTAGTATAGAAGGTTGGAGACCTGAACCGGAGACGGAATCTAATCCTTACAATTTCAACACTCAAATACTATCTAACATGACAACTAACTTAATACCATTTCATCCGGAATAAAAATGATCATTACGGTGTAGTTTCGTTGCTCATCGGATACTGTCGCCTGTCATATTCAAACATGATACAAGCATGTAAGTTCAAATATATATATCACAAAGTATATAATCACACAATATCCCTAACTTACATGTATAATACACAAAATTATTACTTATGGCATGATTATATTGATTAATTAAACACATAAAGAGTAGATAAGAAGTACAGGCGTTACACATTGGCACCCTCTTTCAGTGGCGTATCCGCCGTATGACCCAAATCCATGCCATCGAATGGAACTTTCAGCCTCTCCACGCTAACCATATCCCGATCATCCCTACGTTCTCTCTCTCTCTCTCTCTCTCTCTCTCTCTCTCTCTCTCTCTCTCTCTCTCTCTCTCTCTCTCTCTCTCTCTCTCTCTCTCTCTCTCTCTCTCTCTCTCTCTCTCTTCTTCCACCATCTTATCGCTGCCACGATCATCCATCCCGAACTATGTCCAAACCACGGCAATCCGGCGCAGTGCTGCGTCGATTGAAAGAAATGTCGCACCAGGGAGGCGAAGTAAAATCCCTACGCGAGAGATCTCGTTAGGGAAACACTGACCGAACTTCTATCAAGAAAGATCGAAATCAGAAATTACCTAGCGGCCCACGGGTTCTGGTTAATTAAAAAGCGTATAAATAAGTTGATCGTTCAGGAAGCACATCATTAAACGTTACTTTAAATGGATAATTATAAAAGTGGTAATTATATACTCGTATATTATGAATGTTGTATATGTGAATTCTCAAGATGGTTTTTGTCTATTTGACTCATTGACAAGTAATATTAATTTGTATGGCAATGGACAATTGATTTTTGTCACTCTTTTAATCCTTCAAGATTTTCTTCAAGATATTCTTTTTGAAGGACATACGAATATGATTCTTTTTTCGTGGAGCTAGCAAAAAGTGCCAATAGAGCAAAATTTAGAACATTAATGATGAATAAGAAATACTTCCTTAAGTGTTGTAAATTCCTGAGAATGACAAGTGTGAATTGTTCATCCTTGTCATTAGGACACTAATCCAATTTCCATCCTTGTAATAAACAGATGGCTAGGTTTAATGTTGCCAGCATATTATGTAGAATGATTCTTTGATGATTCATCACCAAGCTCCATCAGTATAAATAGGGGTTTGGTGATGCCTTGTAAATGTACTTAGAAACTCAGAAATTATCAGTTATATTAAGAAGAAGTGATTTAGAGGTTTTTTAATCAATATATCTATCTTTCAAGTTTGGTGTTCATCTTCTTCATTTTACAACACGTTATCAGCACGAATCTACTCAAAAATCTTCAAGAAATCATCATCTCCTGCAGGTATTAACATCAATATTTATTATCTTCTTTTAGTGCTCAAACCAGAATAAAAACTTCTATCATATACGTATGAAAAGATAATATAGATACCATACATACCTTGTGAATAAGTAGTTTCAATTCTTTAATTGAGCTTCATACTCGGACTGCTCTTAATTTGAAGAAGAGAACATGTGGAAAAATAAATCATTCGCCATACGTAATAAGAGAAGAAGAGCAGGACAAATATTTAAAAGAAGAATCGGGAATAGGTAGTAGATAGGAACTAATAAACATGCATGCCTCAAGAGAACAATACTAAGTAAGTATGAGAAAGCAAATTAAAATGAAACATAATCCATTATATTTTAAACTAGCTAGATAGAGAGTCACAGGTCTGTCAAAGTCTGATACACAAGTTTGCATGCATGAAGTTCACTGCACCTAATAATCACGGGTGTACTCTCTTCATAAACAAACAAAGAAAATTAAAATGGCTAGTCACGAGAGAAACATCACAACTCTATGAGTGTAAGGATAGGTGTATGAGCTTATTTTGTCCTTATCATACTTTTAATTTAAATATTTAAAAGAAAAAAGGAAAAGGCATTCGGTGTGTTATCTATTGATTAGCACCAGACCAAACTCCATTTTTTTGAAATATGTAGTCACGGGTTCTAATTTTTTTTTCTCCCTTCTTATTCACCTTATTATATTTTTACTGGTATAATAATAAAGATGGTTGGTAGCTCCATAATACGGAGTACTAAGAAAAATTATTACGTACTCCAATTTTTAGTTTAGTTGGTATATATATATTATACTATAACGTAGTACTACGTAGTATTTTTAGTAAATAACAAATAATGTTTCTATATATACAACTTTACTAAATAAATGTTAAACCAATCATTTTGTAGTATATCATGGCAAATATTACTTCTAGTATTTCAGGATCATTCCTAAAGCCCATTTACATAATCATTATGACTACTAAATAACTATTACAAATTATTGACACTTATATTCATTAAAATTAATTTAATAATTTTGTAGTTATATAATGGCCAACATAAGCAAAAGAGAATTCGACATTCTTGATCTGTCCGGTCAAAAATATCTGGAATGGAAAGTTGATGCTTTGGCACATTTAAAAGCAAATGGATTGGAAGACACTATTGAAGCCAATAATTTATCATCCTCTCAGGACAAAGCGGAAGCTATTATTTTTCTCCGTCACCATCTCAATGAAAGTCTCAAATCTGAATATCTTTTGGTTGATGATCCAAAAGAATTATGGGACAATTTACAAGAGAGATATGGCCACCAACAAAAGGTACTTTTACCAAAGGCTCAGTATGACTGGATCAATCTAAGATTCCAGGACTTTAAATCTATCAGTGACTATAATTCTGTTATGTTCCAAATAACATCTAAACTAAAGTTATGTGGACAAAAGGTCACTGATGCTGATATGTTGGAGAAAACCTTTTCTACCATGCATATTTCTAATATGCTGCTACAGCAGCAATATAGAGAAAAGGGATTTAAAAAATACTCCGACTTAATATCAGTATTATTGGTAGCTGAGCAAAATAATGACCTTTTGATGAAAAATCATAATCTGAGACCCACTGGTTCTAGTCCTTCACTTTATGGTCCATCTAGCCATAATTTAGCCACTGAAACAAATGCAACACACAGTGACTGTTGAGTATGTGGTTTTGTTGATGACTGAACATGCAAGTAGAACGGCGGACAGAACCGCTCTCAGTTCTATTAGGAACGAAAATAAGAACTATAATTAAGGTGCATAATGATTAAATGAATTAATATGTGATTGCACAATTTAACATTTAACGTGCATAACGTATCTAGACTGTTTTGCATGAAAGTGGCACAATTTAAATATCTTTTCATAAATAATTGGGTACCCACTTAAGTAAGTTAACCTTAATTGTGCTTTATACTTTATAGAAAGTAATCATGAAAGTGGCACAATTTAAATATATTTTCATGCATGATTAGACACCACTTAAGTAAGTTGACCCTAATAGCTTAATATTTTAAAGGTAATAATCTTTGATTTAGACAATACGTTGCTATCTTTAGAGAAGCTTGACCATAGGATATATTTGGTAAGTAAATATTCTTTCACCTTATGGGTTGAATTATTATCCTTGGTTGAGATATCAAAATAATTATCTTAAAGAATCTTAGCTTACTAATGCATGATTGCATGACACATATATAGTGACCGTATCATCTACGTTATTATCACAACTTTTATATTACTTCCTTTTATACAATGATATGCTGCCTTGCAAATAAATTGTCCCATGTTCGAGAAAGGAAGAATCATATAAAAGGAAAGGTTTTTGAAAAATATCAAGGCAAGTCTACCAAGCTTCTAAGGAAAAGAAGATCAACGGACATCTTCTACCAACCTATATATATCAAGACTAAAGATGAAGAATGTGTGCTGAACCGAGAAAAATACTTAGAAGAATCATTCAAGAAAAGATCAAGTCCTTGGCGACTGAAACTGCCTGCTCGGAGTTCTAGATAGAGTTTCTCTTTTCCCTTTCATATTGTACTTGGAATATTGAGGCTTAATTGGCTAGAGTAGCTGCCTCGGGTTAAGTGTGTGTGAGAGCTTTGTGATAAAGCTGAGAGGCTCTCTACCCGCAAGGTAGAGATGCATAACTCTTCCTAGAGAGGATAGAGTTGGGGAGGCTCAAGGGTAGATTAGGAGAATCACTCTTGTAACTCTTTCAAAGGCTTGTTTAGTGAAGTTGTTTAAAATTCCTCCGAGGGAGGTCGAGGTTTTTTAATCCCTTTGAGCCAAGGGATTTTTCCTCGTTAAATTCTCGTGCACTTTACTATTTCGCAATTCCCTTTATCCCACACTAGAACTCGGCGAAAAACTGCCACGGTTCCACACACACACACAATTCACCCCCCCTCTTGTGTTGCTAACCGTTTTCATCAATTGGTATCAGAGACGGTCTTCACCACATAAAGGCTAATACCTTGGGAAGAGATCCGGCAAAATGAATACGGTTGACCGATTGGAAGAAGGGTACTCGACTCAACGACCACCATTATTCAATGGCAAATACTATCAATTTTGGAAGAGTCGGATGGAAAACTTTATCAAGGCCGATAACTACCAGGTTTGGAATGTAATTGAAAGTGGTGATAATGTCATCACAAAGAGAAACGCCGAAGGTAATGTTGTTCCTAAACCTAAAGTTGAATATACTTCTGAAGATTATGAGAAACTCGAGCATAATGCCCAAGCCCTTAAATATTTAATTTGTGGTCTTGGTCCTGCCGAACACAATCGGGTTCTAGGATGCAAGACTGCAAAACAAATGTGGGATTTGCTCGAGGTCACTCATGAGGGAACCTCACGTGTAAAAAAATCTAAGATTGACATATTCATGCGTAATTACGAATTATTCGTAATGAAGCCAAAAGAGTCAATTAAGGATATGATTACACGCTTTACTAACATTATCAATGAGCTTTCAGCCCTTGGAAGAGAAATTACCGTGGAAGATCAAGTGAGAAAGATTTTGAGAAGCCTGCCCCAAGCGTGGAAGCCTAAGACCACGTCTATTGAAGAAGCAAAGGATCTATCCACCATGACGCTTGAAGACTTGACTGGATCACTCTTGACATATGAACTAGGTCTTCAAGAAGAACAAGATGCCGAGAGTGCTAGACGAGAAAGAGGAATAGCTCTAAAGGCTCGAGAAGAAGAAGAGGAATCCGAGAGTGAATCGGATGATGAGATGAGCATGTTTGCAAAACAATTTGGGAGGATGTACCGAAAGTTCAAGAACAACCGTATCAAACAAGGTAAAAAGAACACTCAATCTTTTAATAACCAAGGCTGTTTTGCTTGTGGTTCCTTTGAGCACAGGGCTAAAGACTGTTCACAAAAGAAAAATGACCGGAACTGCGACAAGAACAAGTCCAGTTCCAACCGGAGGTTCAGCGAAGACAAAGGGTTCAAGAGAGATCTCAAAAAGGCCATGATGGCAGCATGGGGAGATTCTTCTGATGATGAAGAAGAGGAAAATGATAAGAACACCAATCATGCGGGTCTATGTCTTATGGCACTCTCCGACGAGGAATCCGACCAAGAAAGCTTTGAGGTAAACTTTGAAAATTTTCTATCCAAGTTTGACTCTCTATCCAAAACCAAAACTCGAAAGATTTTCAAAAGATTGACTATTGAGCTTAATGAAAGCCTTTCCGAAAACGATCATCTTAAATCACGTGTCACTGAGCTTGAGTCTAAACTCGAGGAAGCCACAAGAGCCAAAATAAGGCTTGAAACAAAAGTGGGAGAGTTAATAGATGAAAGGCTTAAGTATAGTGAAGTGGTTCTAGAACAAGATCAAATTATTTGCTCTCTTAAGCTCGATAGTATGAACAAACAAGTTGATCATGATGAAAAGCTTCTCTCAAAAATACCGAGTGTTGGTTGTTTAATTGATCATCTTCATCGTCTTGTTGCCGAGTGCACTGATTTTAAAAATAGACCGGAATATCAATCCTATAGTGCAACGAACAAAACCAGGTCTAGACATCATTCTGGAACTGGTCCTTCTCAGCACAATAAGAAAGTAAACGAGACTGCAGGTCTCGGATATGTTCCAAAGGATATTCGAGCTAATCAAAAATCAAATTTTCAGAACCAACCCTTTAAGGATAATAGAACCCGAGGACAACCCAGTTCTAGACCATATCAACAGCCACCTAGAACTGGACCAAACTGGTTCGATAGACTGGTTCAGAGGCACAAAAACGGTTATGGACAAACGCCTAACCGGACTTTTTACAAAAGAACTAGAGGCTTTCACGGTAAATGGAAACCCAAATACGTTGATACTTATGATAACCGGGTTTGCATGCATTGTGGCAAAATCGGTCATCTACGGTATCAATGTCACTCTCGGCAAAAGACTTTAGAAAGATGCTATGATCATGTTAGATATTCCTCAAACAATTACAAAATGGAACCCAAGCAAGTCTGGGTTCCACGCGCTAACCCTTAATCCTGGAACAGCGCCGAGTGAGGGGGAACAATCACTGGTTCCTTGACAGTGGTTGTTCTAAGCACATGACGGGAGACAAATCTTTATTCCTCTCACTACGGCCATTTAGCGGTGGAAAGGTGACATTTGGAGACAACGGCAAAGGAGAGATCATAGCCGTGGGCAAAGTTGGAAAGTCACCTAGCCATGCTATTGATAATGTATTTTTAGTCAAGGGTTTGAAATTTAATTTACTAAGTATTTCTCAATTTTGTGATCGAGGTAATAGTGTTGTTTTTGATCATAACGTTTGTCGCATTGTTAATAACGAATCACAACAAGTTATACTTGAAGGCAAGAGGCTCGAAAATACATATAAAGTAGATCTTGATTCATTGCCTAATGTTAGTATGACTTGTTTGAGCGTTATTGATAACGATCCTTTGCTATGGCATAAAAGGCTTGGACACGCTAGTTTTTCATTAATAAATAAACTTAAAAATAATGATTTAGTTATTGGACTGCCGAATATGAAATTTTCACTTGACCATGTTTGCTCGGCTTGTGCCACCGGAAAACAATCTCGATCATCTTTTAAAACAAAGAATTTGGTGAGCACAAGCAAGCCCATAGAACTAATACACATGGATTTGTGTGGTCCAATGTCAGTCCGTAGCCGAGGAAACAAAGAATATGTTCTGGTTATTGTTGATGACTTTTCAAGATTTACATGGACTATCTTTCTTGCTAGCAAGAAAGATACTTTTAATGAGTTTGCTATTTTTGTAAGGAAAATTGAGCATCAAACAGGTCTACGACTAATCAAGATCCGATCGGATCATGGAACTGAGTTTGACAACTCACTCTTCGATGCATTCTGCAAGGAACGAGGGATAGACCACAACTTCTCTGCCCCTAGAACCCCACAACAGAACGGAGTGGTAGAACGGAAGAATAGAACTCTAGAGGACATGACTAGAACTATGCTTATTTCCAGCGGTCTAGCTAGGAGTTTTTGGGCCGAGGCTCTAAACACAGCATGCTACATCATTAATCGAGCCATGATACGTCCACTCTTAGGGAAAACACCCTACGAACTGCTCAAGGGGAGGAAGCCCAACTTAAGTCATCTAAGAACTTTTGGGTGCAAATGTTTCGTCCACAACAATGGGAAAGACAACATCGGCAAATTTGATGCTAGAAGTGACGAGGCAATCTTTCTCGGATATTCCCCACATAGCAAGACCTACAAAGTTCTAAACAAACGCACACAATGTGTGGAGGAAAGCATTCATGTAATCTTTGATGAAGCACTTGCCCCAAAATCAATCCAAGCCGATGATGGTGAGCTAGGGATCACTCGCAAGAAATCACAATCTCAAGGAGATGAAGGAACTGACAATCAAACTCGTGAACCACCTCTAACAAATGAAAATGAACAATCTGGAACTGAAGAAGAACCTGGACAGAACACTGACACTGGACCTGTAGAACCGGTAGAACCAGTTTCAGATACTCTCAACAACTTGGTGGACCAACCCAACGCTCCTAGGGGTTGGAAGCTTCATAGATCACATCCGCTGGATAATCTCCTCACCGATCTAAATCAGGGAGTAACAACTAGATCTAAACTTAAAAACTTTTGTGCTTTCTCTTCTTATTTATCTCTTATAGAACCGGAGAACCATGAAGTGGCTCTCTCCGACACTGACTGGGTTCTAGCTATGCAGGAAGAACTAAATCAGTTTGAAAGAAATAAAGTGTGGCATCTAGAACCGAGACCCAAGAACAAGACCGTGATAGGTCTCAAGTGGGTATTCAAGAACAAGCTCGATGAACATGGTCAAATCACAAGGAACAAAGCTAGGCTTGTTGTCAAAGGCTATAACCAACAAGAAGGAATAGACTTCAACGAAACATTTGCACCGGTGGCAAGACTAGAAGCAATTCGAATGCTCATAGCATTTGCGGCTCATATGGGTTTCACCCTCCACCAAATGGATGTCAAGACGGCCTTCTTGAATGGATATCTAAAGGAAGAGGTATATGTAGAACAACCACCGGGCTTTGAAAATCAAGATTTTCCTAATCATGTTTTCAAATTAGATAAAGCACTTTATGGCCTCAAACAAGCACCTCGTGCTTGGTATGAACGCCTATCTAAATTTCTTTTGGAAAATGGTTTTGAAAGAGGAAAAATAGATAAAACTCTTTTTCTAAAAATAAAAGATCAAGCCCTATTGGTTGTTCAAGTTTATGTTGATGATATTATTTTTGGTGCTACTAACGAATCTCTTTGTGATGAGTTTTCTTCTCTTATGAGTTCCGAATTTGAGATGAGTATGATGGGGGAACTTAATTTCTTCCTTGGCCTACAAATCAAGCAATCAAGCAAAGGAACTCAAATATCTCAACAAAAGTACCTCAAGGAACTCCTAAAGAAGTACGGAATGAGTGAAGGCAAAACCATGACTACACCCATGGGAACAAATGATAGGCTGGATGCGGATGAACAAGGAAAGAGCATAGACCAAAAGATGTATCGAGGAATGATTGGGTCTCTACTGTACCTCACTGCCAGTAGACCTGACATCGTTTTCAGCGTAGGTCTATGTGCTCGGTTCCAGGCCAATCCCAAAGAATCTCACCTCAAGGCTGTGAAAAGGATCCTCAAATATCTCAAAGGAACTGCTGATTTATGCCTATGGTATCCTCGTAATGAGAATTTTGAACTAATTGCATATTCAGATTCTGACTTTGCAGGTGATTTATTACATAGAAAAAGTACGTCTGGAACTGCTCATTTCCTGGGTCCATGTCTAGTTTCATGGAGTTCTAAGAAACAAAACTCAATAGCACTCTCAACAACGGAGGCTGAGTACGTAGCTGCTGCATCATGCTGCTCTCAATCACTGTGGATCATGCAACAGTTAAGCGACTACGGAGTTGATCTAAAATGCACACCAATTATGTGTGATAATACAAGTGCAATTAGCATATCAAAGGACCCGGTCATGCATTCTCGGACAAAACATATTCATATACGACATCATTTTCTGAGAGATTGCGTGGAAAAGGGAATAATCAGGCTGGAATATTGCAACACCGAGAAACAAATAGCTGATATCTTTACCAAGCCTCTGGGAAGAGAAAGGTTTGAAATAATTAGACTGGAACTCGGTCTAATTAATTCCTAATTTATTTGTTCTACTTCTCATTTTCTAAATTGTATCACTGGTACTAATCTTTTTCACTAGTCGCGAAGAAAGCATGCAGGATCTTCCGGCCTCATCTAAGGGGGAACAAATCGTTATTTTAATTTGGGCATTAATTTTATTACTTTTGTTGAATGACAAAAGGGGGAAAAATCTGGTGCCCCTTTGTGCGTTGATGCTCTACTATAATTGTTACTAATCTGCAGGGACACCTTTGCTATGGCACCTAATGTTTGTCATCAACAAAAAGGGGGAATTTGTTGAGTATGTGGTTTTGTTGATGACTGAACATGCAAGTAGAACGGCGGACAGAACCGCTCTCAGTTCTATTAGGAACGAAAATAAGAACTATAATTAAGGTGCATAATGATTAAATGAATTAATATGTGATTGCACAATTTAACATTTAACGTGCATAACGTATCTAGACTGTTTTGCATGAAAGTGGCACAATTTAAATATCTTTTCATAAATAATTGGGTACCCACTTAAGTAAGTTAACCTTAATTGTGCTTTATACTTTATAGAAAGTAATCATGAAAGTGGCACAATTTAAATATATTTTCATGCATGATTAGACACCACTTAAGTAAGTTGACCCTAATAGCTTAATATTTTAAAGGTAATAATCTTTGCTTTAGACAATACGTTGCTATCTTTAGAGAAGCTTGACCATAGGATATATTTGGTAAGTAAATATTCTTTCACCTTATGGGTTGAATTATTATCCTTGGTTGAGATATCAAAATAATTATCTTAAAGAATCTTAGCTTACTAATGCATGATTGCATGACACATATATAGTGACCGTATCATCTACGTTATTATCACAACTTTTATATTACTTCCTTTTATACAATGATATGCTGCCTTGCAAATAAATTGTCCCATGTTCGAGAAAGGAAGAATCATATAAAAGGAAAGGTTTTTGAAAAATATCAAGGCAAGTCTACCAAGCTTCTAAGGAAAAGAAGATCAACGGACATCTTCTACCAACCTATATATATCAAGACTCAAGATGAAGAATGTGTGCTGAACCGAGAAAAATACTTAGAAGAATCATTCAAGAAAAGATCAAGTCCTTGGCGACTGAAACTGCCTGCTCGGAGTTCTAGATAGAGTTTCTCTTTTCCCTTTCATATTGTACTTGGAATATTGAGGCTTAATTGGCTAGAGTAGCTGCCTCGGGTTAAGTGTGTGTGAGAGCTTTGTGATAAAGCTGAGAGGCTCTCTACCCGCAAGGTAGAGATGCATAACTCTTCCTAGAGAGGATAGAGTTGGGGAGGCTCAAGGGTAGATTAGGAGAATCACTCTTGTAACTCTTTCAAAGGCTTGTTTAGTGAAGTTGTTTAAAATTCCTCCGAGGGAGGTCGAGGTTTTTTAATCCCTTTGAGCCAAGGGATTTTTCCTCGTTAAATTCTCGTGCACTTTACTATTTCGCAATTCCCTTTATCCCACACTAGAACTCGGCGAAAAACTGCCACGGTTCCACACACACACAATTCACCCCCCCTCTTGTGTTGCTAACCGTTTTCATCAGTGACGGTAGAAGGCATTTTAAACGTGGGCATTTTAATGGTCATAATAACAAGTCCCACCGAGGATATAAACGGGTCGAAAGACCAAATTACAAGGGCAAGGGCAAACAAAAAGTCCATCAAACAAATCGCCCTACAAAACCCTCGGAGAAGACGACTTGTTACAAATGTGGCATGACGGGACACTGGGCTAACAAATGCCTTACTGCAAAGCATCTTGTGGAATTATTTCAAGCTTCCATGAATTTAAACAAAGGCAAAAATGTGGAAGCGAATTATGTCAATGACACAACTCCATCTCTGCCAAAATTCGATGTGTCCGACTTCTTCATGGATGATAGCATAATGGACGATGCTTTTGCCACTGATCAAAATAACACAAAATAAATTATAAGACTTTTGCATGTTGTAAAATAGTAGTTTATGTTTTCATGTATTATGTACTTTTTCTTTTATCTTGTTTTTAAATAAATGTGTGTAAAATATGTACTCTTATGTTAAATAATATGCATAATTTGTGGTTAAGCTTATGTTTATTTACATATATTGAAGATATGGATCACTCAAGTGATAAAGAGCTATGTCTGATAGACAGCGCTACAACGCACACCATTTTGAGAAATAAAATATATTTTTCTCAAATGACTTTAGTTGAGGCTAAAGTCAATACAATATCAGGTGTTGCGAAGCTCATTGAAGGCTCTGGGAAAGCATATGTGATGCTCCCTAACGGGACAAAAATAATTATAAATGACGCTTTATACTCCAGCAAATCGCGGAGAAATTTATTAAGTTTTAAAGACATGCGTCAAAATGGTTATCACATAGAAACCATGAATGAAAACCAAAAGAAAAATCTTTGTCTTACGACAACTAAATCTGGCACTAAATATATTTGTGAAAAAATGCCAGCTTATTCCTCGGGACTATATTTCACTCATATTAGTCCATTTGAAATAAATTTGGTTTCTAACACAAAGTTAGATGATCAGAAAACATTCATGTTGTGGCATGACCGTTAGGTCACCCAGGCCAAGTAATGATGCATAAAATCATTAAGACTTCACTTGGACACCCATTAAAGAATATCAGGGTTCCATTATCAAGTGATTTTCCTTGTAAGGCCTGTTCTCTTGGCAAAATGATCATCAGGCCTTCTAAGAGCAAAATTGGAACTGAATCACCTGCATTTTTAGAAAGGATTCAAGGAGATATTTGTGGGCCGATTGCCCCTCCATGTGGACCATTTCGATATTTTATGGTGTTGATTGATGCTTCAACACGTTGGTCACATGTTAGTCTTTTATCGACTAGAAATTTAGCATTTGCTAAACTCCTTGCTCAAATTATACGATTAAGAGCTCATTTTCCGGATCATTCTATAAAGAGAATCCGACTTGACAATGCAGGAGAATTTACATCCCAAACATTTAACGACTATTGTATGTCGATTGGGATTGATGTGGAACACCCTGTTGCTCATGTCCATACACAAAATGGTCTTGCTGAATCTTTGATTAAACGATTACAATTAATCGCTAGACCATTATTAATGAAGTGTAATTTACCTTCATCAGCTTGGGGATATGCTATTTTGCATGCAGCAAATTTAATTCGGCTTAGACCGACTGCATATCATGAATATTCCCAATGCAATTAGTTACTGGACAAGAGCCAAACTTAGCATACATAAAAATATTTGGTTGTGCTGTTTATGTTCCGATTGCTCCATCTCATCGTACAAAAATGGGTCCTCAAAGAAGGTTGGGAATTTATGTTGGATTTGAATCTCCCTCAATAATAAAATATCTTGAACCGATGACTGGTGACTTATTCACCGCACGGTTCGCTGACTGTCATTTCAATGAGACAGTATTCCCAACCTTAGGGGGAGAAACTAATAAATCAGACCCAAGTACGAAAGAAATAACATGGAATGCAACAGGATTATCACACCTTGACTCTAGATCAAATATATGTGAGCAAGAGGTGCAAAAGATAATCCATTTACAAAATGTTGCAAATCAATTGCCTGATGCATTCACAGATACAAAGAAAGTGACAAAGTCACATATTCCTGCTATGAATGCCCCTGCCAGAATCGAAATTCCAGCAGAGAATTCTGAAAAATCTCTTGCAAATGATTCTTCTATACGCAAAAAGCGTGGCAGGCCACTTGGATCAAAAGACATAAAACCAAGAAAAACTAAAAAGCAGGAATTGATCTGTGATGCCAAAGATGTTCATCCTTCTGAACAAGAAAATGAACAATTTGAAAATACTGGCATAGAAAATGATATAGACAAAACAAACATCTCAAATGACGATCCAACTTTCTTAAATGAGGAAGATATTGCAGATAATGATAGAAATGTAGATAATTACGAAATTTCAATAAACTACGTTTCTACTGGAATGCAATGGAATCGAAAAGATATTGATATTAATGAGATATTTGTCTATGCTGTTGCCACGAATGTAATGAACGAAAACAATGACAATGAGCCAACATCAATTGAAGAATGTCGGAAACGACAAGATTGGCCAAAATGGAATGAAGCTATTCAGGCTGAATTAAAATCACTTGAAAAACGTGATGTTTTTGGACCGATAGTCCCTACGCCAAAAGGCGTAAAACTTGTGGGTTTTAAATGGGTATTTGTGCGTAAACGCAATGAGAAAAATGAAATTGTTAGATATAAAGCCCGACTTGTTGCCCAAGGTTTTTCTCAAATGCCGGGAATCGATTATGAAGAAACCTATTCTCCAGTAGTTGATGCAACTACGTTAAGGTTTCTCATTGGCATGTCTGTTTTTGAAAGGCTGCAAATGCGCCTAATGGATGTAGTGACCGCCTATCTATACGGTTCACTCGATACAGACATTTATATGAAAGTTCCCGGAGGATTTAAAATGCCTGATGCTTATAGCTCGAAACCTCGAGACATGTTTTCCATTAAATTACAGAAGTCATTGTATGGACTAAAACAATCTGGACGAATGTGGTATAATCGTCTCAGTGAATACCTTCTCAAAGAAGGATATAAGAATGATCCAATTAGTCCATGTGTTTTCATTCGGCGATCAAATTTGGGATTCGCCATAATTGCAGTATATGTATATGACTTAAACATTATTGGAACTCCCGATGAAATTGAAAATACTGCAAAATATCTTATGAAAGAATTTGAAATGAAAGATCTCGGGAGAACCAAATTTTGTCTCGGACTTCAAATTGAGCATTTGAAGAATGGAATTTTCATCCACCAATCCAATTACACCGAGAAAGTGTTGAAGAGATTCTATATGGACAAAGCTCATCCTTTGACTTCACCAATGGTCATTCGATCTCTCAACATACACGATGATCCATTCCGTCCCCGAGAAGACGACGAAGAAATACTTGGTCCTGAAGTACCATATCTGAGTGCTATTGGAGCTTTAATGTATTTAGCTAATAATACTAGACCAGATATTGCATTTTCTGTAAATTTATTAGCTAGGTTCAGTTCATGCCCAACAAGACGTCATTGGAACGGGATCAAGCACATATTCCGTTATCTACATGGTACAGTTGATCTCGGCTTATTCTACCACAAAGATGCAAAAGCTGCTTTAATCGGATATGCAGACGCTGGATACTTATCAGATCCTCAAAAGGCGAAATCACAAACCGGGTACGTATTTACTTATGGTAACACCGCAATCTCATGGAGATCTATGAAGCAGACATTGACAGCTACATCATCAAATCATTCGGAGTTAATTGCATTATATGAAACCGGAAGAGAATGTGTGTGGCTGCGATCTATGATTCAACACATCCAAAATGAATGCGGTATGAAGCCTATTACTTGTCACCCGACTGTGATCTACGAAGACAACACTGCGTGCATAGCTCAGATTAAAGAAGGCTACATCAAAGGTGACAGAACAAAACACATATCACCAAAATTCTTCTCTACTCATGATCTGGAGAAAGAAGGGACGATCAACATTCAACAAATCAGATCCAGTGAAAATCCAGCCGATCTCTTCACCAAATCTTTACCCCCGAAGAAGTTCATGGAACTTGTACAGAAAATCGGCATGCGACGTCTTCATAATTTATACTACCTCCGTCCCTGATTGTTCTTCCATATTAAAGGGGGAAGGTGATTAAGAAAGTGAGAATTGTGTGGTGGAGAGTTGTGCAGAGGAAAGAGAAATGCCGTGAACCACAAATTCTTTGCCAAAAAGGGAAAGTGAAGTTCTTTTTGGGACAGACCAAAAGGGAAAGTTGGAAGTAAATTTAGGGACGGAGGGAGTACTAAATTCAGGGGGAGTATTTGAATGCACTGCACTCTTTTTCCCTTCATCAGGTTTTTATCCCACTGGGTTTTTCCTGATAAGGTTTTTAACGAGACAGTACATCCAAATACAATGACATTATAAGTCGTAATTTTTACCCCTTAATTTCACAACAAGTTTTTAAACAACAAATAACTATTCAAGGATGAACATTCAAGGGGGAGTGTTGTAAATTCCTGAGAATGACAAGTGTGAATTGTTCATCCTTGTCATCAGGACACTAATCCAATTTCCATCCTTGTAATAAACAGATGACTAGGTTTAATATTGCCAGCATATTATGTAGAATGATTCTTTGATGATTCATCACCAAGCTCCATCAGTATAAATAGGGGTTTGGTGATGCCTTGTAAATGTACTTAGAAACTCAGAAATTATCAGTTATATTAAGAAGAAGTGATTTAGAGGTTTTTTATCAATATATCTATCTTTCAAGTTTGGGATTCATCTTCGTTCATTTTACAACATTAAGTTCTTATTTCTCCCTTGAAAATAAAAAGTTTGAAAAAGTTGTGAGAAAGCTTTATTTTCATTGGGCTTGCCATCTTTCCCATCTCCCCGCTCGATCTCCTAGTATTGACACTGATTCCTTCTATCTTCTCCTTATCTCTCCTTTATTTCACCAAATGTGAATATATTTTGTATATGCCACCTCCTTAGCCAAAACTCCTTTGTTAGTGTTGCTTCCAAAAAAGTTCTTCTGCTCAAGAAGCTCTAAATATTCCGCCTTCATTTTCCCGAGTTCAGACAAAATAAATTCATCCGCTCTCCTTCGAAGAAAATGAAGTCTATTCTTACAAAATTCAATTCTTCCACCCACACCCTTAAGCTTCGTCTTCCCCTGCATACCAACTTCTTCCCAGCACAACTCAAACGGCCTCACTAACCTAAGACCTCTCCATAAGCCCCAACTCCTAACAACTACCTCTGATCCTTAAATTCCTCATCCTGAACTCATAAATTTTCGAATATAAATTGTCAACTTCTTTCGCAACCGACCTCCCGATGTAGTTTTATAAAAGCGCTAAGTGATAGCTAGGATCGGATTCACCGACCTCCATAGAAACTCCATTCGCTCTTGTTGATTGAGCTTCCCCACGAGATGAAATTAGTATATCCAATTTTTCTACAACCCAACTTGGGGTACCGGTATATCTCTCCCAAGTTAATTGATGACCACCAAAACAAATGTTCATCAACTTGGTAACCCATTCCGCTTCCCGAAAACCTTGTAGTAGCCATCGTGGATTAGTGGGTGTGGTACTCTCTCCCTCCCTCCCCCCTCTCTCTCTCTACCGGTGGGTGGGCGTAGCTCAACTGGTAGCGAGGGAGTGCCACAAGGGTTACGTCTCGATTTCGAATCTCGGCAACTACGATGAAGGGTTACTATGCTGAAAAATTAGACCTGTACAAAACTGGGCCGGCCCGCTCGGCCCGCCCAGCCCGCCCGCACAAATAGGCGGAATTGGGCATATATATTTACCCACCGTGCCCGGCCCGGCCCGCAATAACATATGAGCAGGCTTGGGTTAGGGTGTAGGCCCGTTCGGGCCGATAAGCCCGGCCCGCTACATTTAGTATATATACATTTTTTAATATATATACTAATTTATTTATTTATTTACATGTACACATGTATATTTATATTTATTAATTTATCTTTATACATATTTATAGTTAATTATATTTAAATTTAACATAGTCAACATATGCTCAACACAACTGGACAACTCATTTTCTTAAGTTTTTAGTTCTTAACAACTAGCCCAGCCAAGTAGATAATATCTACTTTTGTACTTAAAGATGATACTTTGTGCTTGAATTTTTAAATTTTAGCTATAGTTTCTCATTATATTTTTTGTGCAAGTATCTTTATACATATTTATAGTTAATTATGTTTAAATTTAAGTTTTTAGTTTTTAACAACTAGTCCAACCAATATAATATACGTAGTATGTAGTATATTATAGTACTTAAAGATAATACTTTGTGCTTGAATTTTAAATTTAAGATATAGTTTCTCATTATATTTTTTGTGTATGTGATGATAGGTTTAAAAACATTATAAGCGTATTAGCAATTTTTTAAATATTGTAATACTATTTATAAAGTATTAAAAAAAATTATATAATTTTTAAAAAATTAAAGTTTTTCCGGGCCGGGCGGCCCGGTGGACTACCCGGCCCACTCTAATGGGCGGGTATGGACATGGGGTTAGGCCCGTTTTTGCGGGCCGGGCCCGCCCACACATGATGGGCAGAAAATTTATAAAAAACCCGGCCCGAGCCCGGCCTGAACCCATTTTTGTACAGGTCTATGAAAAATGTGTAGGGCCTCTGCAAGTACCGGGGACAGAGCCCCAATCTCTATCTGTCAGATTGTGATTATAGTCCAATTTACATCATCTCATCGTGTCGTCCGGTCGGTGTTGGGGGCCCTCAGGGATGGTCTCTCTCTCTCTCGCATATAGCTATGTTAAAAATAAATAATAAAAAATGGATGTATATTGGTGTCACGGAGAAGGTCACGGGTTCAAAACTCATCGTAATCAAGAATGTTGACATTTAGCTTTGAACGAATACTATTAGGGTTGGGCACTGTCCGCATCAGCCTGGGTTCATTCCAAAATTTGAAGAACCGCCTGTTTTTTTAATTAATTTTGAGCGCGTAGGACCGGGCCGGGTACATCTACAAATATAATAGGTAATAGACCTAACTCGCCCTGTTTGAACAAGTCCGTTCGGTTTGAGTTTTTCGGTTCCTTTACATATATGAAAATTAATTAAATAATTTATCATAAGGAGTATCAGTTATCCTAGTACCATAAAAACATCAACAATAGCTCTCAAGTTCAAACTATAAAAGCATTATCATAGCTAATTGAAATAGCTAGACATTTTAAGTTGAAATTATGTGGACATAATCTACACTTCGTGTAAAACATACTAGTAAGATTTCATACATCAAACAATTCCACCCGCAAACACCTCAAATTGAGGTGGCCAAACGGCTCTCCGGTCAAGAAATTTCTCACGGAAATCGGAGTAGGAGAGTCTACATGAACTAGATCTCAAGGTTTCCTATACTAGGGATCGGAGTAGGAGAGTCTACATGTTTTTCTTTATGTTTGTCTCCCTTTGCTCTTCCCTTTCCGTTTCCTCCTTGTTTTTGTACTTTAACTAGCCTTCTTGTTTTGAATAAAATTTGCCTTTCCTAAACTGAGCATATTACGACAAGTTGACAAAACCCCCCATGGGTTTTCTCTGCAGATTCGCGTCATGGAAGAACTGCAATAGCTAACCCAAATCGCATAAGTTTTCTAGCCTTTTACTTTCCTTATCGCCGAAACCCTGGAATAGGCTACGGAAGAAAACCAAAAGCACTAAAACCGTGATTGTTTACTACGCCCAATATCCTTGCAAACCCTAAATATTAGAAAAAGCAAAAATTATAAATACATAAACTAATACAACAACAACAACAACAACAACATCCAAGCCTTAGTCCCAAATGATATTGAGGTCGGCTAACATGAATCGATATATGATATCACCTTATCACCAAAAGGAAAAGAAGAAAACTAAAGATAAAAAAGATAAGCTATTATAAAAAAAAGATAATATAAAAGAGATGAATATACATATAAAAGATCAAATAAAAAGGATAAGGTAATATTTATATATAAGGATAAAGATATAAAAGAAAAGGAAAAAAAAGAAGAAGAAGAAGAAAGAAAAAAAAAAAGATGATACAAGATCACTCCTCAACACGAATACCCGCCCTCCATTTTGCTCTCTCCAAAGCCATACCCTCATCCAATCCAAGAAGAAGCATATCACTTCTGACTCCCCTAACCCACGTCTGTTTGGGCCTTCCTCTCCCTCTCTTCCCTACCTCTTCTCCACACATCTCAACTCGTCTGACAGGTGCATCACTCGGTCTTCTATGCACATGACCAAACCACCGTAGGCGTGACTCCCGCATCTTATCTTCAATAGGTGCTACTCCCACCCTTTGTCTAATTGTCTCATTCCTCACGCGGTCCTTTCTAGTATGCCCACACATCCAACGCAGCATGCGCATCTCTGCCACACTCATCTTTTGAATGTGACATTGTTTCACCGCCCAACACTCCGTGCCATACAATAATGCCGGCCTAATTGCTGTCTTATAAAATTTACCCTTCAGTCTAGTCGGCATACCTTGATCGCATAGAAATCCTGATGCACTCTTCCACTTCATCCACCCTGTTCTGATTCTATGGGATACATCTCCATCTAACTCACCGTCCTTCTGAATTATGGAGCCCAAATAACGGAACATATCGCTGACTGGTATCTCCTTACCATCTAAAGTAATTCCGCTATTACCACTGCTTCTACCTCCACCAAACTTGCACTCCATGTACTCTGTCTTGCTCCTACTTAGTCTGAAACCCTTGTTCTCCAATGTCTGTCGCCATACTTCCAACTTTGCTTTAACCCCTGATTGCGTCTCATCAATCAATACAATATCGTCGGCAAACATCATGCACCACGGTATATCGTCTTGAATTGACTTTGTAAGTTCATCCATGACTATGGCAAATAAAAAAGGGCTAAGAGCCGATCCTTGGTGCACTCCGATAGTAATAGGGAACTCCGCAGTCCTCCCTACACTAGTACGGACACTTGTAGTACAATCCTCATACATATCCATGATGATGCTGATATACTTGCGTGAAATGCCTTTTCTAGTTAAGGCCCACCAAAGAACTTCTCGAGGTACCCTATCATATGCCTTTTCTAGGTCAATGAACACTAAATGCAAATCCTTGTGAGCGTCTCTATACTTCTCCATAAGTTGCCGAAGAAGGTGAATAGCCTCAGTTGTTGAGCGACCAGGCATAAAACCAAATTGATTCTCTGAGATCTTCACCGTTCTTCGAAGTCTTTGCTCAATCAATCGCTCCCAAAGTTTCATGGTATGACTCATAAGTTTAATCCCCCGATAGTTGGCACATTCTTGTACATCACCTTTATTCTTAAATAAGGGAATAAGAGTACTCTTTCTCCAACTCGTTGGCATCTTGTTGTTTCTCCAAATTTTGTTGAAGAAATTTGTTAACCACTGAAACATCTACAAATTTGACATGATAAAAGTAAATATACATTGATAAAACTCAAATTACTTAGTGACTATAAGTGAATGATAGTCATTTACCATAGTTTCCTTAGCAACATTAGTCACCTGCAGCATGCCAATCATTACTTGGTCAGTTTCAAACTAATATGAATGAAGTATTGTTTTAGTAGTACTTCTATGAACTACTGGAAGATAACAATAATTCATTGAGCATACACCCCTTTAATGCATAAATCATGTTAATGGAATAAAAGTACCATTATTCATAATGAAGTTGACATGACAACACAATTAAACATGGAAATAAAAAGTCATACCTTGAGAAATAACTATTCTTCCCTTGTTAGCATCAGGTGGATCTATGTCATAGCTAGTCCTCTTATTTAGACTGGTATTATCTTTTTCATCATCTAAGTATACATTCAGATGCCAAAACTAGAAAATACACAGAATAAATTGTTTCCTAAAAAATGAATTAAGAAGTATAATATGACTTTAATTTTTACATATTATACACCATTATCTCATATCTGTATCAGAATCTTCATCGTTTGTAGTCTACCATGTAGCCATTAAAAGAAGTGATTGCACAATATGGGCCATGTGCTAATAAGTGTTTTCATAACACTTGAGTGATTTTCCTGGGACAGTGTTGTCACCTGTAGATAGAGATAATATAATTAATCACGTATGGTAACATAAAAAAAACATAAGAATTAAGCAAGCCTGGTTTTCCTGGAAAGTCTTTCTCAGACTCTAAATCATAGAATGAATTTCTTTTTCTGGATTGATGTCATCATTGTGCTGTTTGCAACTTTTCTATGGTAATCACTATCACAGAAATATCTAAAATTTAATTTAGACTTCAACGTAATTAATTAAAAAAAAACAATGTTGAAATACTTAATTATGCGATTAACTGTTGTACTTCATCACAATTGTTCAACACAAAAAAAGTGAATCTCCTCCCATTCATTTGTTGAAACTAATTTCGGAGTTGCCTTTCCCAGTGCTTTGCCTCTTGTTATAAAAGTAGACAAACAATCTGGAGATGGATACCAATTGATTTCCTGATCCTTTTTGTATATAGCAGGTTAGTCCTATAATAAATGATGTATTCCTCTTTCATTACCTGCTTCTAACAAGACGAGATAGAAAGACCTAGATGCCTTTTCCCAACATCCACATAGAACACATAATTAACATAATATTATATGAGTGTGTAGTGTATCTAAGTGATGCATACACTTACTAAACTCAATACGATGCAAATTATGTTTTAATTTGACAGAGATATGTTAAAGCGTGACAGAAATTGACATGATAGAAGTTAAAGCACACCGATAAAATTAATAGAAAAATAAAATAAAAGTATAGTATAATAGAAATATTTTTTTAGCTAAAATGTTGTGAAATGTTGTGATTTTTGCTTTACTTAAAAGAGGTGTATCAATCTGGACCATCATTTTTGTAATAAACACAACTAAAAACTAAAATGATTTAGGTAGTAGCTATCCATCAATTTAGATACAATCACTTTTTTGTATGTGATAGAGACATTGGGAGGCAGCCAACTAATAATCATAGTAATATTAGTTACTATAGCAAAGTGTACTACTCTATGAGAGGGAAGGGGAATATCAAGTAGTTGTTGAGATGTAAAAGGGGACGGGAGGGATACTATAAATAAGTAGCTATAGTTGTAAAGGGGGTACGCTAGTATTATCTTGTTGTACTGGGACTGGAAAGTTGGCAATCTTTAACTGCCTTTGACTTTCTCTGTTCTGTAACGACTTCCTTCCTAAGACTGTTAGCTCATTTCTTTAATCCTTACATTCTTGAATTACTCTGAAATAGCTAGTTACCTATTAGTATGTATTTATTCATGTGCATGTAAGGCTGTGAGCGAGGGTCATCCCTTTAAAACGGAAACACTCATGCTCAGGCAATACAATGACACATAAATCTCTAGTCATTATAGAGATTGAAAAATAAAAAATAAAAAATTAAAATTTAAATAATCAGTACTATATTGATATACGAAAGAAAAATGAAAGGATCCATGTTAAAAGTCAACTGGTATCCGACTTACAATTGTCTCGTAAATTTTATTCAAAATTAATAATTGACAAACAATGCTTGGTTCCAGAAAGGGTGTTTGCCCAGCACAGTGCATATCAAACCTTGAAATCAACTAATCAAATTAAAGTCAAAACTGACCCAATCCTAGAAATTCAGTATTTATGCAAACATTCAAACAACCAGATGATGAATTTTAGGATTAATATTCCTAACCAGATGAAAAAAGCTTGTGTAGAAAACCAGATCAGGATCGGATGAGATGACGAGGCTTGAAGGAGAAGGGGGAGACCAACCCCCTAAAAAATATGTTAGATTTAAACACATTATATAAGTTTATAAACTGAAAAAATAGCAGAAAGAAAAATTACAGCAGCTTTCAAATAGTACATTACCTGATTAATAATGTCTGGAAGAACTTTTCAATAACTCCAAAAGGAAGGGCCACTGAAGTAGGAATTTCAGTCCAAGATGCCACCTGACCTTCATCTTCAAATTTACAACGTTGCACGATTTAGCTCCATCCTAGGCATATACAAAAGATTACACCTACAGGGAAAATATATCACATAGGACCTGATTCTTTTTTAAGAACAAGATACAGAGTAAAACATAAAGCAATTCAAATGCTTGCCAAAAGTAACATGAAAGATTCTCCAATTCATTGGTGCTCAATCTGCAGCACAAGCTAGATACTACTAAAAAAATTAAAGGTTCTACATTTCCAAGAGGTTCACTTGAGCTTGTCTGGACTGGCTACAAGATCTGCAACAAGAGCATTTCTGTTTTTTCTGCCAGAACCATTATTTAAGAATGGGAGTGTCTCAGGATTTCTTATCTTTGGTCCCTCACACGAACTCTTGCACGAAGCGTATGGATAAACTTCTAGGACTTTAAAAAACTGTCAATTTAGAATCAAACCCCTCCTAATGTATGCTAGAAAAAGAATAAATAAGGAAATAATCTAACCTAGAAAATATACCACAAGGAGGGCGAGGTAGCTGGCGCCAGAAGCTAAGGTGGCGGCAAGACGTATGACTTTGTGGAAAGGGGATCGATTGAGATCTTCAAACTTCGAGGGATGAGGGCTTCAATCGATGTAGTCGAGTGAAGGAGACTCAGCTGCGGCGGGAATAATCATAGCAGCGGATGCAAGAACCATATAGGGTGTATAGTACCCAAATCATACATGTTTAGGTTTTATCCTGACATTTAAACAAAGAGGTAATGAAATTAAGGATAGATATTACTGACCTGTTAAAGATGCGAAGTAGAGAATAAAATCAGAATGAGATGATGAAGCTTGAAAGAGAAGAGCAACAATATGAAGCTCGAAGGAGGAGGAACATCGGCCCAGCAACCACCGTTAGCTGAATCGCTGATTGAAGTGCTCTGGCCGAACTGAGTCGCTCATCTCGTTGATTGGGTGTCCTTAGCTTTTCTGGCCGATTGAGTCTCAAATTCCTTTACAGCTGCATTTCACTCTCGTGGTATTTGCCGGATGAAGAGAGCATCGGAAAAGAAAATGTGCGTAGGGTTAAGGGGAAAGAAGCGGGAGGTTGAAATCATTGGGCGGCAAAAATGAATACTCCCCTAAAAGTGTTTAGCGGCAAAAGATAAAAATTCAAGGAAAGGAAAACGTGCATAGGGTTAAGGGGAAGAAGCCGGAGGTTAAAATGACCGTTTTCAGTCCCAGATCAGACTAGATTTAAACAAACCAGACCAGACCAGATCAGACCAGACCAGACTTCCATAGTTATAAAATACACAGAGGCCAGACGTTTACCAGACCAGACCAGACCAGCAAATTTCAGTCCAAAAGAAAACATCCTCAGAAAGCAGCAAAAATTAAAAATGTTTAAAAGTTTAAGAGGTCTTCCAAAAAAAGCTTAAGAGATGAGAGGCAAAAATGTTAAAAATTATACTTATTTTCTTTTTTAATAGAATATGTTTATATTTTCAATTGCATTTATTAACCTTTTAAAGAAGCTAATAAGTATAACTTTGATCATTGATATATTTTATTTCTTATTTGTAAAAAATGAAAAAAAAAATTAAAAATAAAAAAATAAATATTGAAAATTGAAAATTTAAAGGTGAGCAGCGAAAAATATTACTCCGTAAAATTTACTCCCCAATAAAATTAAAAATAATATGTCGGTAAACATGTTAGAAAATATTAAGTTTATTGCGTAAATTCAATTACGTGTATACACACATTTAGAGGCACCGTAATTTAGTTAACATTAAATATATATTTTAGAGGCGCACATGTGTTATTGCCTTAAGAAACTTTTAGAAGCACATGTTTTGAGGCAGTAATACTTTCGTGTCAAACTTTTGGAGGCACGAAAAGTTTGTTGCTCCCAAATGATATTTTTAGAGGCAAGTCCAATATGGTTGCTCCCAAATGATAGTTTTTAGGGGCAACTACAATATGATTGTCTCAAATGATAGTTTTTAGAGTCAACCATAACTTATATGATGCTAAAACATACTTTTAGGGACAATGGAATATAAGTTGCCTCGGGGGGTTGCCTCTATAGGTCATTTTTTGTGTAGTGCCCCAGGCGGAGGGATGACGCGTCGCTTACGGGCGACGACCTAGCTATAGCGATATTCATATTTCGATTCATGTCATGTGATGTGACTAGGTAATACTGTTGGCCGTCACGCGCCTACCACAGCACCCTCCTCCTTTATCCTGGCTTGGGACAGGCATGAAACCAAAATAGTAACACATATTCGTTAGTGAATTAATAAATGATGACCTCACCATAAAAATAAATTATCAAAATGAAGCCTCACAAGGCACAACCCATATGACTTTATACTGAGTCATATATGTGACTATAAGTCTATATAAATAAATACTCTCGGTACCTTAATTAATATTCACGCTATATTTTTTACTTTATTTATCATTTAACCGCATATTTTGGTCTTTTGGTTCATTAACGATATCTTTTGATACATTATTGGTCAATTTATGTACTTTACAAAAAGTCTCCATCACAAATTAACTCATCCGGTCCCACTGAGTAACAAATATAATTCGACTTTCACCACCAATTCAAAGGGAGCGCGAGAAAGGTGTCTTAAGAGAGAAATAAGAATAAGATATCACCATTGATTACTTCAATCCTACCGTTTGTGCTATATACAAAGAAATTAAAACCTCCATCCATTATTTCCGGCAACGTGCAGGAGTTTTAAAAGGTAATATACATTTCAATAATTATGGAGGGGCTTATTAGTAATATAATGTACGGGAATGATTGATACGCATGGAATAGAATTTCCCTGTGATGGTTAGTTTCCATAGGGTTATGCTTCGCGCACCTATTAAATTGCTGTGCGCACCTCTCTTTGACAAAAATGTCCCCGTTTACGTATTTTTTAGCAAAATGAATCCACGTACATCTTTTTTTTTTGTTTACATCATTTGTAAGTTAAACACTTACGGAGTCGGAGTATATGAACATTTATATGGGATGGAGGGAGTATCAACTACTCCGTATTATCCATATACCAAGAATCATACGAAGTGTGTACTTTAAAATTAATTTTTTTTTAATATATTTTATAAAATTGGACTAGAAATACTCTATGACGTTCTTTGAATCATTATGTAATTCTTGTTTTGTATGTATTCTTGCTCAAAATAAATACGGAGTATGAAACAAGATAAAAAATGTACTGATTTTCCTATATTATTATACTCCCAAACAAGTTTATTATGCGATGAAATCTAGGTTGTTTGGTACAAATTAAATACGGAGTATGTAAGTTTATTGTTCGGCACACAATATTCATATACTCCGACTCCGTAAGTGTTTAACTTACAAATGATGTAAACAAAAAAAAGAGATGTACGTGGATTCATTTTGCTAAAAAATACGTAAACGGGGACATTTTTGTCAAAGAGAGGTGCACACAGCAATTTAATAGGTGCGCGAAGCATAACCCTTCTTGGTATATGGATAATACGGAGTAGTTGATACTCCCTCCATCCCATATAAATGTTCTCACTTTTCTGTTTTGGACGTCCCACATAAAAGTTTTCATTTCTATTTTAAGAAGTAATTAATATTGTTAAATGATAATTTAATCATCAAATATTTAAAATAATAAATTTATAACATCAGATTTATCAACATCAACCCCATTAATTATGTTATATAACTATGAAAATTATTTCTCAAAATATATACTCGAATTATCTTATTTAATTATTGTCTAAATAATTGTGTCTTTTTGCAATGTGAACCCTTAAATGGGACGAATGTAGTGTTATTTTGAGTTATGTCCCCAAAAATAAATCATTATATTTGAAAGTTAAAAGATGTACTCCCTCCGTTCTCTAATAGATGGGAGTATAGAGTTTGACACAAGTTTTAAGGAGAAAATAATAGGGTAATGTAAAAGGTGTAATGGGTTGTGTTTGAATGAAAAAGTAGGAAAAAGAATGAAAAAGTAGGAAAGAGAATGAAGGTATATAGGTATATTTAATGGAAAAACTTTCTAAAAATGGAAAGAGGGACAAATATTAAAAAACAACCCAAAATAGAAAGTGAGACATCTATTAGAGAATGGAGGGAGTATAATATAATTCACCTCGACCACAGGTACTAGAAATCAATGCAAGCACCTTTTTTACTCACATATAAAATTCAAGTCTAACATAATTACCAAAAAATGTAAGAATAATTTAAATCTTAATCATAAAAATAATTGAATCTTAATCATAAAAGTTAAAGACTTTGTGGAATTAAGAGATCGCTAGAATCATATAACTAAGACTTAGTTTGCAAACTCAAAAAAAGCGCTTCCCAGCTTTTGACTAAAAAAAACTAAAAAGAGTGTTTTCAAGTGACAACTTCTAACTTAAATTAATACTTACAAGTTGAAAGCTAGATTCTGTTTTTTTTCTATTACACAAAAGCACTTATTTTTACCAAATACTACCAACTTTTATTTTTCAAAATCATTTTTTCTCAAACACTATCAATTTTTACTATTAAACATTTTTTCCAAAATCACTTTAAACAGTTCAAAAGCACTTACTATTTATTAATAGTGTTTGCAAAAAAACCTAAGTATATGGGAGTTCTTGTAAAAAAAAGTATATGAAAGTTTATGCGTGTGAAATTGAAGAGGTGTTCTTTGAAATAAATACATTTTTATTATTATTTCTTTTAGTTTAATTAATACGAAGTATGTAGATATCCCTGTTTCTTACCCCTAGTTTTTTGTTATACATGGTAATTTAAATGCATGAACCATAATTTTAAAATAAGAAAAGTAAACCAAAAAATTAGAAGGTACTTGGAGGACGGAAAAAAAGTACTGGTAAGGGCTAATGGGCTAATCCGTTATTGCTCAATGTACCCCGTATGAGCTAAACATATGGATTATGAAACAAAAAAAAAAAAGTGATGCGCAGGGCAAAGCTGTCCATATCAGTAATAAAATGGGTGCGCTTAGAAATCTTTGAGGCGCGCGGAGAAGTTCCTTTTCCATATCCTTTAATGTTTTATTATCAAATTATTTTCCATAAAAAGCTCCTTAATTTGAGTTCGTACGCTACCCTTAAACATATTTACAATAACCAGAACTCTTGAGAAGTTAACTTAATTATGCTCACTAGAAGCTTTGATTGATTCTTTGAAAATGTACTTTAGTTATTGGAAAAAATCACACCATTAATCTAACCTATTGGGGTTCTTCTAATATTAATCCCACATATGAGTAATTCCAATTTAATCCAATCTATATAGGGTATCTTCTCAAAATAAACCCCAACCTGAATGAATCAGGTTATCCGGTCACCTATCACACGTGTCTTATTCCTATTGGGTTTCGACATTTTAATCTTTTTGTTTTAGTGTTTTTTATTTCTTTACTCTATAGGACCGCAGTTCCTTCCCTTCCTTCCGACATCAGATCAGCTCGTCTTTCTCCCTCACCTCTCCCCTTTCTTCTTTCGCCTGGTCAGCTCCTCCTCTCCAATTTCTTGTTCTTTGATGCCAGCCCTCCGTCCGTCCTAGTGTCGCCGTCAGTCCGTCCATTTACCATTTCACCCCAGATGGTCTGATCTCCATGAACCATTGGTTGACTGTCATTCAATCTATGTCATCGTCCGTGATGTACAATGTGAAGTTAGTTTTTGAATTGACCAAAATAACTTGTCCACATCTGAAATTGAAAGAAACAAGTTCACATTTGAGATGGCCGAAAACCTAATTAAACAAAACAAAATGAAATTGAAGGTGTGAAAGAGATAGTCATCTGCGGCGGAGGGAGAGCATAAACAAAAAAAAGAAGAAAAATAACAGAGGATGTGGAGGATAATCCATTGCTAGAGTAAATTTGGATATGGAAACCCATGGCTACAGCTCAATTCCATCATAGTGGAATAAACTCAAACAGAAGAGAAGACAGATGGGGAAGGTGTCCGCAAAGCCATCTTGCGTTTACTTTCCTTTATTTTTCTTTTATTTTTTAATTTGTTTACCTGTTTAGTAAGTAGTAGGTTATGCTGGATCAATATGAGAAGATTACATATGAATTTCGGATTATTTTAGAATTACACATACTAGGGATTAATATTGGAAGCCCGTTAAAAGTTGAGATTATTTATGTGAATTTTTCCTTAGTTCAGTAAATGCACTATTATTTAAATCAACAATGTTTGATGTACACACTTTTATATCCGCCTTATACTCACCATGTTTGTGAAGTGTTTCTTTTGTCTGGGAACCCGGTTCATAGACAATATTTTGTTTGTGCAAAATATTGTCTATGAATCGGGATTCGTAGACAAAACAAACACTTCACAAATATAGATAGGTACAAAGGTGGGTATAAGAGTGAGTACAAACATCATTTTTGTATTTAAATAGTTATGCACTTTATTTATGATGTAATATTTGATTTTGTGTTGGGGTGCATCCTTTAATAAATAAAATTGTATACAGTGAATTGGTTATAGTAGAACAAAAAAGTTACATATTATGTACATTTAATCGAAATATTATGCATCTTTGGTTTTAAGCACTTTTACATACTATGCACTTTTACATATTTTGCACAATAACTTACACTATTAATAATCAATTGTTGCACATCCACATATAAAATGGCACGAGCTTAAGTTTTAAGGAGCATCAAACACTTTGTACATATCATGCCGCATTATAGTGCATTTTTATATTTATTAATGTGCATCTTCATTTTTACTGTGACTTTAATATAGTATTGAAGTGCATTCGAAATTAGAAATTGTGCACAACACAATTATATTGTTACAGTGCACCAAAAGTGATAAAAAAGAGTTGTGCACATTTATATTTATTATTGTGCGTCGTCATTTTTGCTGTGATTTTAACATAATTTTGAAGTGCATTCAAAAGTAGAAATTGTGCACAACACAATTGTCACAGTGCACCAAAATTCTACAACATTAACCTACACTTTATCCATGTAGTTGTGCACTTGGGCACATTGATATAAATATACAAGAGTATAAACTATCAATTATCACACGCATTTTAAATATATAAATAATACAAAACTGTACAAGTATATCACACTTTCTAAAGCCTGAATTTAACACTCTTTTATAAAATGATATGCACTTTTATATTGTGCATGTTAAATTGTACAAAAGTGCACGTACTATTATATCACACATTCTAAAATTTTACATAGATCTTTTTTACAAAATGAATTACATTTTTCTTCTAAAAGCATTATTGTTGTTTCAACAAAAAGTATATAAAATAAAAATCAACGGAAAATCCATGGAAAAATACAATAAATGCATCAAAAGTTTAAATGAATGTGCGATAGTATATCACAAGTGCATCATTCTTCTTCATATGTAAAAAAAATGCATAATTAGACCTCTAAAAATGCACTTTTGTAAAATACAATTTCATGATATGTATACATTAGTCATATGTCAAAAATGCACTTCTGTATTAAATGTAAAAAAATGTACCATTATGAAAATGAACTAAGGGCCCGTTTGGTAACACTAAAATCAAATAAATTGGCTGATTCTGCTGAAATTTATGAAGTTTTGGCTGAAGTGGCTCTATTGACTGATTCTGCTGATTTAAGAAAAAAAAATTAAAATATATTTCATTAATAAAATAAATAAAAAATTATATGAAAAATAGCTAAAATGGTCATCTACAGTAATTGTAGCCAATACAGTCAAAAAAGTAACTCCAACCTTACTTTCTCTAATTATTACATAATTCAGCATGCGAAAATAAAAATTTCGTGTTTGGTTAAAAAGTTGACTGATAAGTCAGATAAACGGAAAACTAGAATCATCAAACGGGCTCTAATATTATATGTAAAAATAATATATCGATCAAGTGTATAATTAGAATCTTAAAATTGTATCAATTGTTTTAATATAAAAATCGAAATAAAAATAAATCGCTATTATATTACTAAAACCAATTTAGATGATGAAGAATCAGAAGTGCTGAAGAAAAATAAAGACCACGGAAAAACAAAACGTTAATAGAGCCATCTAATATAAGGTAATTAATAACCTCCTAAAATAGTCACCATATATGCATCGAAATGGAAGGTAATCAAGGTATAGTGAATTCTCAATTTTACCCAATCAAGATTAACGTGACCTTTCAAAAACTCATAGCAATCTAATGGCTAAAAACTCTTCTTATTTCTCTCCTAAGATTATTTTCTCACTTGAACCTAAAATTCATACGGAGTATTAGGTATATATATATGAAGGAAATTGTAGATATAATATAGTTTTGGCCTAATTTAAGCAAAGGCGAACCATATCCTGGAGGCAGATAAAGGCACGAGGTACTTCCATGCGATCGTGAAGAGGAAGGCCACGCGGAATGCGATATCTTCTATTACTCTGGAAGATGGTAGTGTTACCACATCTTTAGAGCAAGTTGGTGATGAGGTTGTAAAGTTCTTTATTGATTTATTCGGTACAGGTACCGAATGCCATCATTTTGATCCCACGGTGTTGGGATCTGGTCCCCTAGTGGAACCTAGTATCCATGATAGCCTCCTTGCGCCGATTGAGACAACAGAGATTAAAAATGCTCTATTTGACATCGGCAATGATAAGGCACCGAGACCGGATGATTATTCATCTGCATTTTTTAAGTCTAATTGGGAACTTATTGGGCATGACATAGTCCGGGCCATCAAAGAGTTCTTTCGTTCAGGGAAGTTATTAAAGCAAATTAACCACACGATTATTGCGCTTATCCCAAAAACGAATCACTCACCGAAGGTCTCGGACTATAGACCAATCTCATGTACGAATGTGATGTATAAAATTATTACTAAAATCCTTGCGGCTAGACTCACTCCATGCCTTCCCGACTTGATTGATCTAGCCCAAGGTGCTTTTGTTGATGGCCGCCTCATGTTTGATAACATTTTTCTGGCCCAAGAACTTGTTAGAGGATACATGAGGAAGCGGATCTCACCTAGATGCATGATCAAGGTGGATTTGCGTAAGGCCTATGATACTATTTCTTGGAGCTTTCTTGAGAATGTTCTAAGGGGTTTGGGCTTCCCCGTAAGATTTATTGGATGGATTATGGAGTGCGTAACCACGGCTTCATTCTTTGTCTCCTTGAATGGTTCGTTGTATGGTTTTTTTTAGGGTAAGAGGGGCATTCGGCAAGGAGATCCAATGTCTCCGTTGCTATTTGTCCTTTGCTTAGAATATTTTTCCCGACTTATCAATCTAAAAACCAAAGGGCCAAATTTTAATTTTCACCCCCAATGTGCGAAACTTGGATTGACACACTTGGCCTACGCAGATGACTTAATACTCTTCTCTCGGGGTGACACGTATTCAATTGAAATACTTGTCAAAGCCCTCGAAGAGTTTGGGGATGCGTCTGGCCTTAAAGTGAATCATGAAAAATCGAATATTTTTGTAGGGGGAGTTAATGAAAATGATCTCCAGGAGATCATGGCCCTTGTGGACTTTGGGCGTGGCACATTCCCGGTTAAATACCTCGGTATTCCACTTGCCCCTCTTAAGATTTCTGTGGCGCAGTACTCAGCGCTGCTTGATACTATCTCAGATTTTTTAAAGGCTTAGAACACGAAGACTTTATCCTATGCCGGAAAACTTGAGTTGATAAGATCTGTGATCCAAGGGGTCCAATCTTTTTGGCTCCAGGTTTTCCCGGTCCCCCAAACAATCCTAGATAGGATTGTTTCTATTTGCCGAATTTTTCTATGGGGTGGGAAATATTCTAAAGTGGCTTGGGATGACATTTGTCTACCAAAAGAGGAGGGGGGCCTTGGCATTCATAATGTCAAGATTTGGAACCATGCTCTCCTCTCTCGAACACTTTGGGATGTCCATAGGAAAAAAGACACCCTATGGGTGAGGTGGGTAAACGGGGTCTACCTTAAAGGTAGGAGCGTGTGGGATTTTATCGCACACAATCGTGACTCAATGTTCATGAAGAAATTGAGTCACATCCGGGACCAAATCTTGGAATGTTTTAACAATTTGAATGATACCATTATGGGCCTAAATAGTAGATCCTTAAATGGTAAACTCTGTTCCGGAAAGATTTATGAGTTGTTAAGAATTAAAGGGACGCCAAGAGTGTGGATGAGCTTCATTTGGAAGTCTTATATCCCTCCGAAGTTCTCATTCAACGCTTGGCTTGCTATGAGGAACCGGCTACCTACACAGAATAGCCTTGGTTACCTCCATATTGTTAATCGTTGTGACTTGTGCAAGAGTGGATTGGAAACAATACCACACCTATTTTTTCATTGTCATTACACCTGTAGGGTCTGGGAAAAAATTAAGGAATGGTTGGGCATGACTCGAGAGATGACCATGCTATGCAGCGCCGTGAAATGGATCTTGAAAGATCATAAGGGTTCAAAGATCAAAGGGAAGGCTGTCCGGATTGCGTTTGGTGTCGCAGTTTACTACCTTTGGCACGCTAGAAACGCCAACCGATTTGATGAAAAGGACGTGAAGGAAGAGGAAGTCATTGCAAAAATCAAGCATGTGGTGTATAAAATACTTTTCAATTTATACCCGCATGACTTGATCACATTCTGAGTAGAAGGCCGGGGCTTATATTATATGGAGGCCGCGGTTTTTTGGTTTGACCGCTACATGTTTGCTTGGAGCGCCGATGCATGGACATTATGGATGCCGCGGCTTGGGCACTTGGTACAACGCGGCATGGACATTATGGATGCCGCAACATGTAGCATGGTCTTTGATATTATGGTGTTTGTTTTACCGGCACCTTTTTTACTTTCCTTACAATTTAGCTTCTGATCTGTGTGCATGTATTTGCAGCACCAATGTAGTTTTTTGAACTTCTTGATGGGCCGAGTTTTTTTACCTTGTTATTTTGGCATAGAATAGATTGAATAAAAACCTCCTTTCACCCCCACATTATGTGGGGGTGGGGAAGGTGTTAGGAGATCTAGGACATGTAATGTATAGTTTTCTGTGTGTTAATATATTTTACATTTCATCCACAAAAAAAATACATACTCCGTATAATAATTCCATTATTACTTTTAGTGACCGATATATATATATATATATATATAACTTTTTGTGTATCAAGTCGTCAGAAGTCTGAAATCTTTTCACATTGTTGAAACTATACATATTATTATACGGAGTATTATATATTATACGGAGTATATATTATATACTAGCACCGTACCCGTGCATACGCACGGGAAAAGCAGTTGATCCATACATATTTTTGTTCAAGATCGGATTCAATACTCCGTATAAAAAATGGTTTTTTTTACAATTTAAATCATTTCAAAAATGAAGTATAATAAGTGAACATCAAACAATATAAATTCATACGACAAATGCTCAAAGTAAAAGAAAATTAAAGTAAAGACAATTGACATCATCTATTAGAATTTGCTACGTAATACTTCGTAATATCTGGTATTGTTGGTAATGGATAATGTGATATTGAACTTAATTGTTAGAATTTTGAAAAACTACATTAAAGAAAACTTTTAGTGGGAACATCTAATGATTTTATTTTCTTATCATGTACGTAGTATTAAAATCATCAATTTTCATGTTTTCTCCCTCGATAATGCCACATATATAAAGCTTTACATGACTAAAATATGTCTAGGTAGGAATACTTCATATTTTTCCATTAATAGAGCTGGATATTTATTGATAGGAAAATGTCTTCACATAAGTGTAAAAGGTCATGAGAGGGAGAAATCTTAGAGAGGAAATTCTTCCAATCAATTATTAGTTTGTTTATCTTCTTATAATTAAAAGCACAACATATGTGAGAGAAATTGTAAAGCTTATGTTATCTTTTACGCAGTCCTTAAAAGCACTACGTAAGGAAAAAGAAAATTTTTACGCTCAATTATTAGAACATTTATCTTCTTATATCTAGAAGCACTACATATGAGAGAGAGAAAATTCGCTCAATTATTAATCCGCTTATTTTATCTTATCTTATACTTAAAATCACTGCATATGAGAGCGGAAATTTACCCACTCAATTATTAGTCTGCTTATCTTATATTATATTATCTTATCTTCTTCTTATACTATACCTAAAAGAACTACATATAAGAAAGAATTTTTCCCGCTCAATTATTAGTCCCCTTATAACTTCTTATATATAAAAGCACTACATATGAGAGAGAAATTTTTCCCGCTCTATTATTAATCCGTTTATCTTGTACAAAAAAACACTACATATGAGAGGAAGAGATTATCCTGCTCAATTATTAGTCCATCCGCTTATCTTATATCTAAAAGTACTATGTGTGAGTGATAAAATTTTACCCCTCAACTATTAGCCTGCTTACCTTGTGCATAAAAGCACTACTACATATGAGAGATAAAATTCTCCCGTAGTACACTTATATTATACCTAAAATCACTACATATGAGAATCAAAATTTGCTTGCTCAATTATTAGTTCATTCATCTTCTTGTATACTTAAAAGCACTACATATGTCAGAGGAAATGTCCCCGCTCAATCATTAGTCCGTTGATCTATCTTCTATATTATACCTAAAAACACAGAATATGAGAGAGAGACAGATTTTTTCGTTCAATTATTCATCTGCTTATCTTATACTAAAAAGCACTATGTATGACAGAGGGATAATCCTCCCGCTCAATTATTAGTTCGCTTTATCTTCTTATATTATATTATCTTATCTCCTTCTTATACCTAAAAGAACTACATATGAGAAAGAAATTTTCCGCTCAATTATTAGTCCTCATATATCTTCATATATACAAAAGCACTAAATGTGAGAGAGAGAATCTTCCCGCTCTATTATTAATTCGTTTATCTTATACAAAAAACATTACATATGAGAGAGATAGAAAAAAAATTATTCCTCTCAATGATTAGTCCGTCCGCTTATCTTATATCTAAAAGTGCGTGGTAATGAGAGATCAAATTTTACCCCTCAACTATTAGTCTGCTTACCTTGTGCATAAAAGCACTACTACATATGAGAGATAAAATTCTCCCTTAGTACACTTATGTTATACTACCTCCGTTCTCTTTTAGTTGCAACATTGGACTTTTTTCACTATTCACATGTTCTACTTTGACTACATTTTATTAATTGATATATAATTAATTAAAATTTTAAAAAATATTGTTAAATTCTTCTTATTCTAAATTTTCAAAATATGATTTTTTTAATTTTTTTACTAATAAGGAATGAAAGATATTAATGGTCAAACTTGTGCGTTGGCAAACGTGAAATGTTGACTGTTGCAATTAAAAAGGAACGGAGGAAGTATCTAAAATTGCTACATATGAGAATCAAAATTCGCTTGCTTAATTATTATTTCATTTATCTTCTTATATAATTAAAAGCACTACATATGTCAGAGGAAATGTCCCTGCTCAATCATTAGTTCGTTGATCTATCTTCTTTATTATACCAAAAAACACTACATATGAGAGAGAAATTTTCCCTGTTCAATTATTATTCATTTATATTATATCTAAAAACACAACAAATGAGAGAAATTTTTCATGATTAATTATTAGTTCGTTTATCTTATACCTAAAAACACTGCATATGAGAGACAACTTTTTCGCTCAATTATTCATCGATCCACTTATCTTATACTAAAAAGCACTACATATGAGAGAAAGATAATCCTCCCGCTCAAGTATTAGTCCGCTTATCTTATATTTCGTACTAAAAACACTACATATGAGAGAGAAAATGTTTCTGATCGTTTATTAGCCTACTTATGTTAGACCAAAACGCACTACATATGAGAGAGAAAATTGTTGCAACTTTTTTATGTGTATGTGATATTCTATTAATGTGGAGTGATAGCTTAGAATAAAACTGCATAAATTCTATTAATCTGATATGGATCTTTCTTTAACGTGCATACTATTAATCTGGAGCGATAGCTTAGTACAAAACTGCATAAATTCTATCACTTTTTTTTATTCTTTGCGCAAGATTTTTTTGCAATGTTTTCTCAAAGGTATCACCGTATCACTACGGACTAATAGTGTTCACGGGAAAAACAATCTTTTTAGACAAATAACCAAAGTTTTCTCAAATAAATGCAGTATTTTTAGACGTTCTTTCTCTTAAGAATGAAGAATATTAGAATGAAATTTCAAAAAGTCATTTGTATCAGTCACCGATATGATCATTACTTTCATGGTCCGATTTTGATTTTAGAAACTGTTTGATAACATTAAAATTGATTTAATATGATGAAATTGATGAAATTTTTAGACAAAGTGATTGAAATTAGTTTAATTTATTGATTTATGAATAAATTTAATATAAAATAACCTTCTTATATATAGATAGATGATAGAGACGATGATAAAAAAATGATTTTAAACTATCACAACTTTATAAAAAGTTGTGATAGTTTAAAATAATTATTTGAGAAGTTTCTCAAATATCTTTGTTCAAAAATATTTATTTGAGAATTTTCTCCTATAATCATTTTAATATAATTTTAAGCATAATTATAGTCATTAAAAATTTTAAGTCATAGTTATATCAGTCATTCTTATTCTTGGTTGTATATTATGATTTATTTATTTAATACATAATAATTCGTATCTAGATTCAAAAATGGGAAGGTTTTTTAATACACCTTCAGATTTTTTAAATTTTATATCAAATTTTGATGTCATATGAATGGTTGCAAAAAATTACTCCCTCCGTCCCGTTGGAATGTTCCCGGTTTGACCTACACACATATTAAGAAAATAAACTTACCAGGGGGTAAATTTTACTGTTTGGACACTGTTTGGACACTGTTTGACACTATTTGACACTGTTTTGCACTGTTTGACACTGTTTTGATGTAGGATAACTTTCCATTTAGGGAAATGAGAACTTTCCATTGGGACATCCAAAAAAGGAAAGTGGGAACATTCCAACGGGACGGAGGTAGTATGAATTTTGATATATTTTTTATAAAAATCAAATAAACGATCAAAAAGATACAACAACTTAAAGAAAATGGAGTGTTTAAAAACATTGGGCCCCACACATTTATGTCACGTTTTTTATAACATACGTAGTACTCCGTAAGAAGATGTTGCCCTTTCGTTTGCTATTTTATGTTCCATATTTATCCTTAAAAATAGCCATGTGGCATTTGTATAATAGAGGGGTGAATTAAGGAGAGATTGACACATGAGATTCATTAAGGGTATAATTGTATTTTAATGAGCTATTTCTTTTCTTATATATAAATAGATAGATAGGCTATGGTAGAAAATAAATGTTACGGATCGGAGTACAAATACCCATTCAGGTCTCCCACACTAATAGCCCATTGGCCCCATTTGGTAAAATTAAAATTGGTTGAATCAGCTGATTCTACTGAAATTTATGAAGTTCTCACCGAAGTAACTGAAATAATTATGAGAATTATTATATTTAAAATATATTTCATTAATAAAATAAAGAAAAATATAATCCCTCCGTCTCAATGTCTCATATTGATTGGCAAAGTCAACATTTTTTGGTCAACTAATGTTAAAGTTAAATTAAATGCTCCATATTGATAATTAATTCAAATTTTAATAATTAAAATTTAGATATTCAAAATCTATTTCAAAATCTCTTAAAAGTTGCAAATTCCAAATTAGAATAAAAATAAAAATTGACATCCTAATTAAGTGAATAAAATAAAACTGTTTGATCAAGAAAAGTCAATTTCACAAATCAATTTGGGACGGATATAGTTTAAGAAAAATGGCTAAAATGGCCCTTTACCTTAATTTTAGTCATACTTATTCTGATTGTCACACAATTTAGTACATGAAATCAAAAGTTACATCCTTGCTGAAAATATCTGAGTCAAAACATAAGATCACCAAACGTTTGGATTGTGACTCTGTAAAAGGAAATCCGGGATACCGGGGGAGGCAAACTAGTTAGGTGGCCGGCAAGAAAAGATATATACTCCCTCCGTCCCGTTGGAATGTTCCCGTTCACTATTCATTGTTCAACTTAGGTCACTCCTAATCTTTTACTTTATATACTAGTATCAAATTTTTATCAAAATGAACTTTTCTTGATCAGGCTTTGTAGCGGTTTTAATGTAGTTTCTAAATATGTAAATTTTATTTACTAAAAATAAGCGGAGTGTGAACATGGATCGAGTTGCTTTATCGTCAGTCAAGCATCATAAACCAAATGGGAACATTCCAACGGGACGGAGGTAGTAATATGTGAAAAATTAAAATATAAATAAATAGTTTTTGATTGGGGAGAATTAAAGTAAACGTAGGTTGTTTTCACTTTAGATAGAAATTATCCACAAAGTAATTATTAAAAAAATTGTGAGATACTCACTAAAATCTTTATGATGTAGACATGTTTAATTTACATTCACACTTTTATTCATACGAGCTAGAGTATATGTATATTTTCATGATTAACAGATCTTATTTGATTGGTTTAAGTTTGTTCTTGTCAGATAAAAGGACTAGCAAGTGTATTTTACCATGATATAAGATTAGTCTCGTATGACATGATCTGTTTAAGTCTGATCTAATATAAGATTAGTCGCGTATAATGTTAAATCTAATTTATACTCCTGGCTTGGGTACAAATGGAAATAATTGCAACACAAAATTAGGAAGCTAAGAATCAAGTGATAGGAAAAACTTGCTATCATTAACGAGATTCAATCTTGTCCTTAGGGTTAGGGTGACTCTAAAAAAAGGAAGAGTGAGTCGACTAGGCTATTACCGCAAAAAGAATTAGTGAAGAGCTAGCTAGAGTGGCACCGGCCACTTCTTCTACCTCTATATATTCAAAGAAAAAAAGTACGTTCATCAATATAATCTATATATCATTTGCCTAACTAAAAAATGTTCCATATGTATATATATATATATATGTATCCATCTTGATCACAACAACCCATTCCTCTAGCTAAGAGGAAACAACACAGAGCTTCGATCTGCTTAAAACTTCCTTAACTGTAATGGCGGGGACTTCATCTTCTTTGGCTGTTCTCTGCTCCTTGATGGCTTTCCTTTCTCTCTTTTTCAGCTTCAGCCACAGGTATTTTATTTATGTTTTCTTAAGTCTTCCCTTGTTGATTACATATAAACTCAATTGTAAGTCTTTGATCTACTCCTCTTATAAAGATAAAGACCTCAAATCTCGATCAATAAGTAGTAGCAATAATTTTACCTATTTTTTTTTTGCAAGAAGAAAACTTAATTAACAATAATCAAATCATTATTCAGAGACGAAACAATAAATGAAGGAGGAGAATAAAACAAAGATCACCACTCAGACAAAAAACAAGCAGTTCAATAATTTTAATTAGAGATATTACCCAAAATGAGACTAACAAAGTTTGGAAATTCCAAAATAGGACTTCCATGTTTTTATTCCCAAAATAGGACTAATTACTGTCATGTTTTGGCAGTACCAGACTTCAAACATGACAGTATTTTCCAAATTTGGCAGTAATTAGTCCTATTTTGGAAATAAAATCATGACAGTCCTATTTTGGAATTTTCAAACTTTTTTAGTCCCATTTCCGGAACTTTCCCTTTTAATTATAACTCACATCCTTCTTAGTAAATACCGGAGTGAACTAGTAGAAAGAATTTTGAACACACAAAATAAAGATTCTAAATTATAAAGTTTGGGCCGGGTGGAATGTTCGTTCAATTCCTTGTCAAATTTGATCTTCTGAATTGCGCGCACTAAGTAGAAGTAAAAACAATATGAAATTCGATAACCGAGGTTTTTATGTATTTTCCTCTAATAGAAGTAATCAATGCTTGGAAATTCGTAATGATCGAATTGAATAATAATATTTGATGTTTATTTATTGATTACAGCTTGAAGGAGCATAACGCATCAAAGCATGCTGTGGACGATCCGGAGAGAATTGTATCAATGGTTCAGTCGTGAGTTATCCACAATTTATTTCTCCATTTTAATTTGTTCTGAAATTTTCATCCGTTGCCATATTTGATCATTCGTAATTTTGTAAGTTTAATATCGACTATAAAATTCGATTTTTGTGTAGTATTCCGGCCTGTGTTACATCCTCGATCTAAAACCTAATCAGGCGGCAGGAGAGAGTTTTTTTTTTTTTTAATCATGAAATTAAACTCCATGTCATTATAAGTTCGATTGGATGACAAATTAAATTGGGGCAAAATTTAAACTTCTTATATGTACATGTTTTTAAGATTATTCTTGGTCGTATGTATATGTATGTGCACCCGCTGTGTCACCTGTAAGTGGATAAGCACCTTAAAATTATATATTATATCTGTCCCAATTTATTTTGCAAAGTCAACATTTTTTGTTCAGTCAATGTTAAGGTTATATTCACCTATTAATAATTAGATCAATTTTATTAATTAAAATTTACATGTTTAGAAACTACACTACAACAATCTCTATTGACTTGCAAAATCCAAATTAAAATTTAATTAAGAATTGATATCCTTATTAAGTGAATGAAATGAGATTGTTTGATTCAAAAAATTCAAATTTGCAATTCAATTTGGGATGGAGGGGAATTCGGATAAATGAGACTTTTTTTAATTGGATGTTCCATTGGAATTGCAACATGTCATGGTTGCAATGCATATGAATATATGTGTCTTAAGTTTGTACACCGTATTGCAAATTTATTGTATTATTTTTATAAGAAAAAACTATTTTTTCCAAATTCAAATTGTCAAAAGAAGATATTAAATGTTTAAAAGAAACTTTACATTTACGTTTTGCAAAATTTCAAACATATGTGCTACAATTTTCAAAAAGAATTGTTAATCCCATTTGTGCTTGTGATATTTACAATTATATACTACGTATATAATCTTATTAAAGAATAATGATGCCCATTAAGTGAAACATTTCAACATGTAGTTGAAGACAAAACAATAAGATAATTTACATGTCTTTCCTTAATTAACGTAACATTCCCATTTCTCAAAAAAAAAAAAGCACTACTTTATGATTATTATATAAAAAAAATAACACGTATGAATTACGTTTTATGGCTTATATTTTTTTAAAAAAATAAACTCTATTTTACTAATAGAGTTTCTGCGAACAAAAATATCATTGGTTAAAAATATCATTGTAGATGACGAGTCACTACGAACTAGTCACTAAATATGTCACTTTTTTGGAAAATTTAAAATAAGTCATATTTTGGTGTTTTGAATTTAATTTAGTACTACGTAATATTCATGGAAAAAAACTAATATTTTTTATCATTCCAAGTTTATAATACTCTCTCCGTTCTTTATTAACTGTCTTGCATTCCTTTTTGGAACGTTTTTAATTATTTGTCATCCTTTCCTTTTTTGGGAAGTTTTTTCTATCAAAATACTTTTTCACCCCCACTTTTATTATTTTACTCTTTTCTCTTTCCTACTTTATCATTTAAACACAAACAACTACACATTTTATACTATTCCTATTATTTTCCCCTTTAAACCCGTGTCAAAGCCTAAGGGGACTATTAATAAAGAACAGTGAAGTATATACATAGATTGTAAAATGAGCCAGTAATAAACGAATGATTTTAGTAAAAATGGATAAAATGTCATTTTATGTGCTTTGTTCACATTATACTTTAGTGGCAGTTATAACAGATATGCATACTTTGTTATTCTATGACATGTATTTTAATAGTAGTATTTTTATAGAAACTAGGTAACATACAATATGATAATCTTTTTATATGGTTTTATTTTTATAGTATTTTTATTTTATATGAATAATATTACATGAAGAATCGCGCGCGTGGGATTCGCGGTAATAAGTACTCCCTCCGTCCCCTTTTAAATGGGACGGGAGATGGTGGCACGAGTTTTAAGAAAAGTGAGTTTGTGTGGTTGATATTAATGGATAAAGTAAGAATAAAGTAAGAATGATTTTGAGTCACACAAAGTTTACCAAATAAGGTATGAGACAATTAAACAGGGACATCTCAATATGTTAAAACGGGACATTTAAAAGGAGACGGAGGGAGTAGCACTGATACAAAGTGAGGGCAGTCAATAGAACAAAAGTTTTCCCCTAATTTAAGGCACCAAAAATGTGTGTTTAACTACTAATGTCGGTTAATTTCAGGTTAACGACGCGTCAAATGTCAACTGACCAACATTTACGTTGTTATCATTCATGATTCTAAAAAAGACACTGCATTAAATAATTAAAGTGTTCTTTCATTCACATTCAAAATTCCAATGGAAGAAGGTTCTTTTCTTATCAAAAGCCTATAATATACTACCTCCGTCCCATAATGGTTGTCCACTTTCAATTTGACACGATTATTAATAAAGTGGTTGAAAAGTAAAAGTTGTGGTTGAGATTTGAGTAGAATAAAGTGAATTGATAAGAACCACATATTTCATCTAAAAAAGGAAACAAGACATTCATTTTGAGACAACCCAAAAAGAAAAGTAGGACAACCAAAATGAGACGGAGGGAGTATGATCTGTGGTTTTTTTCAAAAGCAAGGAATCATTACTTTTTTCTTTCTTTATGAGTATAGGAATCATTACTTATTAGAAAGTCACAAAAAATATTACTCCGTAATTGTTTTAAGTCTGACGACGTTATTTAATTTGTGCTCCTATAATTTGTCCGAGCGACGTTATTTTATGTATTCGTTGTAGTCTCATTTTATATTTTTTTCCTGGTTACTTGTTTGCATTTCTATTTTAATTTTTCAGAAAAAATAAAAATGTATTAGTGATGGAATCAAGGTAAGAAAATGAAAAATGAACTATATAAGTGGAGGTGAATAGAAAGTTAAGTAAAAAAAACAGTAAGGCGAGTAAGAGATCTTTTATAAGAAGGGAACTAGTCTGAAAAAATACATAAAAATGGAAATAAAATAATAAACGGGAAGAAGGAAAAAATGGAACTCATAAACATGGAAAAGAAATAAAAATAATAATAAGAAGACGAAACAAGAAAATAAAAGAGTCAAAAGGATAAAAATAAAAAGAGGAAATATTTAGGGAGAGAGAAAAAATGATACATAGGACTGTTTTAAGAAAAATTGTGAAAGGTGGGATTTACGATTTAATATTTTGCAAAAAAACCTAGAATATGTAGCAGGTCAGATCAGGGACCGATGAAAGAAAATGAGATGTAAATGTAAGATTATTCCGGAATTAGGATTACATGATACTATTATTGTAAGAAGATCATTAAAAGGTGAGATTATTAGTTTTCATTTTCTCTAAAATAATGAGACCTTATCACTTTTAGACTTTCGATTATTATGTTAGTGACATTTCTTATATTCAATTTTGAATAGTTTCACTTTTAGTCTTTTGATATTTGTGCAAAAAATACTTTTGATACCTGTCTTTAAAATATTCCATACTTAGTTCTTCAGCTTTAATAAAAGTGACATTTTTAATCATTCAACTAGTGTAACATTGACATTAAGGATACTTTTACTTGGACGGAAATTTTGTGGCCGGTCTGCTCTGTTCCGGTCTGGTCTGAACTGGTCTGGTGTGGTAAATGTCTGCTCTCTGTGTATTTTATAACTTTACAAGTCTTGTATGATCTGGTTTGGTCTGAAAACAATCCAAGTAAAAACATCCTAATTTATAGTTCTTTAGTTATTACGTCAAAATCATAATGAAATGAGTAAAAGTGCATGTATGATCGCATGTGAGTAATTTTGAAGTCGATGATTAAAAGTGTATCTCAAACAAGTCAAAAGAATAAAAGTGAAAAAATTACAAATCCAGTATCAAAATTAAAGTGTTACCGATAGAATAGCTGAGGACTAAAAAACACAAAAACTCGTAAAATAATACTCGTAATACTTAGAGTATGTTTGGAACAACTAGCTGAAAAGATACTTTTGTGAGCTTTTTAATAACTGTTAGCTTTTAGTGAGTGAAAAGATCTTAAAAAGAAAAGGTGATAGCTGTTTGGTAAAAAGCTGACTGTTTGATTTAGTTCGGTTTGGTATACGAGCTGTTAGGACTAATTAATACTAAAAGTCACGACCTTTTCTCAGATGCTACACCCGGTAGCATCTCAAAAAAGATCTTTTAATTTTTGAAAAGCTCTTAAAAAATGTCATGCCAAACATATAACTAGAGTCTTTTAAGGTCTTTTTAAAGAAAAGAAAAGTTAGAAGGCAGAGGCTTTTGTGTGCCAAACATGTCCTTATAATGGTAATGGTGGTGATACTGAATCCAAAATGCACAAGCAGATGACGATTACGTAGAGTGATAACTGTGATATACTTCGTATATATATACGGAGTATTAGGTAGAATTTGTTTATGTATATAAAAAAACATCTGATTTAGTGGATTATATGAGGGTTACGCCGCATTGATGCATGCAGGAGTATCTGGAATGCGACGCAGAGGAGGAAATTGGGAGGGTACTCTTCGTGCGGCACAGGCAACCCTATAGACGACTGCTGGCGTTGCGATCGCAACTGGCATAAAAACCGGAAGTGGCTGGCCAACTGTGCCATAGGCTTTGGAGCCGCCGCAATCGGCGGCCGTGACGGCAAATTCTACGTGGTAACGGACTCGAGCGATGACGACGCGGTGAACCCGAAACTCGGCACGCTCCGCCACGCCGTCATTCAAGAGGAGCCGCTGTGGATCGTGTTCAAGAGCGACATGCTGATCACCCTGAAGCAAGAGCTGATCATTAACAGCTTCAAGACCATTGACGGCCGCGGAGCCAACGTCCACATCGCTTACGGCGCTGGTCTCACCCTCCAATACGTCACCAACATCATCATTCACAACGTCAACATCCATCACACTAAACCTACCGGAAACGCCATGGTCCGGAGCTCCACCACCCATTTCGGCTGGAGGACGATGGCCGACGGCGACGCCATTTCCCTGTTCGGGGCCTCGCATGTTTGGATCGACCACAACTCTCTCTCTAAATGTGCTGATGGACTCGTTGATGCTATTATGGGATCTACTGCAATAACCATTTCCAACAACTACATGACCCACCACAATGAGGTTATTTATACTTGCCCATTGTTTTTTGTGACGGTCAACATTTTACATTTGTCAACGTGCATCTTTGATCGTAAATATATCTTATTCTCTATTAGTAAAAAAAATTTAAAAATCAGATTTTGAAAATTTGTTATGAGATAAAAATTTGTTATGATAACACTAGTAAGATAAATTAAAAATCTGGTAACACATATTATGCGTTCTCAAATTTATTCGAGAACGCACAAATGCGCAGTTATCTTCAAGAATTAATTTGAATGTGTTCCCGATTGAATTTTTACCTGAAATTTGGTATGAATAAACTAGACTTGGTGATTACGATGCTCAAAAAATATCATCAAAAAATTCCACCGAGAACTGTCCCAAATCGCGACGGTCGGATAGAACCTCCTATAGAAGGACTTAATTGACCTTTTTATGAAAGTTCGAGGACCTATTTGACAGTTTTCCCCTTAAAAAGGAATGAATGGAGTATAAATTTCATATACTTTTATTATAATTTTTGTAACAAAGAGTATTTTCATATTACTTTCATATTATAAATACTTAAGTCGATTATAATTACTCTTTAGGTCATCAGCCCTTCCTAGATTGCCTTTATCTGCCCTTGGCTTGAGTTCCAAATTGATTTGCAAAATTGACTTTTTTAGTTAAACAATTTCATTTTATTTACTTAATTAAGATGTCAATTTTTAATTATATTCTAAATTAGAGTTTACAACTTTGTAATGATATTTATGTAGTTTTCAAATGTGTAAATTTTAATTAAAATTTCAATTAATTATCAATGTAGATGATTTAACTTTATGACCAAAAAACGTTGAATTTACAAATAAATTTGGGAAGGGAGTAGTACCCAATACTACGTACCACGTACTTCGCATTATTGAATATAACGGTTCAATTAAGCGATTTGGATACATGCAGGTGATGCTACTGGGGCACTCTGACGCATACACCAAAGACAAGGCTATGCAGGTCACAATTGCGTTTAACCACTTTGGAGAAGGCTTGATTCAAAGAATGCCAAGGTAACAATATGCATACATATTAATTACACCGTATATACAAAAGAAATTGTATAAGTTTATTTATACCTAAATAGGACTTCAGATTACATTTTTGTCGTACCCCTAATTAAATCCAAAATCACCGCGTCCGACATATTAGAAATTAGCGATCTGCATATTCTGGATTTGGGAGTTGTTGTCTTCTTCCTCATCAGAGACCTCATGATAAGTTCGTCAGCGATTTTCCAGTCTTCCATCGCCGCCACCGCTCGTCGGTACCACAGCCATAGCAACCGCCAATCTTCTCCATCTCCGCCAGCCTTCTGCAATTTTTCTTGGAATCAAGTAATTTCTCCTTCTCCTTCCCTCTCCTCCTCTCTTTTCTTCTCCTCTCTTTTTTCTCTTCCACTTCCTTGTTGGTCGTGCTCTGTTTTTGTCCCTTGGAATTCAATTAGATCTGATAAATTGGATGGCAATTGAATAAGGTTTGAGGGGATGGGAATTGAACAAGTTTTGAGGAACGAGTGGTCAAATTTTTTTTATTGGATTTTTAATTTATCTTACTAGTATTATTTTTGAATTTGAAAATTTCATAACTATTTAAAACTGAATTGAAAAAATGTCACAAATATATTAAAATGACAAGATCACATATAATTTTATTACTCAAATGAAGAGCTAGATTTCCACAAATGAAAATTAATGGGATATATCTCAACTTGTATTTCTTCTGATTCATTTGATTGATTTGAATCACAAATTGTCCTGACTTAAGATTCTCAAGAAAATGTCACGTTTTGAATCAGAAAATGTCATTATTATTGATTATTTGAAAAAATGTCTTTTTTATGTCATTATAGTATTTAAAGTTGTCATATTGAGAATGTCATGTTTCTATACGAAATTGTCATTATTGTGTCATTATGAATATACCAAGTGACATTCTCGCATATCAAGTGGCATTCTCGATGGAGGTTACAGGGACTTGTCGGAGAACGGCGGCTTCGTCAGAGGATGGCGGCGGCGAACTTTGCTGAGGCGGCGGACTTGCTGGAGGATACACGGTTGCGCTGGAGGATGGTTGCCGCACATGTTTGGATGACTGTTGCGGCACATGTCTGGAGGTTGGATGAGATGCGCAAAATATGTTACGGCAGTTTCATTAAGGCTAGCTATTATTGTCCAAACGCAAATATTCAGTCCTATTTAGGAAATTTAAAACAATTGGTCATGTTTTTGCAATGGTCTCATGTTTTAGTCCTGTTTTGGAAATTCTCTCTATATACAACCATGCACTCTCACTATGACTATTTATTTTGGGTTTTTTTTACAAATTTAATTGAGATGTACAATAACTAATATCATAAATTTTGGTCTTCACACTTCAACGGCTCTTTGGTAATCCCTGATTTTAGCTTGGCGGCCTTGTCATTTGACTTTTGTTATGAAACACGTAACTTTGATTTATCACACATAATTATGTAATAGTCACAAAGGGTATGTATGTTGAAGTTACTTTTCTGTCTGAATTGTCTGAAGTTACTGCAGAGGGTCATTTTAGCTATTTGAAGTTAGTGTTGAAGTTACATCGGACTTAATATCCTTATTCTCAAAACATCATATATACGACATAGTTACTCCTACTTCTTGACATGCATGCAGGTGTAGGCATGGCTACTTTCATGTGGTAAACAATGACTACACTCATTGGCTAATGTATGCGATTGGAGGCAGTGCTAACCCCACAATCAATAGTCAAGGAAACCGATACCTTGCCCCTGATGACCTTAATGCCAAAGAGGTTCGTGATAATTAGTCGTGTGATAAACGTATTACATTCTTTCTTAGCTTGCCTCTTGCATAAAACCCATATATCTATCGGACTACATTTAATTTTCTCAATGAGCTTGCATGGTCCATTGTAATCTAGGAACCAATTAGTTAAGAGTTAATTGTGCATATAGGATTAAAAGCTTGTCCGTTTGCAGAACTAAGACCAAAAAACTAATTGAACTATGTTTCATATGATTAATTATGTGTGTTTTAGACAAGTATACCCTTGTAACTATTGAAATGTTTTAATTCATAATAAAATCATAAAAGCTAATAAAAATTCATTAAAAATATTAAAAAATTAATAAAAATATTTAAATAATAATAATTTTAAAAAATTATAAAATTAAAAAAAAAATCACAAACGGGGAAAAAATTCACCGCCGCCTCTGCCACCCCAGCACCACCACCTCCGGTCACCGGGGAGAAATGCCACATACATTAGGAATGCCATATTTATGACAGATTCAATGAAAATTTTGGCATTCTCAAAGAGTAATATGCTATTTTTGGTATTTTCAGAAAAATGGTATTTTTTTTTAGAAAAAATGACTTTTTTTACACCGGTCAGAGGTGGTGGTGCAGGGAGGCAGTACAGGTGGTAGGAAAAGCATCCATTTTTTTAATTTTTTTATGGATTTTTACTTTAAATATTTTAATAATTTTTTCATTATTTTGCTATGATTTTAATTATTTTTTACGAATTTATTATGAATTGAAATATTTAATTATGTCTTTGACTACCTTTTACACATATTTAAAGGAGGGGTAAGAATGAAATAAAAAAATAGGTATGTTTCCATATAGGAGTATTACGGTCCTATTTTGGAATAAAAACATAAGAAATCTTATTTTTTATTTTTACCATAGTTTTACTCCAATTTTGGGTAATTTCTGATTATTTAAAATGCTAGGGCCAAACTCTGTCAATATTTAATACACCATAAAAACAAGAAAAATATATAAATAGGACTAAAATATAAAATTATTACCCTAAATAGGATTAAAAACAGGGCGGAGCCATGTACAAGGTAAAGGGGGTCTTGCCCCCCCCCCCCCCCCCCCCCCCCCACACACACACACTTTTTTAGAAAATATCTTTATTATAAATTATTTGTGGCCCCCAAAATATTATGAAGGCAATTAGGCAAGCCATTAGTCACTTTTGTGATGATCAATATTTTTAAATTTTATATTTGGAAGATTTTCAATTTTAATCTTGTAACTTTTGGTTGTCACTATTAGTAATCCTGTCACTTCACTCGCATGCAGAATAAGTCCTCTGACTAATAGATCTTTGCAGTTTAAGGAATTTTCCACCAAAAAATTGTTAGTTTCATCACCAAATCTGCCAGCAAGTACTATTACAGGACTAAAAATGGGCACAAAGTAAATTTATGGGACCAAAATTGAAAATTTTCCTTTATATTTTAATACGTGTATTATATTTCAGCCCCCCTTGTACTACAGTCTGGCTCCACCCCTGAGTAAAAATGTTTATCATATTTTTATTTCCTAAATAGGAGTAATTTCTGCTATGTTTTGGCAGTATCAAACTTTAAAGACATGGCAATACAGTGAATACTCATATTTAGTGAATTAAAACATGACAATTCTGTTTTAGAGTTTTCAACGTTTTTATTTCTATTTCGAAAATTTTCCCTAAAATATAAGCAATGTGTACAAATATGATCGGCATTGTTTTCTTCCAAATGTAGGACCCCGTTCACTCCTAATTGAGAAAGTTTTGTACCTTTAATACGATCAAATAAGTCATGTTTAAGGAGTAAAACATAACTAATCATATTTGTGAACTTTGCTTATATTTCAATCCTATTTGAAGCAATTTTTTAAAAAGAAGGAACTGTACTTTTCAAACCTTATTATATGTAGAAAAATGACATGTATATTACTAATAGAGTTTCTATAGGCAAAAATATGATTAGTTATGTTTTTGGACAAATTATGACTAGTCACTGTGAACTAGTTACTAAATATGTAATTTTTTGGAAAAATTTTAAAGTAAGTCATATATTTGTCTTTTCATAAATGAGTGAGAATTTTTTTCAGTGCAACAAAGTATAGCATTAAAACCGAAAATGCAGTGTAGCAAAGTAAAAGTGATTATTTTTTCATTTTTCATGTTAAACGCCTTTTTAATTTGAACTGAAACTTGTTTATACATATAGCAAAATTAATAATCACCTTAAAATTTTTTACAATAACTTCATGTTTGTCAACACACAAGTTTGACCATTAATATCTGTCACTCCTTATAAGTAAAAAAGTAAGACAATCAGATTTTGGAAATTTAAAGTTAGCGGAATTTAACAATATTTTTTTAAATTTTAATTTATAATACATAAGTAAATAAAATATAATCAAAGTCGTATATGTGAATAATGCAAAAAGTAAATAAAATACAATCAAAGTAGTATATGTGAATAATGCAAAAAATCCAATGTTGTTGCCGTTAAAAGAGAAAGGAGATAGTACTACACTACGTACGTATAAATTAATTACTGGGTTTTTAGGTGACTAAAAGAGTGGACCAAGGACAAGCACAGTGGATAAATTGGAATTGGAGAACAGCGGGAGACACAATGCTTAATGGAGCAGTGTTCAAACCTACCGGGGCTACATCGTCATCCTCATATGCAAGGGCGTCTAGTACGGTGGTAAAATCAAGTTCATTGGTGCCTTCCTTGACCAGGTATGCGGGTGCTCTTGGCTGTCAAAAAGGAAGGCTTTGTTAAATTAAACGTCTATCTATCTACTCCTCCTTTCACCAAATTTATAATGGAACCGGCCAGCTGAAAAGCTAGTTCACTGGGACGCGTCTCATTTTGGATTGTGTTAGTTATATATATACACACGCGCACAAAAAGATGAACTCAAATTTTCAGATTGTTTTCTTCTTGTGATGAACTCTTTATGCACTAATCTTAATTATGTGATTGGTTGTTTGTGTTACGTTTGTTTGGTGTCTTCATACTCTTAATTAACTAAATTTGTTTTTTTTGTGGGTGTGGATTGTGGAAGTAATACTACACCTCCCCATGGACACTTGTTGCCCTTTAATTTAATGGTAGATTCTATGGTACCCATAAGGTACCGTACCTTTGTCCACATAGACCAACCAGAATCATACAGTTGAATTATTTAAATCTAAATTAAAAGGGATTTAATGATTTGGACCAATCAAATGCATGGTAGGTACAGTACCCCATTTTTTAAATGGGTACCGGAGTTGTCACCTAATTTAATTTTTTTTGGGTGTACGTACAAGTGTACAACTTTAAATATATAGAGTTTAATTAATGTCACAAATTTAGATAAATAAAATGTATAGCCTATTCAGTTAACATGAAAGGAAAAAGTGTGTGTCTGTATAGATAAATAAAGTCACAAATAGAGGTACCAAATAAAAACGTACGTGTAGTATAATGTCGATCTGCGTAGATAAATAATGTTACAAATTTAGATAAATAAAATGTATAGCCTATTTAAATAGATAGAGTATTCACAGACAAACACACAATATTGTTTGTGATCAGTGTTTTCACAGACAAAAATAATAGTTTTCACGGTGAAGTGTAAAGCCGTGTATGTCTCTAAAAACGTGTACAAAAAGAATTTCTCTAAATAAAAACTTTGCTTAACCGTACAAAGTGAGAACAAAACATACGCACCCATATCAATTTTCGTCACGTTAAATTGGACATCTATTATGGATTAGTTTAGTAATCATGTGTTCTTAGTTTATTTCGGAAACCACTTAACGCGCCTTTTATAAATAATTGATCGAAATAATTGTCCTAGATATGACTGAAACTCATAGGGTCCGTTTGGTTGGGGGTGATCTCACATGAAGACCGGAATGTGATGCACGGAATGTTACGTTAGATACCCTTGTTTGGTTCACGGGTTTGAAAAAAAATCGGGAAAGTTACATTCCCGGGAATGTAATATGGATGGGAATCTTAAACCCGTCTATGCCTTAGGTTATCTCACATTCCCGGGGTGATCTGATTTTCTTCCGAAAATACCCTCAATTAATGATATCTTTTCATTTAATTTCTTTATATATTCAATTGTTATCAAATTTCATTTATTGTGACTTTATAAAAAATTTAATGTAGTCTCTAAATATGTAAATTTTATTTACTAAAAATAATCTTATTATTGATAGAGATCGGTTAGTTTAATTTCATGGTCTGTCGAACATCGTAAATTGTGTACTACCTTTTAGGTGGGACGGATGGAGTATTGATTATATTTGAATGTCTATTCTCGTTATTTGCATAATTTTTTTCCTTATCATTTTAATTTTTTAAGGTATTTATGTTATAAGAGTTATAGATTATTTAAGTTTTGATTAGTGGATTTCAAAATTTAATAGCAAAGTTGGTCATTTTTTCTTCATTTTGAAAACAACTTTTACGATAAACTTGATCATTTTTAAATATTAATTTTTTTAGATGATAATAAATATATTTATATTACTATTTGAACAAAGTTTTTTTCATTTCTGTATTGGATCTACAACTTTTTACAATTAAACATATTTTACTTAAAAATAATTCAATTAGGTTTGATTTTATTTAATATTAAGATATTCATTTTTTCTTTAATTTTAATCACTTTAGATGTATATTGTAATAGATTTATTCCGTTAAGAGAAAATATTTAAAGGACATAAAAGTAATTCATCAATTTAACATAACCAGCAATCTGACATTCCCTTGATATTAACCAAACACAAGTGGGAATAAATTGAATACATTCCCGTCAATCTAACATACCTAGCAATCTGACATTCACATGGTAATCTGACATTCCTTGAACCAAACATACCCATACAGTTTCCAATATATGACCTTATTAGTTTTTTTCTCAAAATAATACCTAAATTCACAATATTTAATTAATTAATTAATTAATTAAAAAATAAATATTATTCACTAATATGCCCCTAATTGTTATTATAAAACCTTAACATCCTACTCATTTTCTCAAAACCCTAGCCACCAGCAAATGTCGCGGCATCACACGCCCCGTCGTTGTAGCACAACCCGGCCATCACTGCGGTGCCCCTCTTGTCACGGCATTCACCGCGGCATCCGCCAGCCTGTCGCCGCGGAATCCGCCAACCCGTCACCTCGGCACCCGCCGTCACCATCGCTCGACTCTTGCTGCATTGTCGCCATGTTCGTCCGCATGCTTACGCGCCTACCCACGGCCGCCTCCGTCTCCATGCCACGGCCATCGTCATGCCGCAGCGCTACGGCCATCTCCATGTCGCGGCGCTCGGCCGTCGATCTCCATGCCGTGGCCATCTCCATGTTGCGGTGCTTAGCCGTCTCCATGCCGCGGTGCCAGCGCTCCGCAGCCATCATCTCCATCCTCCATCCGCACGGCTGCACTCCAACTCGCCGCCTCCGAGCGCCTGAGCCGCCTGCCTCCACTCTCAATTCTCTTTCCTATTTTTGAAATTATGGTGTGTGGGCATTAAACATGAGCAATGAATGAATCCATTGACGAAGTGTGTTGGGCAGTAAATAAATGCATTAAGGAAGTTTGTTGTGCAGTGGTTATTACTAATAGGGTAATAACACAGAGCAGTAATTTCGCCATGAAACGCAATATACTTAATTAGACGTAAAATAATATAATTACTCGATCTAAAAAAATAAAAAATAAAAACTATAAATAATTTCCTAACATGAATTAGAAGGAAATTAATTTTGGCGGAAGTGCAGTGATTATTATTGGATGTGCTGTAATGGCAATATAAAGTGCAATAATTTTAATTGGATGAAATTTGTGCAAAATGCACATATTTTAAATATGGGTATTTTAATTGCATCATTCAACATTTAAATATAAAGAATTTTTTTCATATTTAGGGAAACTCAATGAGGTTTAGTCATATCCTAAGAAATTTCCTTAAATAATTTCGGTCCAAACCATCATAGTTAATATGGTAACTGTTTTCCATTCAGTTTTTTTTTTTTTGAGGAAAATCGGCTTACATATAACTCAAACCATTTGGAAAGCAGGAAAACAGACAAAATAACTTAAGAAAACCGCCGTCCCGCGAACCAGAGTCGGAGTCAATCACCTCAGTAATATAACTCACTGATCCAAAAATTGGCACAACTGAGCCAGTGACGGTAATCCTAGTTAAATCATCCCCTACCACCAAATCCAAACATAATGTATTACAATCAGAAAAACAAAGAAAACGGCAAAAGGAAATACAAAACCTGCCAGAAACAGAAAAAAACAACAGAAAAAGAAACAGCAACCAAAGGCACGAATAAACACACCACAGCACCAACCCATCTTCATCTGTAGCACCCACACCCTTAACGAGCTTACCCCTCTAAGTCCGTCGCCTCCCCGTTTTTTGTATTATCCAGAGCCATCTCCTCAGTGTCCTGGTTTTGAGTTATCTCTATTTCCCATGTCCGCCTACGCTTTTCTCCCGAAGCTTCTTCACTTTGTTTCAGAACCACTTCCTTATTGGAAGTACTACCTAAGGCTGCACAAGAATAACCAGAACCCGCATAACCCGCCCGACCCAACCATACCCGATCCTATTTAATCGGGTATTTGATTTTTAAAAATATTCATGGGTTAAATATGTTTGAACCCGCACCTGATGGGTAGGGTTGCGGAAATAAAATTTCAAACCCGATAGTACCCGATCCGGCCGAAGTTCATTTTACTATTATTATGCTACAACGCATTCTTGGATACTTTCATTACTACCTGAGTCAGTTGCATCTTCATTATCCCTCAGTGATTTTCCTACGTTTCCTTGCTCCTTCCACCCCTGGCTCTCCCATCCCGAACTCGAGTCCGCCCCAATCAACCATTTATTTTTTCCTGTAGGGCTGGTCCTCACCCCTCCACCTACCCTGAGAGACGCATCAAAACTCCTTTCTAGTACAAGTCCCTCCTCATACATAAGAGGACAGAACTTTTCAGAGTGCCCCATAACCCCACAAATAAAGCAAAAATTGGGAAGTTTCTCATATTGGAAATCTACCCAATATCCTACCCACCCCTTCTTTTTTCAGCGTTGTACCCTTCTTCAGGGGGAACTCCACGTTAACACAAGCTTTAATATGCAAATATGGCCTCCACTTCTCCCCATAATTATTCTTATCATAATCAACAAACTTACCAAAAAAAATTACCCACTTTCCTAGCAATACCTAAGTTCAACAGACCATAGGGAACGTTATGTACCCTAACCCAGAATTCGGCCTCATTCAGAATAATCTTGTGAGGAATATCAGTAGGTTTGATCTCTTTAACAATCAATAGATTCCTCTCAAACTGCCATGGTCCGCCTTCAATCACACGCTTCATATCCATAGGGTGATTAAAATTAAAGATATACTCCCTCCGTCCCAAAAACAACTTCCCACTTTCCTTAATGGATGTCCCAAAATTAACTTCCCACTTCAATACTTTCCTTATTTGGAAAATTATCTACATCAAAAAAGTGATAAACAGTGACAAACAGTGTTTAAACAGTGTCAAACGGTGTTTAAACAGTGCCAAATAGTGTTTTAACAGTGTCAAACAGTGCACTCTACAGTAAAGTCAAATTTATTTCCTAAATATGTGTGTAGGTCAAACCGGGAGGTTGTTTTCGGGACGGAGGGAGTACCTTTTATCTTCTATTTCTTTGATCTCCATCCCTCTGCCTGGTCTCCATGCCGATGCCAACGCCTCTTTGAGGCCTGCAAAATTGATCTTCCGGTCTGCGATCAGTGCTCCAACCACCGAGAACCGCGACTGAGCCACCTCCCTGTCCTCCTCTCCTTCCTCGGCATCGTCGCAGTCCAGTTCTGCCTCCTTCTCCGCCACCTTCATCCGCCTATACCTATCTGCTATGGTCTCCATCCTTGAGCGCAGCAATATGTGATGCACCCCTCCTCGTTCTCGACTTAACACGCAAGCCTCGTTTTTACTTTTTCCGTTCACCACTCCTCTCCCCCTCTTTATAGCCTCAAACCCTTCCCAGGATCGTTACTTCCGATGAAGCACCGCGCCTCGGCAAATCGCCAAGACCGGACCGAAAACTAGCGGCGTTAAGCCCTAGAGACACTTTGGCGAACGTATTCGCGTTTTCTATTCAAATTAAAATTCATTATTTCTAGAAAGAGTATTATTCCTTAATTATTATTCACCATATTATGTTATATTCTTCAACACATATTTCCGTTTCTATGTTACACATTAATTGTGAGTTACGTATCAATTTATGTGCATTACATACTGGGGGAATAAGGGAAGTGTGGCTTTGTTTTTGAAATATCCAAAAAAGGAAAGTGTGACTTTGATTGAGAAACAGAGGGAGTACTAGAATTGATCGGCAAATACACTTGATGTTTGCTCGATCCTTTCAACGATAGTAACTTTATATTACTAACGCATGCGTCTCATGATTAATGATCTAAAGGTGATTGATTCTATTGATTAAACCAATAAACCGCTAGTGTTCAGTTTGTCAATCTCAATAGATTTCATCTTAAGTTTTATTGCTGATGTCACGTCGATATAAGACGTGTGTTCTAAAGTTTTGTGTTGTATTGACTAGTTAGTAAGTGTTATTAATGAACGTGTCTCGTTATTAATAACTACTCTTGATGAATTAGAAATACTCCACGACTTAGTATTCGAGAAGTGATATAATCAAGATCAACGAATAATTCATTAAGTGAAAATTGGCAAAATCAAGTCTTCATCTCTATTGAATTCATTCATACAACTCATTCATTTTAGTGTTTAAGTATTCTCAACTCTCAAGTCAAACATTATTATAAAAAAAACCTTTGTTACAACGTCATAAAGAAGAAATATACATTTCCTCGTGGATACGAACCTTACTATGCTATACGAAGTACTATGTTATTAACACTAATACTGATTTTATTTTACGAAAAACAATGACTTTAGTGCCGTCATACCCTACTACCCCTCCCCTTAGATCATACTAACGGCTCATTTGGCAATGTTTATTATTGGAAATGTGATATGAAGCAGAATCTGGGCTTGGAAGAACAGGGGCAGAAGCCTTCGTGGGTTTACTGAAGGCGGGGACGGGCTTGAGCCCACCTTCGTAGGCTGGTTGTGGGATGCTTGATTAATATTTATTCTTTTTAATTTTCCTGATTTGTTTCCTATTAGGAGTTAATTAGGATCTCTATTATTTGTTTCCTATTTATAGTTGATTAGGATCTTTATTATTCTGTTTCCTAGTTGGAGTTGATTAGGATCTTTATTATTTTGTTTCCTAGTTGGAGTTGATTAGGATTTCTAGGATTTTGTTTCCTAGTTTAAGAATTAGTAGATGTATTTAAAACCCTTGTTAGGATTCATTCTGGCTCATCTTGGAATAAAAGTTGGTTTAGCCTTTTGGCTCTGGGCAACGGTATTTATTTATCGTTGATTATCTGGGCAACGGTTCACCCCGTTGATTTTATTTTTCTGTTCTTATCAATTGGTCCGGCCTGCCAGATCCCGTCCTGCCAGAATGACGAGATCTATCAGTGAACGTTTGTCAGAGATGGTGGCCAAGCAAACTCAAACCCTAGAGGAGCACAACATGCGTCTGGAACAGATCGCCGCATCCCTGGCAACGCTTACCAAGGTGCTCGTTCCACCAGTCACGATGGAAACAAGCTCGGACACGGTTGGCAGCCCCAACGTATTTGCGCACAGCGGCGACGGACAGCCGCACAACGTCACTCCCTCATTGGCTGCACTCAAAAAGACTCTCGCACTGCCAGCGGCGGAGCATTCAACGGTGGTGACTTCACTCGATGCGGCAACAACATTCTCGTTCGGAATTGGACTATGTGGCTCCTATCTTACGACGTTGCCCTCGTTTAATGAAGTAGAACTAATCAGCCGGGTTGATAAGGCTGAGAAACAGTTCGAACTGAATTGTGCTCTGTCGGGAAAGAAGGCGGCAATCACTGTAGTTGCGAAGGAAGGGTCAGCCCTATACCAGTTGACCTGGATACAGATAGGGCTGAGCAAAACCCGATCCGACACAAAAAACCCGATATTTTTTTCGGATATTATCCGAACCGAAGTGGATATCCGACCCGAAAAACCCGAAACCGAAAATCCGATTAGTATTGGGCCTAGACCGGGTGGCGGGTAGGGTTTGTGAAATCCCAACCCGACCCGCCCGAATATCCGAAATATATGTTAGTGTGTACTTTGAATATTTAAATTAATACTTGTGTTCAATTATTTGTGTAATTATTTATGCAATTTGTATTAAATTATTTGTGTAAATTGAATGTGTAGTGAACTAGTGTCTACAACTTTTGTTAAAGTGGCATTCCAACACTTAAACTATCCAATTATAATGTGTTTTGATATAACCAAAATATCCGAAATATATTAAATTATGTAGTGTGTACTTTGAATATGTTAAATTAATACTTGTGTTCAATTATTTGTGTAATTATTTGTGCAATTTGTGTTAAATTATTCGTGTAATTTGAAAGTTTAGTGCACTAGTGTATACAATTTTTGTCAAAGTGGCATTTAAACACTTTAATTATCCAATTATAATTTTTTTAATATAACCGAAATATCCGAAACCCGACCCGATATCCGATAATATCCGACTTCAAAATATCCGAAATACCCGATTTGAAATATCAAAGGGCCGGGCCTAGTATTTAAATTAAAAAACCCGAACGGGTTTAGGGTTCGCAAACCCGACCCGCCCGAACCCGACCCGTGCACACCCCTAGATACAGACACGAAAGTCGGGCATGTCATGGGATGAGCTTACACAGGCATTGGTGGCTCGTTTTGACTCACAGTTTCAGGGCAATTGCTTTGAACGGCTGCCCGGAGCCAAGCAGACAGGGACTGTGGAGGAGTACATCTCAATTTTTCCTGAAGATACTGGGGAGCCCCCGGGGATAAATGTCAGCTGGTTTTCGGATTTCAACCTTGAGGACAAGGTTTTCTCGAAGGGGGGTGGAATTGATATGAAGCAGAATCTGGGCTTGGAAGAACAAGGGCAGAAGCCTTCGTGGGTTTACTGAAGCCGGTGACGGGCTTGAGCCTACCTTCGTCGGCTGGTTGCGGGATGCTTAGTTAAATATTTATTGTTTTTAATTTTCCTGATTTGTTTCCTATTAGGAGTCAACTAGGATCTCTATTATTTGTTTCCTATTTAAAGTTGAATAGGATCTTTATTATTTTGTTTCCTAGTTGGAATTGATAAGGATCTTTATTATTTTGTTTCCTAGTTGGAGTTGATTAGGATTTCTAGGATTTTGTTTCCTAGTTTAAGAATTAGTAGATGAGTATTTAAAACCCTTGTTAGGATTCATTCTGGCTCATCTTGGAATAAAAGTTGGTTTAGCCTTTTGGCTCTGGGCAACGGTATTTATTTATCGTTAATTATCTGGGCAACGGTTCACCCCGTTGATTTTATTTTTCTGTTCTTATCAATTAACTCCAACTAGGAAACCGAATAATAAACATCCTAATCAACTTTAAATAGGAAACAAATAATAGAGATCCTAATTAACTCCTAATAGGAAACAAATTAGGAAAATTAAAAAGAATAAATATTAATTAACCATCCCGCAACCAGCCCACGAAGGTGGGTTCAAGCCCGTCCCTGCCTTCAGTAAACGCACGAAGGCTTCTGCCCCTGTTCTTCCAAACCCAGATTCTGCTTCGTATCAAAATGATTGAATCCGTTGAATTACAAGTGAGGAGAAACGTTTGGTGTCATCCTTTTCGACCAAATAAGAAAAGACAAAAAAAACAAATTACTTTGTGCATTCCTACAATAAGCAAAATGAGCCAAAACTGGCTAGCAAAGGTGCCAAAGGAAGCCTATATATCAATCACATAACATGCAACTTGACAAGTTCAAAAGTACTGTTGCCCTCAAACAGATTCATAAAAACAAAGGTTCTAACTTTCGAGTCAAATGTATACAACATGCTTACTGCTAGCTCTACTACATTAGAAGGGAAAAGTTGATTAATTAACATGTATATAAATGATCCTATAGCCACCAACTAGACTCTCTTTTAGAAGAATCAGTAATCTAATAAATGAGAAACATACAGACAGGTCATATAGGAGTCCCACTTTCACTCCTTGTCTCAGCAGGACTATACATAGCAGACCGATTCCTAGGTCTGTTCTCTTCAAGTTGCCTCACTACTTCTTCCATAGTAGGCCTAACTGTGGCCACAGGAGCACAACACCCCATGGCCAACTTCAGTGCTTGCACAACACCTTCCTCCATCGGACTCCTTATTCCCTTCAATACATCTGCATCAAAAACATCCATTGTTCTTTCCTCCAAAACTGCGCCTTTCACCAGAGAAGGCAAATCAGCACATTCCCCATTTCTTCCCCCCATCTTTCCCGGTTTCTTCCCTAATAATATCTCCAACAGTAGTATCCCAAAGGCGTACACGTCGGTTCTCGAATTGCAATTCTTCATCTTTTGAAGCTCGGGTGCTTTATAACCATCTGCTTTTGAGAGGGAGAGTATCTGTTCTGATATGGATGGAACCATTATCTTGTCAAGCCCAACTTCAGTGAGCCTGGCTATGAAAAAGTCATCCACAAGAACATTTTGGGACCTGATGTTCCCATGGGTGATTGGTGGTTCTAGAGAATGAAGGTGCTCTAGTCCTCTAGCTATACACAGAGCAATTTTGTGCCTCCTTGCCCAATTCAACATTGGCTTCCCCACCTTTGCTTCTGTAAAGAAACATGACACATTATATCAAAAGCGACCAATTTTAATATTTACATGCAATAAATAAGTCCCTCATGCCCCTCCCAAAAGAAACACAGAATAAGAAAGCCCAGTATTTGACCAGAGTACAACCATAGAATTTGAGTAAGGTCAACCTACCAGATATGACTTATGGGCCCACCAATCCTGCATATGCTCTTACATTATACTAGTATTAGTTAGTTTGCCTACACTGAGCAGTGCTCTATAAATGTTTAATTACTAGAGTTAATCAGGCCTTGGTCTGTCACCTGCCGTGCCTAACGGTGCTTAATCTTCCTTCTTCTTTTCTTTCTCTTTTTAATGTTTAATTCGTTTTTTAATAAAAAAAGTTCTGTGCTTTGAGGGGAAGAAAAGCTCATACATCGTATTATAATTCTTAAATGATACAGAGTATTCTTGTTGTAAAATACAGAAATAGCACCTCCATCACCCAAACAAATCTTATTTGACTGATCTGCAACATTTGATTTTTTCTTAGTTACAACTTTCAAAGATCGCGAATCATGCTTATAGTTTTATAAATTACGAGAATTTTAATTTATCATAATTAATTTGTCTCAGTTTTTTGTAGCTATTATTTGAGAATCTGCAGAAAAATTCCTTTTTGGGACCAAAAATACTTGAAGCATGACTTCCTTGGAACTATGGGATCAATAAATAATAAAGTAATTAATAGAAACTCAAAAATGAAATGTGAAGTTTGTGTTCTTTAGTCAATGAAATAGTAATAATAGCCACATACGATGTACGAAGTATATATATTTGCAAAAGATATATTTACTGTAAAAATAGTAATAACAATATTAATAGAAATAGAATGATCGAAACAATGTGGTTTGGATTCCTTAAATAATGGCATTTTATTTTTATGAAAATGCAATAGGTAAAGAGGGAAAATATAGAACACAAACAAATTGCTAGGTAAAGGGTCATTACCATGTAAATGAGCAAAGAGGGTTCTATTAGGCAGATAATCATAAATGAGAAGCTTCTCCCCTTTCTTCCCCTGATAGAAAGCTCTTAATGGAACCAGATTCTCATGGCGAACCCTCCCCAACAGCTTAATCACTGGAAAACAACAACTCATATCCTGACAACTCCCTTCTCTCAATAACCTCAACACAATGTTTCCCCCATCAGCCAACTTTGCCTTATAAACAGTTCCATAACTACCCTTCTCCATCACCTGCCCAGTTGCATTCAGAACATCCTCCAATGTCAAATGCTCCCCTCCCTGGAACACAATCAGTTTCCCTTCCCCTCCATTTTCATCAAAATCTTCTTCCTCTTCTTCTTCATTCATATTCCTTCTCTTCTTCTTCCCTTGAAAATACCCAATCAACAAAGAGACCAACACCACTGCCCCGGCCATCAATCCGATCACTATTCCAGCAGTAATACCGGGGGTCAATCCGGAATTCCTAGCACATGGTTTCATAGGCTTCCCGCAAAGCTCCGGGCTGTTCTTCTCGAAAACCTCCGACCCATATTTCTTTGGGTCGAAACTGGGCAAAACCCCACTGAAGTTGTTGTAGGAGAGATTCAACTTCTCCAGATTCATCCCGCTTAAGCTGGGAGGAATTTGGCCCGAGAGGTGGTTATTAGCTAGGTCGAGCTCTATTAGCCCGGTAAACATCGTCACGAACTCCGGGAAGTTCCCTGAGAGCGAATTTTGACCTAAATCGAGAACCTGCAAGTTCTTACAGGTAACATTGGGCAAAGCGGGCTGTGGGACAGAACCTGAGAGAGAGTTACCGTGAAGACGAAGCAAAACGAGACGTTCACAGAGATTCCAGATAGATACCGGAATAGGTCCGGCGAACGAATTGTCACGCAACTCAACTTCAGAGAGGGAAGAGGTGTAGCCAAGCTCGAGAGGGATGGTCCCAGAGAGGGAATTCACTCCAAGGTAGAGACTACGAAGCGCAGTGAGCTCTGAAATCTCTTTCGGGAGAATCCCGGAGAGATTAGCGGAAGGAAGCTGGAGAGAGACGAGGTGGACAGAAGGGTCTTCGTGGAGCGAGAGACTGCCCCACTGTGGGGAAGAGATGGAATCGCAGAGCAGTGAAGTCCCATTGGTGAAGACCCACTTGAGGCCTCTCCATTGACAGAGAGGGATTGAGGTGTTCCATGAGGATAGCATCAAGTTCTGTGTGCTCCCCTGCAGTGAGGGTTTGATTTTCTGGAGAAGAATTTCTACATCAGAAGTGGGAGGAGGTAAGGGCGTGGACGAGCTCGCAAGGTGAGTGAAGAAGACAATGCAGATGCAGAGAAGCTCCAGAAACTCCATGGAAAGGAGCCAGCAGAAGAGAAAGAAAGAGGGAGCAGTCTGAAAAAGGAAGTGTGATGGTGGGAGACAGGAGTGGAGAGCCGTTTGAGAAGAAATGTTTCCAATCTCGTGCGCCCACGTGTCCCGCTCCTAAAGTAAATAAGTAATGGTCGATGTACGGCTGTAAATTCACCTCAAACTTGGTATTGTATTTAATTTCTTTTTTATAAATGATTATAAATGAGGTAAATTTGGTATTGCACTTATTTCAATTGAGGTGTTAATTAGGGTAGGCATAATCCCTTTTTTTAATTGAAATGAAAATTAATAATCTAACTTTTAAGCGGTATTCTTAAAATAGTTTCACTTTATTGTTATTCATGAATAATCCAACTTTTGCACCACATCCTGATTCGCTTGTCCCTGACCTGTTGATGACCTGTTATTCCAGATTTTTTCATTTTCTTTACAAATCATTCAACCATAAATCTCACATTTCACAAATCTTCTCCAAGTGGTCCCATGTAGCATTTTTTTCTTCCTAAAAATTTTCCTTTTTTATTTTTATCATCTTGACTCTTTTATTCCCCCTTTTGCTCTTCTTACTCTTATTTTTATAAAAAGAAACGTTATAAAAATGTTTTAAAAATAATAAATAACAAATAATGATAAAAATTAATTTAAAGAAAACTTTAAAAATAAATAAAACCAGATAAATCTCTTTAAAAATTGTTTTAACTTTCTTTTTATTTTGTTACTATATTTTTATAAATTTAAATACCTTTTGTTTTTTTTGTTTTTTATTATAACGTAAAATATGACTATCATGTTAAGTTATAGTAAGGGTAGAAATATAGAATAAGAAGATAGACGGTACTTTAGAACTATTTTGGAAAGATAAATAACATAGTCCTATTTTTGTATTTAGGGATTAGTTTAGTCCTATTTTGGGGCTATTTCCTCAAAAATATATTAGTGGTAGAATAAAGGTAAGAAAAGGGAAAAGGAAATAAATAAGTGTAAATAAAAAGAAAATAAAGTAAAAAAGTTAGTACGTGAAAAAAGAACTTTTATAGGAAACTAATCCGGAAATATATGAAAATGAAATCATAAACGGGAAGAAGAAAAAGAAGGAAAAATGGAATACATAAACATTGAAAAAACAAATAAAAACTTCAAAAGTAATAAAAATAAGAATAAGAAGACCAAAAGGGGGAATAAAAGAGTCAAGATGATAAAAATAAAAAAGAAATATTTTTGGGGGAAAAAAGAAAAATGATGCATGCGACCACTTGGAGAAGATTTGTGAAAGGTGGGAATTATGGTTGAATGATTTGCAAAGAAAATGAAAAAACATATAGTAGTAGGTCATCGACCGGTCAGGGACCAGTGAATGAAGGTGGGGTGCAAAGGTTGGATTATTAATGAATAACGATAATGTGGGACTAATGAAAGAAGACTGCTAAAAGATTCGGTTATTAATTTTCATTTTCCCTTGAAAAAATGCTTATATTAATATCATATAAAGATTCAGATCATTACATCAAACTCTAAAAGATCAACACTAACAACAACTATGTGTAAACAACTATCACTATCAACCTACAGCTAGAGTTAGAAACGGTCACCACTGAAAGAGCAATATGAATCGCTAACCACCAAACGTGTGACACAAAACCATCATTGATCATATAGATCCTTCTAATGACATAAAATTGAGCGAAATTGTCAATCATTATTGCAGACCTAAAATTAAAGATATCAACAAAAACATGGAAAAGTAAACAAACATAACTCAGAAGTTGTTACAAAAAATTACATTTTTTTACACTGGTCGGAGGTGGTGTCACAGGGAGGCAATACATGCGGTGGAAAAGGCATCCATATTTTTAATATATATTATACTCCGTATATGGATTTTACTATTTTTATTAATTTTAAAAAATTAAAAAAAATAATATTTTATTATTTTATAAATATTTATTAATCTTTATTATTTTCCTAGGATTTTTATTATTTTTTATGATTTAATTATGAATCAAAACATTTAATTATGACTTTACTTTTTACTTATATTTTAAAGGAGGAGTAAAAATGTAATAAAAAATAAGTATGTTCCGAAATAGAAGTAATATGATCCTATTTTATCATAAAAACATAAGAAGTTCTATTTTTTAATTTTTGCCATAGTTTTACTCCTATTTGGGGTAATTTATAAATATCTGACAATATTAAATAGGATACGCATCTATAATAAAAACTAGACATCATCTATATGAACTAAAAAGTGGCATTACATAGTTTTTTAAAATAAACTTGCAGTACATATCTAAGAACGAACAACGTAAAAGTGTAAAACTTAGTAAATCTCAAATGTAAGCACAGTCAAGAAATAACTAAATGAATAGACTAGGCTTCATGTAGTAAAAGCCATTGTTTATAAAAAAAAAACGTAAAACAAAGGAAATTGGATGCACTTGAATGATTTTTTTTGAAAGCAATGCAATCACATTAACTAATACTCCGTATTAATAAGGTCATGGTCCAAAGATATAACGGTACAAGGAGGAGGATACACTTGAATGAATAGACTATGCTTCATGAATTTGTCTAAGACACAAGAGCATCAAAAGCATTCATAGTACATGAGATATAATATATATAATTATATACTCCGTACCAATTATCCACCCCTAGTGCTAATAGAAAAGTGTCTCTAATTAAATTGAGAGATGCGTGACTCTAAAATACTTGTAGGTTTGAGATTGTACATCTCAAATTACTCTTAAATGTTGCCTTTGTCCAATTTATTGTAGATGGCCAATATTAATAAATCAGAAACTAGAAAAAATAAAGCAAGACTAGAAACCACAATTCGATCATAGGTCATGAATTGGATCGACTTTGAGTCAATCATTGCATCTGGCCATGCAGGAGCGAGCAGTATGTCTCCTAATTTTTACCAAAAAAAAATGTCTCGCTAATACGCATACGGGCACATGTAACTTGTAAGCCATGTATAATCGATCCAGAATTCTTGCAAACTCCATCATCAACATCATCATATAATCATATATCTCAGTGTCGCAAAGACTCCCATCTACGATGGGGTAAGGGGGATCGGATGTACGGAGTTTTACTCCTGTACTAAAACACAGAGAGACTGTTTCCGAATGAACAAATTTGTAAAATAAGTAGCAATGAGTCATTGATGTGTAGCCATGCCGCGCCCTCGATTGATTCATCTTGATGAACAAATTTGTCTATACTGTATGAACATCAATGACGTTATTCTTGACTTTTCTAACTTCCAACCTGCTATCAACCCTCTGCGTTGTGGTGGTGGTGGTAGTTCGGTATGGGGTGTATTCACGGTGACACCATAACGACCCCGAAAAATATTCATCATTATTATTACAATTTCTGTTATTGTTTATACTTTAAAATAGTCAGGATTTCAGTTTAGAGCTAGAATCATGTCAGACGCTACATATTGTACTAAAACATTTTTTGGTAATTGTTTGAAATAAAATACTACTTCCTCCGTCCCCCTAAGTTTGGGACAAAAGAAGGTGACACGGTTACTAATAAAAGTGGGTTTATGTGGTTGATATTAAATTGATAAAGTAAGAATAAAGTAAGAATGATTTAGAACAACATAAATTTTACTCCCTCCGTCCCTGATTGTTCTTCCAAATTAAAGTGGCACGGTGATTAAGAAAGTGAGAATTGTGTGGTGGAGAGTTGTGCAGAGGAGAGAGAAATGCTGTGAACCACAAATTCTTTGCCAAAAAGGGAAAGTGAAGTTCTTTTTTGGACGGACGAAAAGGGAAAGTTGGAAGTAAATTTAGGGACAGAGGGAGTACCAAATAAGGTATGAGACAATCTTAGTGGGACAGACTGAAAAGTAAAATTGGACAATCATAGCGGGACGGAGGGAGTACTGTTCTAGAAAAATGAAGTATAATTCAAGTTTGTTATTTTATCCTTCAATACAACTTTATTAATACTATGTAATATATGAAGTAATTTTACATATCTAACTTTTATCATATTGCAATACAAAAATCATATGATTTGTCGTGGTCTGACACTAATTTATCGCGGACAATTTTTTTTATGTATGAATTTTTATTCAAAATAAAAAAAATCAATTTTTCATTCCACATATTAGAAACCTTGAATTCTTATTAAGTTCATCAATTGAATTTATTAAGATAATATGATTAAATAAGTAAAGTTGATAAAACTTTATGAGAGTTGAGTTCTTTCTTACAAGAATGTGAAAAAGAGAAACAAATTGCGTTGAAAAAATTTGCACCGTTGGATAGTTCTAAATCACCCGTGCTGAACAGCTACGACAACAAATAGTGAAATATTCTTCGCGGTCTTGGACGTACGGGAATGAGGCCCCCATATGTTAATTGGCCCACAGATTAAACTGAACTTCAATCCCGCCATCATCATTCGTGATGGGCCCAGCCACCCAAACCCAAAAAGAATGATCGAAGTAAAAGGCAGTGGGAAGACTTCAAAGCACTCATTGGTAAACTGCGTGATCCTACTTTTCTTTAGGGGAACATAAGTGGTTAGCATGCTGTAAACACATTGATTAACAAACAAATCCATGAGGAAAGAGTCTTTATTCTCCCCAATTTCAAATTTTCAACTATGCAGTGTAAGGTCACTTTTTAATCAATATATGGAGGAAAGTGATTAGTTGTGGAATTGTATTATTTCAATAATATACTACCGAACTGTTTATTTTTTTCTATAGATTAAGATGTATGCTCGATTGAGTGATATTTGTTTATAAAGTTTTTTATTTTGTATTCAAATTCAACGGACTTAATTGAGTAAAATAATGAATTTATTATAATTATTGCATTAAGAATCCTATTTGTTAACAACTTAACACACATCTACTTCATAATCGATTTAAAAGAAATTGGCTTAATACAGTATATGTTTTAATATGCGTCTTAATGGAAATGACCTCTATGTTAAAATTTAATAATCAAGTCTTTTTTTATTGAATGAATTAGTCGTGCTTCCTATCGTAAATATATATGACTGAATGATTAAGTCATTATTCTCATTAAGTCAATTAAGTCATTAATAAAAAGGCCATACAAGCATCTCTTTTAAAAGAATCACATTTTTCCTATCTCAAATTAAGGTTTTCACCAAATTTTTTGGAGTCCATGTGATAAGTTTTCCTTTTTAAAAAAAACTAAGGTACTGAATAATATTGTATCACTATTTTTAAATAAACACATCAACTGTTCAGCCAAATAACTATTCAGCCTATTTTCGGGTGTATAACTATTCAGCCAAAAAACTATTCTCAACACCAACTATGTACATTAATTGGTTAAATTTATTAATCTCTTTGTTTTTATGTTTTATATATGGTAGATTCTATGGTACCCATAATGTACCATACCTTTGTTCACATGTATCAATGAGAATGTAACAGTTGAATTATTTAAATTTAAATTAAAAATGATAAAGTGGTGTGGTCCAATAAAATCAATGATAGATACGATACCCCATATTTTAGAAAGGTACCGGAGTTGTCACCTTTATATATACTTACATTACTTTATTCAGCTACTTTGCATAAAAATATGTTTTATTTGAACAATCGAAATAAATAAGAACATAGCATCCCCATCGGACCTTGCTGGTGTGGCATTTTTTCCTTTTTCTTTTTAGTTTCTTTCCTCTCCTTTTTCAATCTTTTCATTTCCTTTATCTTTAGGGCCGATCAGTGTCCTACTTTAATTTTCTTTTCTCCCTTTTCTCTTCTTTTGAGCATGTGCCATAGCTTTTCCTATGGACGAATAGTATAAGAATTACAACACGTAAAACTTAAAAATAAAACATGATGGCGTCTATCTGTCCAATTTGTGCGACGATCAGCAAATAAAGTTGCTCATGCTTTAGCTAGACAAGGTATTTCTGAGTCTGATTGTTCTTGATTTGAGATTCCACATTTTGTATTCGAGACATCCTATTGAGGGATAATTATTAATGAAAAATTCTGTTGTTTTTCAAAAAAATAAAAAAATAAATAAAACATAGTACACCGTATAAATTAATTAAGAAATAAGTGAGTGTTACCATGCCTCACAAATAAATGAGAGTACAATACGTACGACTTACAATACATTTAATTAATTTAAATCATTCTCTCATCGTTCATTAGTATTTAAATTTATTCGATGACAATATTCTAATTGATCCGCATAGGCAAGATGTTGCACGTTAAGAATATTGTAGAATTTGCCTAAGAAATAAGGTGAGAACTCCGGTACCCATTTAAAAAATGGGATACTGTACCTACCACTCACTTGATTGGTCCAAATAGGTATATCATTTTTTAATTTGGACTTAAATAATTCAACTGCAACATTCTGATTGGTCTATGTGGACAAATGTATGGTACCTTATGAGTACCATAGAATCTACCAAGAAATAAACCTATAATTTAAATTCTCAAAATATAAGTCAATGTTCCCTAAAGACCGTCAATATATATAGGAAAAACTGTCAAATAGGTCCTCGAACTTTCATAAAAAGGTCAATTAAGTCCTTCTATAGGAGGTTCTGTCCGGCCGTCGTGATTTGGGGCAGTTCCTGGTGGAATTTTTTGATGAAATTTTTTTAGCATCTTATTCACCAAGTCTAGTTTACTCATACCAAATTTCAGCTAAAATTTCAATCGGGAACACATTCAAATTAATTCTTGAAGATAACTGCGCATTTTTGCGTTCTCGAATTAATTTGAATGCGCTCCCGATTAAGTTTTTAGTTGAAATTTGGTATGAGTAAACTAGGCTTGCTGAATAAGATGCTCAAAAAATTTCATCAAAAAATTCCACCGGGAACCGCCCCAAATCGCGACAACCGGACAAAGTCTCCTATAGAAGGACTTAATTGACTTTTTTATAAAAGTTCGAGGACCTATTTGACAGTTTTCCCATATATATATGATTCAGTCTAGTAGGGAACTAGCTCGTTCTAATTTTCGAGTGCATAACATTGACTTTTGATTAGTATAGATTTAAATGTATATTAATTAATAGTCAAATTAATGCATTGGGAAATTAAAGGTGAAAATGAAAATGGTGCAAGTAATTAAAATAGAACAATAGAAACAAACATTGTATTATAAATACATAGTCTAGCTATTTGAAGTAAACCAGCCAACTGTGAACTAATTAAGAAGAACAAGCTAATTATCAAGTACAGAAACTTGAGAATCATATTGAAGCTCCGATTATTAGAGACCAGACTAGACTAGACAGATTAACAATTTATTTTTGGAAAAGTCGGAATTAAATTTGTAAGCGGCAATTATATATTTAGGGAGTATGAGAGTCGATGTTCTTGCGAATGGCGTCCTTAGACTCATCGGCCTTATTGGCGACATTGTCTTTGATCTTGTGGGTTGTGTCTTTCACCGCATCCCAAGCGTCTTGTGCCGTTTGTTTTGCCTTTCCCGCTAACTCATTTGCAGCCTCCGACACCTTCTCTCCCATGGCTTTTGCTTTTTGCACACCCTGCATGCCAAGCGTACGTTATGGGAAAAATATTACTCCCTAGAATAATACTCCTTCCATCCCGGAAACAAAATTTTCGGGTTGACTTTCACACATTTTAAGGAAATAAAGTTACCGATAGGTAAATTTTACCGTTTTGGCACTGTTTCGACAATGTTTTGCATTGTTTTGATGTAGATAATTTGTCAAATAACGAAGTGGGAAGTTTATTTTGAGACATCCAAATAAGGAAAGTGAGAACTTGTTTCCCTGACGGAGGGAGTATACTTTTTTTTACAGATCCTTTTAACTATTATAATATATATATATATATATATATATATATATATATATATATATATATATATATATATATATATATATATACATATTTTGGTTCAGGTGATAAATGCATCTAATGTGATAAATGAGAATAAATCTCAGCCGTTGGATTTACGAAGTTGCACTAAAATTGGCTTTATGTTGCAGTAGTATTTAAATTTTGCACATGTTGCACTAAAACTGTTTCATGTTGCACTAATATTTGACGGCGTTGCACCGAAATAGCTTCATGTTGCACTAGACACGTGTAATACGGATTTTTCAGAAGTATTTACAGAAATGCCACCGTGCTAGATTGCATATTTCAGTGCATCATGAAGTGTCTTTTACTGCAACTTAGTCGAATCCAATGGCTGAGATTCATTCTCATTTCTCACCCAAAGGGTTCTTCTCACTTGAACCTTACCATATATGTGTGTGTGTGTTCTATTAAGATTAACATTCTTGAACTGAGATGAGATTCTAAGTAATCGTGAAATAAAGACTTTAATTTTTACATTTAGGGTGAGACGATGACTATTATATATAGCCCCTTTAATTACGCTACTGTCGACCTATATATGTTGCACGTCCCTCCATTGAAATCTTATTTGTTAACATATCTGATACTACCTCCGTCCCGAATTGATTTGCAAATTTGACTTTTCTGGGTCAAACAGTTGCGTTTTGTTCACTTAATTAGGATGCCAATTTTTAATTATATTCTAATTTGGAGTTTACAACTTTGAAGAGATTTTGATGTAGTTTATGAATATGTAAATTTTATTTATTAAAAAATAAATTAATTATGCATAAGAAGGGTTGACTTTTATTATTAGTTGACCAAAAAATGTTGACTTTGCAAAACAAATTGGGACGGAGGGAGTATAAGGGAATATGACCACAAAGCGTCTTTATTAACTAGGGGTGAAAGAGACTCAAATTGGAAAACTTTAATGGTTAAGATGTTAAGATCGATTTCAATTTCATCCTAAATAGTCAAATTTTATAATTGTGCCATCATTTTTATATAGACATATAAAAATGAATTAGGAGAAGAAAATTATAATTATAATGAAGTTAATACACCATATTTATACCCAAGGTCTCAATAAATTCACATAAAAGTACTTATAAAAAACGTAACATGAAAACATATCATTAAAAAATTGGTTATCATAACGATAATGTCACTGAAAGCACCAAAAGAAAATTATCGAAATAGAAGTGAAAACGTTTCAGAATTTCAAATTCAAAATAGTACTGACATACTTTTATGAAGTATTTTGACTTTGCATCCCATTTTTTGTGCAAATTGGACTTTGCACCTCATTTTTAAAAAACTTTGTTTTTACACCCCAACTCCATATGAAAAACAAAATTGTCCCTTCATTAACAAATTTGTTGGTCTTCAACAAATTCATGATCGATGACATTTTTGTCTTTTCATACAGGGTTGGAGTGCAAAAACAAAGAGTTTTAAAAATAGGGTGCAAAGTCCAATTTGGACGATAAAATAGGGTGCAAACTCAAATTACCCCTATTTTTATTCTCTAAATAGGACTAATTACTATCAAGTTTGAAAAATATTATCATGTTTCAAGTCTAGTACTGCAAAAACATGGCAGGATTATTCTTATTTAGGTAATAAAAACATGAAGGTCTTATTTTGAAATAGTTTTTAGTTGTATTTAGGGCAATTCCTCAAACACCAATTGTCTCATTGTACAAATCATTTTGATCCATCATTTTTATGTAAGTCATATACAAATCATTATTTCAAAATAAGAAGTATACATTTATTTAATAAAAAACTCATGCAAGTATCTCACATTTTGGGTGAGAGTTATAAACCTATCTTCCAAATAATACATCTTACGTGACACCATTTTACTATTTATAGTTTTCAAATGGACATGCATTTCAAAATTCAAATGGACATGCATTTCAAATTTTACAAATTAAATGGACATGCATTTCAAATTTGAGAGGCGTGTGTTCTTTTACATTTTTTAAAGTTGTAATTACGAATAACTTTATGTGGTACAATGATACTATAATCTGAGAGTTACTTACATCATCTGCGGCGGAGGAAGCGTCGTGTTTGATTTGCTGTGCGGCTTTGCTGGTGGCATCGGCGCCTTGTTTGGCGGCGTCGGCTCCTTTCGCGGCGGCAGACTTGGCTTCGTTGTAAGCGCCGGGTCTGCTTCCGTAACGTTTATTAGGAGTAAAAGAAAGGAATGATGGCCGTCTGGTGGTGCCAACTACCCTCATTGTGCCTCTGCACATTTGCAGTTTCGTCAAACTTGCCGTTAAACTCATGCTCGCCATCTGATTAATTATTAATGATCCTTCTAATGATCTTATTAGTGTTAATTGCTTTTGATTAATGCATGGAAGAGGGAATATATATAAGTAGCAGTTATAATGGCGGAAGGGTAACTGTTTTTTCTCCAATTGGTGGTTGAGAAATTTGGTTAAACTAGTTTTTAATTAGTAGTAATTAGGCAGAGGCGAGGCACGACTTGAGGGTAGATTAGTTCGTCAATTTGGCATGTTTATAGCTTTATTAGTGAAGGAAAAAAGTTCTTTCGTAAGTTTGGATTGGCGCTTTTCTAACCCCTCATTTCCAACTAATATGAATTCAAATTGGTCTCAACTTTCTCCTTGAATGTTTTTTTAATGGGCCTTGAATGTTTCATTTACTTAAAATAAGTAAATAAATAACATAGTCTTGATTGCTTCAATCTGAAATTTTCTACTCCGTATATTCTATTTACTCATACTTAAGCAGAGCCCTACTCGCTACGCTAATATGCTATGTAAAAATGACGCAGAGCTACGCTCGATATGTATCGATTTGTGATTTATGTTCAATTTATATTCTTCTAGTTAACTATCTCGTCACTGCTAGATCTCTAGAGATGAAGTGTCATCCTTTTTTTACTCAAACATGTTTTATGCATATAGTAGGGATGGGGAATAAAAAATGTACAACTTTTCACTTTTGGGTATTCTAAAACAAGACAATTATTTTTATAAATTTTATTTAAGTAACTCTTTAAAATGTCACTCTAAGAACATGTTTGATATCGATGGAATTATTGTTGAATGTTTTGAATCGGCTGAATTGTGAAAAAGTACATTTAAAGCATATTTGTACTTCATTGTTTAGATAAGGAAAAAAATTATATGTTCAAACAAATGTCAATTTAGCGATAAAATTAACATTTGTCATACGTATTCTAATTATTAAAGAATTCAATTAGAAAAAGTCAAAAAATAAGTGTGATAAAAAAATTGACCGATGCGAATGATAAGGCAGAAATAGAGGCGGGCAAACGTGGCCAAAATATTACTAAAATATACTCCTTAAGAATCGTAACCTTCTTGGTTTCTTCCATTCTATGACATCACATTGTCGCGTAGGTAGTTGAGTTGAGAATGACTTTCAATACTCGCACGGATAGCTGAATTGACTTAATGGTGGGAAAGTTGGAGAAATGACCAATGATCAAAACTTATAGTGGTCATGTGGAGGTTACATTTCATTGATGGGTTGAATCTGGGATGTGCACGGGTATCAGATCTATCATGTTGGGCCGACTGAGTAATCGTTATTTACAACCTCCCATATGTACAATTGGATGGGGCATGACAGCCATAGGAGCTTGGGGTCGGGGATTCCTTGTTTACAAAATAAAGCCTAACATCAATCTTGTTAGTCTCGAACATGTTTGCTCTTGTCCATGAGACCTAATATAGTTGTACTTGTTTGTTTATTTAGAGAATGAAAAAAAATGTCAAATAAGCTCTTGTACAATATCAAAAAAGTCATTTAGATCATTGTACTTTGAAAACACTCAATTGAGCCCTCAAACTTTATAAAAACCCTTCAATTGAGCGACTTGCAGGTAACCAGGTGATTTCTCGATAAACCGGAAGATATATTTTAGATTTGGTCTAGATGTAGTTATTTTAATGTGTCTAATAAATAATGATATTATTAGACAATTTTTGGTTTTACATAATTAATTCATATTTAGTAATGATATGAATTTTTAGTTGATATTTAGTGGGCATAAACTAGATTTAATGGAAAACTTTCATCAAAAAAATTCATCAAAAAGTTTCACTGAAAAGGGTTCTAAATGGCCTTGGCCGGACAACAGGTCCTTTTAGGCCGACCTGATATGAAGTATATTTAAATAATTATATAAAATGACAACTTTAAAATAACTATTGAAAGAGATTTATAATTAATAAAAAATTATTTCTTTTCCATATTAGTAAAACATAGCGTCGAAATTGGATGAGTGGTACAAAAATTAAAGTATTGAAACTAACAAATAGGAATTTCTATGTATGCTTCTTTTCTTTTCTTCTCTCTTTCTTTGGTTTAATTTGAAGTATTCACATAGTCATTCATCATCAAGCATATTGATAATTGATACCTCTCTTCTAAAAATCGTTCTCGGCGCCCGACTAGTCCCTACCTAGGCGTTAGGCGGTGGCCGGGCGCCCCGATTTTCGTCTAGGCGCTCCAACTAATTGGTTTGCCGTCTAGGTGAATTAGTCGGCCGCCTATGGCGCCTAGTTGCCCGCCTAGAGCGCCTAATCAGCCGCCTAGGTCGTCTAGATTCGCCGAACATTACTTTACTTTTTAATTTTAATTTTTTTTTAGTGATATACATACTTTAACTTTAGTCATGGATATGAAGAAATGAAGTTGTAAATTAAGATAAAACTATACATGTTTGTATATATACCTAAATTTTATCATTATTTATATTTATAACATAATGAAGTTAAATGATTAGTTATCATATACTACGTATGATTGAATGTGATAATTCTATCTTTCAATATGTATTTTATACACACAAAAATACAATATTACTTATCATATTTGTGCAAAAATGGAGATAAAAAATGCAATTTCTTTGTCTCCGACTAGTCCCCGACAAGGCGCCCGCCTAGCCGCCTAGGCGCTAGGCGCTGGGCTGGCGCCCGCCTAGCGCCTAGCGCCTTTTAGAACATTAATTGATACTATCATCACTCATAATATCATAGCACTCGGTATGATTCTATGGTGGCTGTACATCACTTCTATTTCGAAATATAGCATAATGTTGAAGGAAATTCTATGTAGTGTGCTATCGTTGATATAGAATATGTATTAGGGTCATTTCTATGTAAGCTATGTAATCTGGGCCTATTGGCCCGTACTTGTAAACCCTACTCTATCCTTATTTATAAGAGCATTCGCTAATGAAACTCTACGAATAATTCTCCCTACAACAGGTTATCTGCACGAAAGCTCTGTTTTTTCGAATCTCTCTTTTCTTACTGGCCGACACCTTATGCGTAGGTTGCTCAGCCGCTACCACCAGAAAGAGGCCATCGCCGGATTCCTTTACTCCCCTTGAAACTACCCGCACCCATCAAACAAGACCCCAGCGCTGGTGTTCTACCAACGCCTACTGTCATCACCTTCGGCCGAACTCTGCAAACCGCTTGCAACCTGTTCGCCGCTGTTCACGGTGGGGTCGCGCTCTGCCTACCTTTTCTTCGGGGTAAGGCCATTGTCTTTATTGCCATTCCGGAATCTCCCTATTGCTTATCGCCATCTGGATTGACCACGGCCGCCGGATGCCCGGATCTGCTGCTGAAGATTGGATGCAGCCATAGGGTTGGCCGGCGGCGGGTCTGATGACCTGTTGAAGTATTTATCCCACACCGGAAAGCTTCAAAACAATAAAACATTATATAAGACTTTGGGTTACTCCTCCTATCAGGTTGACCTTTTAGGATGGAACCCCAGGTCTTAAAATGGTATCAGAGCCAAGTCCGGTTGTGGTTTGAAAACTTGTTTAGCACCCATGATTAAGGGTAGCTTGTTAAGGTCTGTTTGGCCCATTTATACACCCCGATATTGGTCAGTCCGGTTCGGGCTGAGGGGGCGTGTTGAAGTATTTATCCCACACCGGAAAGCTTCAAAACAATAAAACATTATATAAGACTTTGGGTTACTCCTCCTATCAGGTTGACCTTTTAGGATGGAACCTCAGGTCTTAAAATGACCGAAATCAGATCGTTGTCCCTTAGTGAGGACTACATCAGCTATCAGGATGATTCATGACGGTGATGTACTCCTAGAAACCATCCACGCTAGGTATCCCTGCGATTGAATCTTCTAGGTAAGTATTCATCCCTAAATTGATCAGCAACTTAACTTGAATTCTTGTCTAAAATCTGATTTTTGGAACTAAGAGGAACATCTGGTTTTTCCTTAGAAGGTGATTTGTTTTTGGCTGGAATTAAAATCTTTGTTTTTGGAGCCTCCTTTTAATTGATAATCTTTTCTTGAGGAATATCTCTGCGATTTAATTTTTTTTGAAGACATATGAAATATAGCCTTTGCATAAACACCAATATTGTATTCCCAGTCCTCAGATCAATTTAAGAGACATACTATGTATGTTTCTGTAGAAATATTTTTCATTTTTTTTCATTAATACAAGTATACACTACGTATACATTTGATCTTCTAAAATGCTACAGATAAGTATATGCACATGCTCGTTTTTTTATTGCATTTACCTTTTTTTAATCCAAAGTATAGCTAGGAATAGTTACATGACATAACTAGGCCAGTAAATTTATAAGACTGTTATATTTTACTGAAACCTACAAACCGAATGAGATTTGTGCCCATCGTATTACTCCGTATGAGTTTACACTCATAATTCATAATTGTACTACATCTAAGTTAATGCTAACACAAGTATTTAATGCCTATGTCTAATAGTAGTATGAATGGGCATCTCATTTAATGATAATGTCTCAAAGAAGTACTATTATATATTGTACTTGATTTAAAGGAACAAACATTGTACTACTCTCTCATTATTTTATCTCAAAATATATTTGAGAATTGAGACGGTTATACATCCAGATTCATTAAATCTATATCTATAAATTTTGTTCATAACAAAATGGATACAAAGGAATATCTTCATAAAAAAAGTAGAATCGACATGCACTTTTCACTGAATTTGATTTATAGGATTGATGATGATGAATTACTAAAATATTTATGTCTAAGGGCATATAATAGTATGTTCCCCGCGTCCTTGGCTTCTAAATGTACTAGAAGTAATTAAAATTTATTCAGTTTTAATTTTCCCAGTTATGCAAAAGAAAATGCATATTTGGAGAAACTAATCATAAATCCATTCAGTGAATTGTAAATCACTGTTACTCGTAATGTTTGATCCTATAATGTCACTAATAACACTTTTGGACATTGATGCCTTATATCGTTGACATAATTGACTTGGATTCTATTTTCTTCTAAAATAAAGCTAAAATGAGATTAGCCTTCAACACAATGTAATGTGTTAATCTGGGTAGTGCTAAAAAAATGTAGTATATATAACTTCTAAAGTATGAGAAGAAATATGTACATCAGATTATGCATGTGTAGTAGAAGTCATGCCAATTATTTTCAAATTTTATTCCATGGCAATAATAAATCGAGACTTGTCTATATATGTTGGGATATAACATAAAGATATCTCATTTTTTAATGCAATGTGACATATGAAAATTTACATACCAATAATGTGACTCATTTAACTAAGTATGCTTGGGTAGAAATTTACTCATGCTATCTTTTTTTATGTTACATAAAATGTTGCATTTGTATAACTTCTAGCAAAACTTATTCATTTAAGGGTTCACCATCCGACCAATCAAGTCTATATGACTTGATACTGCTAGACAGTTCTCATCAAAAGTACTTGATGAGTATTGCATATTTGTCGAGATCAATGAAAATCATCTCGCATCCCATGTAAAAATTAAGTCTCACTAAAACTCACATCTAAAAGAATATAGATGATGAATATTATATCTACTATGCGCACACGTATATATAATTATTTTCATGGGATTATGCAATATTGCAAGCACCCTTACACATTTGTTTTTTTAGACCGATAGTAGACAACCATTTTTGTATATACCAGTTGGTGATTGGATCTTAGCCTGAGATGTTCTACTTATACATATATGGTTGTTAACTAATTGTGCCTAATGCGCCTCCCACAGCGCACTATAATCGGTTTTAAAAGACAAATGTTGTTTATGTTGGATATGAACCTCCAATAATAATCCACTACAAGCCTTAACAGATAATGTGTACACCGCTCTGCGGAATACCACTTTGATGAGAATTGATTTTCCTGTCATCAGGGGGAGATTAGAGAAAGAATTCTCTAATTGAATGACATAATCATTATGATGTATATGACTACTCTGTCTCACTGATGAATCTTAGACTTCAAAATGTAACATTGAAGTTGACGTGTTTATCAATTATCATAAATGACTTAAGTAATCAAATTGTATACACTAGCTGCAATTATATCTTTAAGGCTTGAAGTTCAAATTAAAAGATACAATGCTAAAGGAACAAGCATTGCAACCACAAACAGTGGGGTTGTGGTTAGGCTGTGGCTCTCTAAAGGAATAGAGGGAAGTCACATGGTTCGATTAATAATCCACCCCAAGTAGTAGAGGGTAGATAAGGCACACATCAATATATTCGTCATCATATGAATTCCTCTCACGAGATTATCTCTGACTAAATATGTCCTTGAATCATAATGGGGGACGCCCCGAAGTTCAAATGATTCCAGAGAATTAAAATCTCAATGTTAATGAGAGTGTGTATGAGTCGACCATGCACTTATATTGTTTATATATTTCTACGATTGCTCAAAGGAATTTAGAGCACGATGATATCGAACCATACTCTATTGCAATACGAAAGCAATGAGAATATTGGCCTAAATGCGTATAAGTAATCCAGTTATAAATTTAATATTTGACAAAGAGACAAGTATTTGGTGTGATAGTGCTAATCAACCAAGTGTAAAGCCTGTAGGACATAATATAATTCTTTGTTAGAAAACGTATTGAGATAATGAGGTCCTAATTATTCTCACTACACACTGGATTCAACTATGAAAAGTTACACTTCTCTATTTTGAACACAAAAATGTTCGACTACTTAATCTCTAAGTAGCCTCCAAAGTAATGGAGACGCAGCTAAAGATTGGGGAGACCAAATAAATGTCTCAATCTTATTTAAGAGCAGTTGTTATGTTTTTATATCACAGAAAAGGGATGCAAATTGAATATATTATGTCTTGCGCATTTATAATGGAAATAAGTTTTATTTTCAAATTTCACTTTATCTCCATGATATAGATATAATATGTACTCATAATAAAACAAGAGACATGTTAGATACTTGAAAGTCATAATTGATATAAAGGATCTTGGGAAACTCAGGTCTGTTTTGACATTAAACACCGAGTTGGTTGAATATAAATTCACCAGTTGCATATATCTTAAAGAGTTCTCAGGCAAATTAACATGGATAAATGTAGGCCTGTCAATGGGTCGGGTCTAGACCCGGACCCGACCCGAACCCGGTTATTTTTAATGGGTATGGGTCTATGTTTTATTCCGTTTACCCGGACCCGAACCCGGACCCGTTAATGTTTTTAATAAATGGGTCGGGTATGGTACATATGATTCCGACCCGTTAAGGACCCGGACCTGTTTATAATTTTTTTATTAATATATATTTCATATACTAATATAGTAATACATACCTAAAACTAGTATCCCATTAATACATATTAAAACAAACTGGGATATTCTATTTTAGTTTTGTTTATTACTATCAAAGACATTCAATACGTTTGGATGAAAGTACTGGTTTCTTACGTGAACATCAATTTTTTTTAAAAAAATAAAGATGTGTTTTACTTATTACTCCGTATTAAGGATGATTGAGATCTCGATGTAGCTAGTTTGTAGAATTGCATTACATTCTGTTTTATATACACGTTCTGTTTTATATTTGGTGGGTCTAATCTTCCAAAAAAAATGGCGGGTCTACCCGACCCAGACCCGAGACCCATTGGGTCCGGGTCCGGGTCCAAAATTGCAGACCCGACGGGTAAACGGGTCCGGGTCCCTTATTTACTTAGCGGGTCCGGGTCTGGAACACTACATTCCGGCCCGGACCCGACCCATTGATAGGCCTAGATAAATGTAAACTATTAGCACTCTCATGATCGGTCGAAATGTGGATGCTAGAAAAGATGTGTATTATTGAAAAGTTATTGGGAGAAGAAATTCCCTATGAAAGTACATTATGCGCATGATTGTACTTTGACAAACACATTTGACCAAATATTACATTCTCAAGAACGTGTTAGCTGAAAATAGCTCAGAACCAACACATCGTATATCGACATTGGAATGGTTTCAAAAATGTACTTGATATCTTTATGAAACCATTGGAGTAATCTTTATTCATCCCTTATAAATTGAATTAAATAATTGATGATAACAATATTCCTAAAGGAATTGAAAACATCAAAAGTATTACTCTAACACAAAATAACGTGATTTGAGTTTTACCGATGATATGCATCCCCTTACTATATTGATATTTTATTAATGAGTATATATTTATCATGAAAGAAACCATGTTGTTATATACGAAATACCTTGTTAGATTCTTATTGATGTGTTGCACTCAGGGGGAGTACTTACACACTTATTTATCATCAAATATATTATATTGGTGCATTGTAATCTTTTTCCTTTTTGACCAAGGTTTATTTTTTCTCATTGGGTTTTGTTACTTGGTAAAGTTTTTTGAGCCAACACAATATGCACCATCCCACACTTTAATTTTGCAAAGGTAAAACTATGTTGAAGGAAGAACATAATTAATATATCGCAGTCAAAAGTAATTGACGCGAGCTTATTAGTGCATCATATTTTTCCTTTTTCCGATGTTTATTTTTTCCATTGGGTTTTGTTCATTGGCAACAGGTTTAACAAGTTAATAATTTTTACATTAATCACCTTACACTCGGCACACAGAGGGAGAATTAATGGAATTATATTCCTCTATTTGTGTGCCTTCGCTAAGGTAAGTAATGTGACAAGTATTGGAATGCATGAACTTTTCAAACATCCTTGATTAGTGTAACTATTAAGGATATGTGTAGACTTGAGGGGAAGTTCTCCATCTACATTACGTTACACTCTTTTCCTTTAACCAAGTTTTATTTTTCCCATCGGGTTTTGTTACTTGGTAAGGTTTTTAATGAGGTAACAATACATATACGCTTTATTGATCAAAGCAAGGATCAAATAAAGACAGACTTAATGGAAGAAGTCTATCGTGATTCTATACTCTTTTTTCCAGTCAAGGTTATTTTTCCCCACAGGATTTTGTTACTTGACAAAGGTTTTGACGAGACAACAAGACAGATACCAAATTCTATTCAACTCAGCACAAGGGGGAGTGTTGAAGGAAATTCTATGTAGTGTGCTATCGATTATATAGAATATGTATTAGAGTTATTTCTATCTAAACTATGTAATGTGGGCCTATTGGCCCGTACTTGTAAACCCTACTCTATCCTTATTTATAGGGGCATTCGGTAATGAAACTCTACGAACAATTCTCTCTACAACACATAATACTCTTTTCTAGAGAAACCAATTTCTTCCTTAAACAATCTTCACAATAACCATTTTATAGAGTGCTCCAAATAGGCAAAAACAATGTAAGTTGAACAGTGTCAAGGTTTTCAAGGAAAAGAATGCTTGATTGAAGTACAATAAAATGTTGTAATTACATATAGAGCCCTTCAGGGACTCCCTCTTTCTTCTTAAACATAACTTTGTCCTTTGCTTTCTTGAAATCAGCATGTATCACCTACAAGTTTTGGTAATCAAAAACATGATCAACCATAAAATATAATGATATTGACATCATCTGGCATGAATGATAACACACAATGATAGTTTTTCTATTGTGAACCAACGGGCACATATAAAGACTAATTATTGTGCTTCATTTTAGAGATTCAAGAAAGGTTTTGATAATTCCAAAAAAGGTTTAGCAATCAATATAATTATTTAAATTTATGCATTTACCAACATTATCAAGAATAATTTTGAATACCTTTGAAGTTCGAACATTAATTATCATTAATTATTTGGAATCATGTGCCTGTGGGCACACTATACAAGCACCAGTGCACACTCAAACACATATTGAAAGACTTAAGGAAAGAGAAAGAAGCATGACTCACTTTCATACGGCGCTCTCTTAAAGCAAGTAATCCAGCTTCAGTACATATTGCCTTTATATCGGCACCCGAAAATTCATCTTTGGTCATAACGAATTCCTCCAAGTTGACATCTTCAGCTAATGTCATTCTTGATGTGTGTATCTGTTTAAATGAGGCATACCAAAAAACCATAACTAAAAATAAAATGAATCGCTCTAACGCATAAACTAAAAACAAAAAAATGAATCGCTCAAACGAATTTCTGACTCGATGTAATCATGCATTGCAATGATTACCTGGAAAATACGCCTCCTAGTTTTGATATCAGGAAGAGGAAACTCAATCTTCCTGTCTATTCTTCCTGGGCGAAGCAGGGCAGGATCAAGAGACTCAATTTTGTTTGTAGCTAAAATTACTTTAACATCTCCTCTAGAGTCAAAGCCATCTAGCTGGTTCAGCAGCTCCAACATGGTTCTCTGAATTTCACGTTCACCCCCAGAGTGTGCATCATACCTACACAAGAACTTCATCAAATTTTGGAAGTATTCTTAAATTCCAAAAACCCCAAAAAAGTAATGTTTGGTCAAGAAACACTTTAAATTTCACAAAGTACAGCTCTTAGAAATCATAAAACTTTGTTTATGTTTTCAATAAATTAGCTCAGTTTTATGACAATGGACTTTTGAAACAGGTGTATTTTTCAGATGGATGGAGGACAAAAACATATCAAATTTGTCCTTAATTATATGATACCTTTGCTCTGAGCGAGATTTAAATAAAAATAATAAAAAAACAATGCTTTTTCACAAAGTCTCGTACATGTAAGGTCAATTGTGTCAAATCATTTTAAAAAGATGAGAGAGAGAGAGAGAGCAAAGAAAAGTAAGAAGTTAGCAGTGTCCAACTTTGGGTATGTTTGGGAGTTTCGGGGAGGGGGTAATAGAAACCCTTGTTTTTGTTTGTGAATTATAAACTTGGAAGGAGAGGGGTTACGGACAATTATAATTAAAATCACTTGAGATATATATTAATTCAAATAGTTGAACTTGTATTCATTTTACATTAGTGATAAAATTATCATTTATTTTGTTATCCTTCAAAAACCTCTAAATTGGGAGAACTTAAAAATTGAGCATTTGAAGGGTTTTGGAGGGTTACAAAAGCCCTCTAAAGCCATCCCCTCTAATTTTTTAAACTCCCATACAGGAAAAGGAGGGTCATAAACCCTCTCCAACCTTCCCCTCTCCTCCAAACCCTAACTGCCAAACATACCCTTAGGAGAGTAATAGTAGTTTAAGACATAGCAAGAAGAAAAGAAAAACAAACAAAATGGCACAAAGGGAGTGATTACCTTTTAGTACCAACTGCATCAATTTCATCTATGAAGACAATGGAAGGTGAGAGATCATCAGCAACTCTAAAGAGTTCCCTAACTAGTTTGGGACCATCACCCAAGTACTTCTGGATCAATTCACTCCCCACAACTCGCAAGAATGTCGCTGAAGTAGAATTCGCAACTGCCTGAATAATATGAGCATTTTAGGGCATTGTTTATTATCTAGCAGATACAGTCTATTAAGAAATCTTTTACGAAGAACCAAACTTAGAGCCTTTTTTCATTTGCTAGTATATAAAATGCACTTCAAAGGATTGCTCCCTCCATTTAATATTAATCCCCTTAAGTTTTTGTCTTCTAAAAAACCGTTTCAAAATGTCTCGATTGAAAAGAGAAATAAGACATTTTTATACTAATTTCAACTTTCACCTTTCTTCAAAATCTTAGATAGCAATTAAAGTAAGTTCTATTATTCCAAGAAGGGGCATTAGTTAAGGATGCTTTAGGTATACACTATCCTTTTGTGGGATTCTTAAATATTCAATGAGTTGCTTAATTTGTATGCAGAATCATTAAATGAAACCTGATAAGAGATAAAGGGACTATACAATAAGCTTAAGTTAGATTCTAGAGTAAAGGTCAAGGCCCATGTATAAGTACCTTTTTTCTACCACACTAAAAGTTAATTGTTTGACATAACCACTAACCAGCCACATACACCACCATTCAAGACATTTGTTTTCATGGTTATTTGTATCCTTTAGTTTTCACACTAAATAATGTTCAACTTAGCCAATAGACAATTTCACATTTTTCCTAATGCATTTATAATAAGTAGTATCTGCCTTAAAATGTAACACAAATTTGAAAAGCAAGAATTCAAAATCTTAAGTTCTTAACAATCAGATGAATTTGAATTTCAAGAAAACCTTTGCGAGCAATGTTTTTCCCGTGCCAGGCTCCCCATATAGGATTACCCCTTTGGGAGGTTTGATACCAATGTCTTCATATAACTCAGGGTGTGTCAGTGGAAGCTCAACTGCCTCCTTAATCTCCTGTATCTGCGCATCTAATCCACCAATGTCAGCATAGGATTCCAGAGGAGCCTTTTCGACCTTCATAACAGACACCATAGGATCAACATCATCTTGAAGAAGCCCAACAACTGAAAGAACCTGTGAAGAATAAAGAAAATATCTTCAGAAAACAAAATATGGTGACAAAATAGTTATTGCCTTAGCATACAATGGAAGCTAAGCAAGAATGTTTTGAAGTTATAATCTTTAAAAGCATGTTATGAGAGTTGTTTCATTAGCCAATTAAACTAAAAGCCATAACATTGAAAAAGAATATACAAAAATCAATAAATGCTAACCCCAGCTGAATATGATCCCAATTCTGAATCAGCATTCAAACTTAAAAATGGACCTCCGCCAGAACAAAAACTGGAGATTGGCAGTTAAATTACCTTATTGTGCATCAAAATTGCACATCCAGGCTCGAGCTGGTCTTTATCAACGAACGATAAGATAGACACATAGTACTCTGGTCCAACAGAAGAAGAAACAATGGCATGGTTCTCGTCTATAAGCTCCTCTAGGTTACCCACGCTCATTGGTGTTCCACGGAGATCGTCAACCTTCGATCGATCCTCTTCTGTCTTCTCCTCCTGAGGTTTCAACCTCTCCTGATTGGCCACGAATTCTTCCTCCATTAAAAGATAGTCCTTGATGCGCTCGAGCTTGAGGAGCCGGAGCTTGCATTTGCTGAACGGAGTAACAGTCGGAAGCCGGGCCGCCGCCTCGGGTCCTTTCTGCTTCCTTTGTTTGCGGCCGACCCGGGCAGGCGGCGCTGCCGGTTCGAACTTCTTCTCCTTCTTGTCATCATTTTTTCGATCTCCAGGCTGTTGCCGGTTCAGACCGCCGGGAGTTCCCTGGCCCATATTCTTCTTCTTGCACAGAGTTATCAAGAAACGGCAGGGGTTTTGAAGACGGGATCACGGGAATCGATTGGTGACCTGCCCCTCAAGAAACAAGGAAACTAGGAACGCAGTTAGAAGAAGTAGAAGAAGAAAATGGTCAAGTAAACTAGAATTAGTGAATAAGCCACATGACCTTCCCAAATGGCGACGGCCGGACAGAACCTCCTAACTTATTTGACCCCTTTTATACAATTTTAAGCACCAATCTGACCATTTACTCGAAATAAAATAAACCAGATTACTCTTAAACAAATCGTAACTAGACTCAAACATATTAGATCAGACTTCGATTGTTAAAATTATACAGAGATCGGACATTTAGGAGATCATATCATATCAAATCAGTTAGTTCAGACTAGATCAAAGCTGACCCGAAAATTTGAGTGCAATTAAAATCTTATGAAATCACACTGAAATCGAGAAAAATCGGATAAAAGTGAATAAACGAAAAAAACAGTAAATTCTTAATATGTTATGGAGTACTCCCTCCGTCCCGCTATGATTGTCCCATTTTACCATTTCGGTATGTTCCACTAAGATTGTCTCATACCTTATTTGGTAAAGTTTGTGTGGTTCTAAATCATTCCTACTTTATTCTTACTTTATCAATTCAATATCAAACACATAAACTCACTTTTATTAATAATCATGTCACATTTTCTTGTCCCAAATATAGGGGGACGGAGGTAGTATTAAACATAATAAGTTCAAATCCAAATAAATCGAATCAAACCAAACTCAAATATAGTACGAAGTATGTTTTAATTTGATAATTATTCGTCTAATCCGTTTCAAATTTAACCAAACCAAAAATCAATAATTATTGAACACAAATGGATGTTTACAAGGTTTAAACTTTAAAAACTTTAATTTAGTTTAGCGAGTGTACAACTTGATAGCGAGTGTACATCATAGGCGAGTAATTGGTATGTAATTATTGCTTTATGAGCATCACGAATGGGAGGTCAATTGGGGATATAAAAAAATTGATCTCATTTGATCCTCACTATGTGAGCTCAATAGAAAGGTGGATCAACATGAGCTCAAAAATGGCATCTCACAAATATTTTGAGAAGGCATGTGAGTAACCAATTAAAGAAGGCCATGTGGCTTTTTATTTAGAATGAAGCCACCAACCTCATCAAACATCCTCAAACTCTCTAATTTCATTTATTATTGATTAAATTTAATTTATTGTAAAACAAAATTATATCAAAAAATTAGATTTTTTTCTCTATATATAGACACCAATGAAAGATATGTTTAGTCACTTCGAAATTTATCACTTCTTTCCCTCTTGCATTTTATTTTATTTGTTTTAGAATATTTTTTCCTCTGAAAATGGATCTAACTCGTTCTCTACCTAGATACAATGCCAACAATAAATAATGATAGTGATTCAAATGTGGATTTTATATTCCTTTTTCAAATTGTATAAATTAATAATGTGGAATATGCCAAAAATATGGAGAGAGAATGTACAAATTTTAAGTGATCTAGGTCACCATAGTTGTAACACCGTCCACAAATATATTTACTTTTATGTAAATAATGTATTGAACCTTATTAAAGGATTAATGAATTTACGAAGTTGTAAATTTGTGTTTCGCGTGAATAGTAAATTGCATGTGGGACCCACATCGGGAGCGGGGACCACCCAACTTTCCCGAGACCACATATTTTATTCATCTTAGTCAAGAAAATATTTATATGGTGGTAGATATTTCATTTGGGTCGTGGAAAGGCCCAGAGTTGACCGATTGAGCAAAATAGGCCCAAATACCGGTACCGACAATTTAACAGATAACAGCCCGAAAATGAATTTCGGAGACTTCTAAATTAATGTTTTGGAATATATATTATTTCAAAATGCCATTACGATTGGGAACACGTAATATGTTTTATTGGACCCGATAAAATAAAATATATTTAAAACAGTCCGAAAAATACAACTTTCGGGACCGATTGTACACATCGGGACACAAAGGGATGACCTCCCACATGAGTCGGGGCCACCCCACGACTTTTTGTGCTAGATTAGACAAAGAGGGGTTGGAGTTGACTAAGGAAGATGTGGAGGAGGAGGCTTGGGGATCAAAGGGACACCCAAAGGGGCCCTTTTCCTCACTCATTTGCCAAATGAGACAAAGAGAGTCATCCCCTCCCATCCCTCACTCATTAGCTCGACCAAGCACCAAGAAAGAGGAAAGAAACCTCTCAACTCATCCTCCATAGCCACCAAACTCGAGCTCAAGCATAAGTGTTCAAAGAAGGGGGATTAAAGAGTGAAAAAGTTGGGAAAAGTATGAACAATTAAGGTAATGACCTTATTAAAACAAGATGAGAGAGATTGTCCCTCTTCTCTCTAAATCTCCGGCCAACCGTCTGTGAAGCCAGCCATGTACTGGCGCAGAAATAGCTACTTCAGCGATGAAGAAAGCTGTTCGCATAGGAACTTCTCGCACCGGAAAACTCCGGACGACTACTACAGCCGTCGCTCACACAAACACTCCTCTATCAGGCACCGTCAAGCTCAAACCAGGAACTCCCCAATCAGATCTTACAACCACAATCTTTTAAGATGCGGAGTCCAGGCCCCTGGCGCCGGGAATTCGTTCACAATCTCCTGCAATAAAAAATTGCATTACTCCAAACCAGGTTTCTTCCGAGAGCTCAACCCTCATACAACCCAGTCACGATAGCAGGACGCCCAACAGTATACCTGCTACCATCCGGAACGATTGAATCGACCGCACCCATCTCAAGGAACCTCCCAAAGAAACCCAGAAGAAATTTGGTGCAAAGTCAATCCCAGGAAACGTGGCTACCGTACTCGCCGACACACTACAACCCTGGGCTTAGTTTTATTTTATTTCTTTCTTCTTTGTATTGTTGTGTCTTTCCTTTTCTGTAATGTTTTTAATCTCATTTTGTACTCAAAAAAAAAAATGTAATGACCTTATTATAACTTCTCTTTTATTTTCTTCTACCATATGAGGTATATATCATGTGAAGGACCCTTAGTATGGTTCCACATGTTATAAGTATGGATTTATGGGTTGGAAAGTGGTTCTACGTCCAAGAACGGACTTAGAAGCCAAAATGACCGGTTCACCGGAAAATAGCCTTTTAGAGGTTATTTATATTAATATGGGTTTTATGATTATAAACCCTTGTTAGGAGCTTGTAAAAGGCATTTCAAGAACTTTCACTAAGTTGAAAGAGTCGTCGGAGTTCGTCAAAAGTCGCCAGAGTTTCGCCGGAGTTCAACCAAGAGGGGTAGAACTTCATAGCGCTAATTCGAGGTGAGTGGACGGCTTAATATCTTATAACTTTTAGGTTAATTATGAGATTACCTAAATAAATGTTATATGTGTTCATAATGATGTTTAAAAGATATTTAAACATGTGATTAGCCAACATAGTTAAGTTTGTATGAAAGGAATTAATTGTTTATGCATATATATGAGGAAATATATAAAATGCATATTTGTATAGAAGCATAAAGGAATATTATTAACTCAATGATATGATGATTAAGTTGATGTGTACAAGGCTTGAAATGGCGGTCAACAAAAACGTTGACCGATGGATAATGGATTAATTAATACCGGTTGGTATTAATTAATTATAAATTTATATAGATGCATGACTTTGTATGGATTGTGATACATAAGCTTTATTTATTGATTTAGCTATGAAGGAATAAATATGATATAGGCTCTATCTAGGTTGATAGGAGGTTGATCATAGGATTATAAACTTGGTGGAGGACCCTAGGACTTAAAAGTCCATAACACTCATATTTTTGTGGAGGACCCTAGGACTTAAAAGTCCAACACTCATATTTTGGTGGAGGACCCTAGGACTTAAGTCCTTAACACTCATATTTTGGTGGAGGACCCTAGGACTTAAAAGTCCTTAACACTCATATTTTGGTGGAGGACCATAGGACTTAAAAGTCCTTAACACTCATATTTTGGTGGAGGACCCTAGGACTAACAGTCCTTAACACTCGGATAATAAATTGGTGGAGGACCCTAGGACTAAAAGTCCTTAACACTCGAAAATATATTGGTGGAGTACCCAAGGATTATGATCCTCAAAACTCATAGATTATGATATTGAAATAGGGACAAGGAGGAGTCCTATACACTCATAGGTATATGGGTGGGTTGGGGTTTTTAGTCAAGATTATGACTATTACTATTTTCCCAAATAAAACGGTGATCTACGGATCAGATATTTTCCAAGTATATATATACTAATGAGTATTTCATAACTTGGGGGAAAAGACTATTCATATATGTATCACCCTATGTTTGGGTCTTATACTTGAAACGCTAGTTATTCTATATTTAGCCTGCTACTCGCTCAGTACTTGTACTGACCCCTTAGGGGGCCCCACCATTTTCAGGTTGAAGCTAGGGCTTGCTACTTGCACCTTCTTATGGGTGACATCAACTTCAGGAAGACGTGGTTCGTGCTTCCTTATTTTCTTCCAAACTACCGAACACATGCTCATGGATATTTGCTCTACTATAAACTATTTTGGGGGCTTGCATGCCCATTTGTTGGCCGGTTGTGGCTTATGACTTCCCATTGAATATTTCCGCTATTCATTGGTTTAAATGTGATGTTGTTATGTATGTTTACTACTGAGTATGGATGAATTATTTTCTCGAACGTCTTCTGTAATTAAGTGAAGTTGACTCGCGAGTGACGTCACTTGATTATACGGCGGTTGTACACGCGCTTGGATTGCGGTCTGGGGCGTGACAATAGTGGCGGGAAATGATAGGGAAGAGAGAGGAGGGGGATCAAAACCCATCAACCCTGTGGATGCTCTAATGATATGTTTGGTTCAAGGAATGTCAGATTACCATGAGAATGTTAGATTACTGGGTATGTTAGATAGATGAGAATGTGATTAATGTAAAACCTATTTGTGTTTGGTTACGATTAAGGGAGGCAACATTAAGTTGTTTGGTTGACTAATATCTTACATTGCATATTTGGTGAATTACCCGAATGCCCTTTATATTTGTCTCTTAACACATTAAACTTATTACAACCTATAATTAAAGTCATTAAAACTAGAGAAAAATAAAACATCTTAGTAATAATTAAAATAAAAAACTAATAGAATTAATTCTAAGCAAAATGTATTTAATGAACAAATGACTAAAATTAGTGAACATTAGTAAATAATTTTAAGCAAAATATGTTTAATTGCCCAAATGACAAAGATTAGTGAAAAAATATAGTATTAGCTTACAATATGTAGTATAATTGTATAAATGATTTCAAACAAATATAATGAAAAAATACAGTCTAATTTTAAAAATTACAAAATGAAGCTAAGAGTTGTATATCAGAAGTTGAGAACTTGTATTAGATTAATGAAGCATGGGGTTTTTGGAAGAAAATTAACAAGCCACCAGGAATCTAACTTAACCTAAGGCTCTAGTGGTTTCACATGCCCATTCATGTGATCACCTTTTCCACTTTTGGGAATGTAACATTCCCAAAAATAATCAAACTCGCGAACCAAACACAGATATCTCACATTCCGGGCATCAGATTCCGCCCTATATAAGATATCACCTTGAACCAAACGTTGCCCAAGAGTTTAGGGGCAAAATAGTTGTATGTGAAGTTTAAGCGAATGAGCACCCATAAATGTCAGAGTGTATCCCTGTCTCTTCTCAATTGGATAATTAAGACGACGATCCAACTCTTCCAATCCCCTGAATACCCTCTTAATTGAAATGAAATCCTACTCAGAAATCTTCTACATTCATCTAGGTTGCAAATTTCTTTTTTAGGTTTACAACACATGTAAATTTTCAAATCTATATTCTGCTGATTTTATTCAAGCTGGAGTTTCAGTGTTATCCTACCATCTGTGATTAGATTTAGTTTGATTAGAAGTATAATTTTCAAATAACTTGTTTCCCGAAGCTGCTTTGTGTTCCGACTGCTTCAAGAATGTATGCTTTCTTCGGGTTTCTTTTGGACCCAAGGAAAAACCCTATGTGTCAATGCAATGTGTCATTTTCATGAATACAGACCTTTTCAAATTTTAGGTTCTAGGAGAAGCTAATATAGAATTGATATAATCATCAATTCATCATCATATACATAAAATAAAAGCAATATAATTTCTTCTTTTCATTTTCCGCCAACATTTTTTGGAATAGGTTTTCGATTGCCAGAAATACTTTCTCGAGCTTTCTTTCTTTCTAACGTTGCAGTTTCTTCTTGGAGGTTACGTCCAACACTAAACACAAAGAGCATCAAATTAAAGGAAAACAATTTGCATTTGTAGGAGTTAAAAGAGATTATATTGACTTTGTCAAATTAATAACCTTATCTTGTCTAAAGTATGTAGAAGTTGTAAATGAACCAGATGATCATACTACTATTACATTTTTAAAAAGTGTTTAATAATACATAGGAGATCATCCAAAAATATAAATTCCATAAGTGAAGTGACCTAAATAAAGTCATAGACTTTGATTTGTTATTTCATATTTAACCGGTGTAGTCGATGCTAGAGAAACTCTTGAACATTAAGGTTTCAATTCTAAGATGTGTGAATATAATTGATATTGCAAAATGTAAGCTACTCCTTCAAATCCATGAGCATAATGGTGCTTAAATTCATGGGAGTAATGTAGTGGTTTGCTCCGGTCAAAATGGATTGGACAATAATCCGATTCGCCCGTTCAGTGGGATGAAACGCATCCCAAAACGCATACTCATCTCGGTTTTGGCACAGGTTTGATGCAGCCGTGCAAAGCCCGATTCCATTGTACGGTCCTTGTCCACAACATGCTACCTTTGTGGAAACAAATCCATAGGATTGGGGATTGTTGATAAAGTCCATTTGCATTTCCATGGCATTGACACCGACGAAGACGTCAAAGCCGAGTTGTTCATTGAGATCAGCGAGCATTTCAACGAGAAGTGGGTTGAATATCTCCGCGGCTAGTTGCGGCTCCACCGCACATTGCCCGTTTCTGCTCCTCGTGGCAAGCTCTGCCGGAACGCAACCTGTCGGTCCTGTACCCATCACCAATACCCTCCTGCATCCCATCTCGTATAGTCTCTGATAAAAAAAATACACACGCCAATTTCCAACAGTCAACTTATACTGTTAATCAAATTGATGGAGTTCACTGTTGGGTGAGCTGGGATCACTTGGCTAAGTCATAATGAACTTGACTCAAATGAACAAATCGGATGTAATCAATTAAGTAATTCAATCTATAAATGTTACGTCACCTTTGAATTGTGGTTTGGGACTCATTTATCAATATCTAGCTAGTTTTCTTTTTTTGTTTTATATATACCCGTGATTCAAGTAACAAGTAAAGTTTACATGAAAAGTGAAAACAAATTATAGTCTTTAGTCACTTACTAATGGAAATATCATCGAACTTTAATCACAAGACACAACGTCAAAATTAAAAAGTATAAATGTATGTTTATAGTACAAAGTGAATAGTGAATGAATAAACTTACATTCATTAATGTTAAAAAATATTGTCAAGTTTTCTAATTTGTGCACCTTTTACTTTATATTGTGATACACTTTTGAGCTCTACATGTGCAGTTTTTGTAATTCTAGTACAAATTTGCTTCAATACTTTCGTTCAAAAAAATCATAATTATCATAACATCACGTGTTGTGATTCTAATTATAATTTGATTGTTTTGTTTCCTTTATATATCAAAGATTTCACGTTCTTAAATAAGCATTACTCGCTAAATTGCAGAGGAAATTAAATTGATGAAGAAAAGTATTATGTAATGAACTACTTACCATCAAGATCTTTCGATATTCAGAAATGAGATAATTACAAAAATTAGGAATGGTGAACTGAAGACGCCGGGCTAGTAACCGGTACCAAAAAATAGTTGTTGATGAAGTCATTGCCACCGAGGGTGATGAGGGTCAATGCGTCGTTAACATGGCTCTCCGCCTCTTCTCCACCTATCAAACTCCCCACTCTCTCTTTGTATGCCTGGAACATCTCCAGCTGCTGCCCCATTCTTATAATGTTTGCCTATATACATACATAGAGCGGTTTTCTCATGTGTCTGTCCGCACACTTTTTGTGTCCGTCCAAATGAATAACATCCATCTAATGCTTTATACGGTTGAGATGGTCTATTCATTAAAAACATAACACACCTCTTCATTTTAAGCCAAACCCATCTCAGCCAGATTAAAAATCTCTCGTACAGTTCTTCCTTGTGGTCCGCAGCCTTCATGCCGGCGAAGGAGATTTGGTAAACCACCGCGATTAAAAATCTCTCCTCTCCCGTACAGTTCTCCCTCGATGAGTTCTAGCGCTTACATGCCTTCGAAGGAGCTTTGGTAAACCACCTGTCTCAGGTAAACAAAATTTGTTCCTTCTCCTTCTGCTCTTTAAATCAACCGATGCTTTATTAAGGTTTTCAATTGTTTAATTATATTTGAACTCTCCTTCTCCTTCTGCTCTTAAAACCACTCTACTCAGGTTAAATGTTTTAAATGGTTTGAAATTAAAATCAGGTGTTTTGAATTTAGAAATTATTTTAAATTCAATTTTTGTATTTGCTTAGACCTGGTTTAATCTGCCGATGCTATGGTTAATTTATTTTGAGGCTGTAATTGATCTTAAATTCATCTTTAACGGAAGTGTACAAAAGTGAGATATATAAACGGAAATGATTAAATAATCTTATATTTATACTCTTTAATTGTCATATTTGTTAGGTAAATAATCATATTTTGACTAATGCAATACTAAAATAAATGGATCCCTGGACGATTGGATTTTGTTTAATATTTACTCATAAAGTGAATTGACATATTTCACATTCTCTAAGAAAATTAGAATCATGGAATTGTCTAGACAGACAACGGCTTGTAGTTTGGCAGTCACTCATTTCATTCCCAACGTGCCAAGTCATAAAAAACCATATATTAGGATGACATTTGAAGACTTGGACGAGGCCTATAAATTTTACAATAGTTATGCTTATTTGGTTGGGTTTAGTGTGCGCAAAGATAACTTGAAGAAATGCAAAGACGGGACAGATAAGAGTACGGCTTATCTTTGTTATAAAGAGGGTGCTGAAAAAATTCCATGCAAGAGGTTGACACGGAACGGTGTAGATATAATGTCCGTACTAGGTGTAAGGCCACTTCTAAAACTAGAAATCAGGAAGTGTTTAGTGTTTATCGATTTGATGAAGTGCATAATCATTGTTGTGAAACCCCAAGCAAGGTTCATTTGCTCAAATCACATCGTCCAGTGTCAGATGTCAAAACGAAGCTTTTGTCAAGCCTACAATCAAACAACATCTCAATCTCTCAAGCTATGGGTGTATTCATGGCTGATTCTAGCGGTGTGGGTAATGTTGGATTTCTAGAAACAGATTTGAGAATTTATGTTAGAGATGAAAGTGCAAAAGTTAAGGATCAAGACGCCCAATTATTTGTTGAACACTTCATATTAGAAAAAGAGCACAACCCATCTTTCTTTTACAAGGTTAGAAAAGACAGTGCAAACAAGCTTGAATTAGCATTTTGGGCCGATCCTACATGTCGGCGCTCCTATCACTTCTTTTGTGATACAATTGTTGTTGATGCAACATACAACACAAATACGTATGGCTTTCCCTTCACTCCATTCGTTGGAATTAATAATCATTTTCAAACGGTGTTGTTTTGGTGTGCATTCATGAACAAAGAAAACTTTGAATCTTATGTTTAGATCTTAAAAGCCTTTTTGGAAGCAATGTCTGGCCCTCCACCAAATGTTATTATCACTGACCAGGATCCAGCTTTAGCCAAAGCTATTAATTTTGTGCTGCCAAACATCTACCACCGCTATTGCATGTGGCACATTATTCGTAAGATCCCTGAGAAGGTGGCTGGTGTAATAAATTCTTTGGATGGTTTCAATAGAATTTATGGTATTATAAAATATTCCGAGACACCCTATGAATTTGAAGCAGAATGGAAAAAGCTTGTTAATGAGGTTGGGTTGGAAGAAAATGAATGGATTTCTTACATGTTTCAAGTTCGTGACCATTGGGTTCCAGCTTATTTCAAGAATGTATTCGCAGCTTGTATGTCATCCACTCAAAGGAGTGAAACAACACACTCTTTCTTGAAAAAATATGTGTACAAGGGGTGCGGTTTCAATGAGTTTGTTACTCATTTTGATAGAGCACTGTCAAGACAGAGGGAGCGTGACAACCAAATGGATCACAAGCTTCAATATGGGACTCAAGTGGAGTTACAAATGGCAAATACGTATACATCAACCCTGTTTCGGGAGTTTCAAATAGGACAGCATAACTGTTTCACATACAGTTTGGATGAGAATGTAGAAGATGGAGATAATATTGTTTTCAAGTTAACTTATAGAGGCGTCTCTAATGAAATTGAAATAAAGAGAAGTCGTGTTGTGCATTTCAACCGTTTGACACAAATTGGTAGTTGTTCGTGCAAGCAGTTTGAGTTTATGGGGATACCATGTGCACATTTATTAAGGGTCCTAGATGGTATGAAAATATACGACATCCCTAGTTTTTACATTATGGACCATTGGAGGAAGGGTCCAAGAAGAGAAATTGTAAAAGATCGGTCAGGAAATGAAATAAGAGAAGACCGCAAAAGAGAGTTCATTGAGGGGAATAGCAAGGCATATGATGCATTTCTTGGTGGTTATTATGATCTCATATCCGAGTCACCAGAAGACCAAGAATATGGGTTATCATTACTGGAAGAGTGGCGCAAAAAGTTCAACGATCATCTATCCCAAAAGTCAAGTGGTAAAACAAGGCCAAGGAAGTGAAGCATCATGTACGGTAGAATTTATGGAGCCTGATCACGCGCGTCATAAAGGTTGTGGGAAGCGATTAAAGTCAGGCAAAGAAAAGGGGACTTCACATAACCGGATGTGTCGTGTTTGTCAAGGTCATGGGCATGATAAACGTAATTGTCCAAAACTAGCAAAAGGGTAAGAAGTAATCCTTTTTATGTTACAAGTATTGTATAATATTATATAAACTAATTTAACTGTGAGTTTTTGTGTATTATTGCAGGGAGGCAACAAAGGACACAATGGAGGAACAAGTATAATTGATTATTATGAGCAAATGTTGTGCCGTGTGGAGATTTGTTTATGTATGTTTAGCTTAAGTGTTTACCACTGTTACATTTCTGGTGTTTTACTTGTAATGGAAATACTTTTACTGGAGTTTTTTCATATTCAAGATTTCTCATGTTAAGATTATAGATGACTTTTGTATTTATAGCTTGGGTGTTTATGTAGTTATGTACTGATGTTTTTTTTAGTATTTGAATTGAAATTTAAGAAGCATTAATGCATTCCACAATACAAAGACGCAATTCCCAGGCCAACCGTTTTCAATAACCTCAGGCCTAAGAATGGCATTTATCCCAACAAGCATATGTAATAATTGCCAATTGTTCATTTGAGTTTGAATTGTGAGTTGTTTTATTTGTGGGCTGCAGATTCCTCATTTCTTAACTCTCTTTCTGGTTTTCAAAGTCCCAGTCACCAACCTCTTCTGCCAATTGTTCATTTGAGTGGCTCTCTCTATTGACCAGACCCAATTCAGCCTCCTATCCCAGTCGTTCGATTTGGTTTGCTTTGTTTATGTGTTTGTTTACGTTTTTGTTGATCAAGTTTTGTACTTGTTTATGTTCTCTTTTGGTTCTCACCTACAACAGATGGTTCGTAATATGTAAAGATAATATATGCTCCAATAATTAACAACAACAAAACTAAATCACTCGCTTAACAAAAAAACTATTTGGCACCTAATCCTATAGTGCATTACATTTGATTTGCAAGCATTAGCTAGTCAACTTCTACATGTTAAAATGAATACACTACATCTTCCTTGGTACAAATACAATGATGTTACTTCTAACTTGCTACTAACCGCTAAAGAGTGACTGCTATTATGGCAACTACGAAACAATACTGGATACATTTAAGTTGGTATACCACTTCAGCATAGCTCCTATTATCTTCTCGGTGGCTACCATCACTTGATATTTGTACCAATTTCCTTCTAGTAGAATTGATGCTTGAGTCATGAGAAATTTGGCATATTCTATCCCGCCATATGAATATGCCACAACATCCACACTTCAAATACCAACGCCCGTGGACATTGTTTCCTTCAATTGCATTGGACCACAATGACATGGGCAAAAAATTCTTCTACAAAGGCCTTGCTACTAAATGAAATCCCTGATATTATACAAACATCAATAAAACATCAATGAAATCACTATTATTACTAGGCGCGCCCCATTTTTCTCTAAGCTGGACAAATATATCCTTTCCTTCTTTTAACAATTTGTTTTACTACACGTGTCACCAAATTTATGGGATTTGGGATTATCGTATTAGACCAACAAAAAATCTCCTAAGCCCCATCCACTGACGTGAAATTTTTCAATTGATATACGTTGTATATAGAATCTCCCAAGTGTGCTGTCTTATTAACATATTACTACGTATTAAGTTTCGTTTATTTGTATATTTTAGAATGTTAGATTAGTATAAAAATTTATCAATCTAAGACATGAAAACTATCCATCTAAAATCTAAAATATCATAGATTTTAATTTATTTAATTCTTAATTAATTTCATTGCTAATTTTTGAAGACATTTTCTTCACAAATGTTTATTATTTTAATAAGAGTAAGTAATATTTAGACTTTTTAAAATATAAAAAGACATCAAAATTCATGGTACTTTAGATCTTAGATGAATAACTTTCAATCACGCAGATCCTATATCGATAGTCATATATACATGTACATCGATCTTGTTTTTCATGGCGATAGCTTGACTTATACAGATCTGATCATCTCAGGTTAGACTTTTACAATAATAAAATTCATATCCATAATACGTTTATCGAATCAGGCTTAAAAAGAATGAACCAAAATACAAATACTTTTTCCAAATTTTACATATACAATATTGTGTTCAAATGAAAAACCATTAAAAATATTCAATTTGACATTTTTTTATTAAAATCGAAGTATAAAAGAAAAAGTTATACCTAGTAACATTTTAAGACAATGGTTTATCACATATCACGAAACTATTGGTTGTAACTTGTAATCAATTTTGAGATTGATTGAAATACGTTGGGTCATATTGGTTTGTACGGTGTGCAGCTATTATTAAGGAGCAATAGTAATCTAAATTTAATTAAATACGACGTAACTTAAAAGGGTAAATTAGTCTTAGAAGGGTTACATTAAGTAATGGTGTAGGTGCGCCTAGCAATCCCCTCTCTGAAATAATTTATACAACCACATTCTTCCTTCAATTACATACTCGTTTCGTAATATTAACAATAAAAATACAAACCAACAGCCTGTAATTGATTAAAATTGATTTAATTTCCTCTATATTACTATTAGAGTTTTCATTTCATAAACATGACAATTTTTACATTTTCCAAAAATATGACCTCATTAAAACACTCCAGCCTATTTCCGTCTTCCCATCTTTCCCTAGTGACATCGTCCCATCTTCTTCGCTCCCGTAGAAGCGTCATCGAACCAAGAGGCGAAGCATCCAGCGAACTCGGAACCAGAGGCGAAGCATCCATGTCGTCGTCCTTGCAACGCCTCCATATCCATTAGGCCAGCCAAAACGTGAGTCGTCATGACATTGTCCCAACGCACCATTCCATTCCAGAAGCTGGAAGAACAGATCTGGTCTGATTTCCATCAGATTCATTTTGATTTCCATCAGATTCATTTTGATTTCCATTCGATTCGTTTTTGTCCTCGTTCAATTCATTCTTCATCGTCTTCGTCCTCCCTCTTCTTCTCCTTTTTTCTCTTTCAACGACAGTACGACTAGAATCTAACGGCTAGGTTTTGGGATGCGAGGAAGGTAAGGGATGGGATCTGGGTAGGAGGGGGGCGACTGCAGAGGTTTAGGGCCGGGGTGTGGGTAGAGGAGCAGAGGAAGGGGCTGGGCAGTTGAGGAAGGGACCGAGTTTAGGGGTATCCGGCGGTGGCCGGACATGGTGGTCTTCAGCGATGGTCGGGGTGCTGTTGTGGGGTTGTGGCAGGGTAGTGGGATTAGGGATGCTGCAACCATTGTGCAGGGTTGGGGCAGTGTGTGGTGGGGTAGGGGTGTACTGGACGTGAGGTTCGGTGGGGCTGGAGAGCGGTGGGTGGTTGGAGTGGTGGCCGGAGCGGTTGGGTTGGGGAGGTCTGGGGGCTGGGGGATAGGGAGTTGAGCCAGGGCTGGGGAATAGGGAGTTGAGCCCGGGCTGGGGTGGCGGCGGCCGGGGTGGCGGCGTCATGGCGGCGGCAGAGTAACTGTGAATGGTGGGGCGACAGCCACAGTGATCGGAGTCACTGTGGCCGGTGGGTGGGTAGTTACTGTGGTCGGTATGTGGATCAGTCACAATGACTCCAATCACTCTGGTCGGAATCACTGTGGCGGCGGAGTGGAGGCGAGTCACTTTGGCCGAAGTCACTTTGGCCGGAGTTTTGTACAACATTAATGTGTCACATTTTACCGACATTATTACTCCGTATGTTTTACAATCAGTGACACTATATTTAGTGTCATTAGACGACACTTTTCCCGACGCTTTTTAGTGTCAGAAATTTTCAGCGACACTAAATTAGTGTCACTATAAGCTTTTTTTTTAGTTGTGTTGGTACATAATTATTGCTTTAAGAGCATCACCAATGGGAGGTCAATTGGGGATAAAAAAAAATTGATCCCACTTGATCCCCACTATGGGAGCTCAATAGAGTGGTCGATCAACATGGAAGCTTAAAAATGGCATCTGACATGTGACTAACCAATTAAAGAGTGTCATGTGCTTTTTATTTAGAATGAAGTCACCAACCTCATCAAACATTCCCAAACTCTCTAATTTCATTTATTATTGATTAAATTTAATTTATTGCAAAACAAAATTATACCAAAAATTAGATTTTTTTTGTCTTTAAAAGACACCAATGAAGGATATGTTTAATCACTTCGAAATTTATCACTTCTTTCCCTCTTGCATTTTATTTTATCTGTTTTAGAATATTTTTTCCTCTGAAAATGGATCCATCCCGTTCTCTTCGTAGATACAATGCCAACAATAAATAATGATAGTGGGTCAAATGTGGATTTTATATTCCTTTTTCAAATTGTATAAATTAATAATGGTGGAATATACCAAAAATATGGAGAGAGAATATACAAATTTTAAGTGACCTAGGTCACCATAGTGGCGGGAAATGATAGGGAAGAGAGAGGAGGGGGATCAAAACCCATCAGCCCTGTGGATGCTCTAAGGATATGTTTGGTTCAAGGAATGTCAGATTACCATGAGAATGTTAGATCACTGGGTATGTTAGATAGATGAGAATGTGATTAATGTAAAACCTATTTGTGTTTGGTTATGATTAAGGGAATGCAACATTAAGTTGTTTGGTTGAATAATATCTTACATTGCATATTTGGTGAATTACCCGAATGCCCTTTAAATATTTGTCTCTTAACACATTAAACTTATTACAACCTATAATTAAAGTCATTAAATTTAGAGAAAAATAAAACATCTTAGTAATAATTAAAATAAAAACTAATAGAATTAATTCTAAGCAAAATGTATTTAATGCACAAATGACTAAAATTAGTGAACATTAGTAAATAATTTTAAGCAAAATATGTTTAATTGCACAAATGACAAAGATTAGTGAAAAGATATAGTATTAGCTTACAATATGCAGTATAATTGTATAAATAATTTCAAACAAATATAATGAAAAAATACAGTCTATTTTTAAAAATTACAAAATGAAGCTGAGTGGTATATCAGAAGTTGAGAACTTGTATTAAATTAATGAAGCATGGGGTTTTTGGAAGAAAACTAACAAGCCACCAGGAATCTAACAAAACCTAAGGCTCTAGTGGGTTTCACATGCCCATTCATGTGATCACCTTTTCCACTTTTGGGAATGTAACCTTCCCAAAACAATCAAACTCGCGAACCAAACACAGATATCTCACCTTTTCCACTATATAAGATATCACCTTGAACCAAACTTTGCCCAAGAGTTTAGGGGCAAAATAGTTGTATGTGAAGTTTAAGCGAATGAGCACCCATAAATGTCAGAGTGTATCCCTGTCTCTTCTCAATTGGATAATTAAGACGACGATCCAACTCTTCCAATCCCCTGAATACCCTCTTAATTGAAATGAAATCCTACTCTGAAATCTTCTACATTCATCCAGGTTGCAAATTTCTTTTTTAGGTTTACAACACATGTAAATTTTCAAATCTATATTCTGCTGATTTTATTCAAGCTGAGTTTCAGTGTTATCCTACCATCTGTGATTAGATTTAGTTTGATTAGAAGTATAATTTTCAAATAACTTGTTTCCCGAAGCTGCTTTGTGTTCCGACTGCTTCAAGAATGTATGCTTTCTTCGGGTTTCTTTTGGACCCAAGGAAAAACCCTATGTGTCAATGCAATGTGTCATTTTCATGAATACAGACCTTTTCAAATTTTAGGTTCTAGGAGAAGCTAATATAGAATTGATATAATCATCAATTCATCATCATATACATAAAATAAAAGCAATATAATTTCTTCTTTTCATTTTCCGCCAACATTTTTTGGAATAGGTTTTCGATTGCCAGAAATACTTTCTCGAGCTTTCTTTCTTTCTAACGTTGCAGTTTATTCTTGGAGGTTACGTCCAACACTAAACACAAAGAGCATCAAATTAAAGGAAAACAATTTGCATTTGTAGGAGTTAAAAGAGATTATATTGACTTTGTCAAATTAATAACCTTATCTTGTCTAAAGTATGTAGAAGTTGTAAATGAACCAGATGATCATACTACTATTACATTTTTAAAAAGTATTTAATAATACATAGGAGATCATCCAAAAATATAAATTCCATAAGTGAAGTGACCTAAATAAAGTCATAGACTTTGATTTGTTATTTCATATTTAACCGGTGTAGTCGATGCTAGAGAAACTCTTGAACATTAAGGTTTCAATTCTAAGATGTGTGAATATAATTGATATTGCAAAATGTAAGCTACTCCTTCAAATCCATGAGCATAATGGTGCTTAAATTCATGGGAGTAATGTAGTGGTTTGCTCCGGTCAAAATGGATTGGACAATAATCCGATTCGCCCGTTCAGTGGGATGAAACGCATCCCAAAACGCATACTCATCTCGGTTTTGGCACAGGTTTGATGCAGTCGTGCAAAGCCCGATTCCATTGTACGGTCCTTGTCCACAACATGCTACCTTTGTGGAAACAAATCCATAGGATTGGGGATTGTTGATGAAGTCCATTTGCATTTCCATGGCATTGACACCGACGAAGACGTCAGAGCCGAGTTGTTCATTGAGATCGGCGAGCATTTCAACGAGAAGTGGGTTGAATATCTCCGCGGCTAGTTGCGGATCCACCGCACATTGCCCGTTTCTGCTCCTCGTGGCAAGCTCTGCCGGAACGCAACCCATCGGTCCTGTACCCGTCACCAATACCCTCCTGCATCCCATCTCGTATAGCCTCTGATAAAAAAATACACATGCCAATTTCCAACCGTCAACTTATAATGTTAATCAAATTGATGGAGTTCACTGTTGGGTGATGAGCTGGGATCACTTGGCTAAGTCATAATGAACTTGACTCAAATGAGCAAATTGGATGTAATCAATTAACTAATTCAATCTATAAATGTTACGTCACCTTTGAATTGTGGTTTGGGACTCATTCATCAATATCTAGCTAGTTTTCTTTTTTGTTTTATATATACCCGTGATTCAAGTAACAAGTAAAGTTTACAAGAAAAGTGAAAACAAATTATAGTCTTTAATCACTTACTAATGAAAATATCATCGAACTTTAATCACAAGACACAACGTCAAAATTAAAAAGTATAAATGTATGTTTATAGTACAAAGTGAATAGTGAATGAATAAACTTACATTCATTAATGTTAAAAAATATTGTCAAGTTTTCTAATTTGTGCACCTTTTACTTTATATTGTGATACACTTTTGTGCTCTACATGTGCAGTTTTTGTAATTCTAGTACAAATTTGCTTCAATACTTTCGTTCAAAAAAATCATAATTATCATAACATCACGTGTTGTGATTCTAATTATAATTTGATTGTTTTGTTTCCTTTATATATCAAAGATTTCACGTTCTTAAATAAGCATTACTCGCTAAATTGCAGAGGAAATTAAATTGATGAAGAAAAGTATTATGTAATGAACTACTTACCATCAAGATCTTTCGATATTCAGAAATGAGATAATTACAAAAATTAGGAATGGTGAACTGAAGACGCCGGGCAGTAACCGGTACCAAAAAATAGTTGTTGACGAAGTCATTGCCACCGAGGGTGATGAGGGTCAATGCGTCGTTAACCAGGCTCTCCGCCTCTTCTCCACCTATCAAACTCCCCACTCTCTCTTTGTATGCCTGGAACATCTCCAGCTGCTGCCCCATTCTTATAATGTTTGCCTATATACATATATACATACATATATATTATCCATCCATATAAAGGAATTTTAATTTGTATTGAACCAAAAAGTTTTTAAATTTCAATTTAGCTTGCTTGATGAGATCATTCAAATAGTGTCTCATCATGTATTGTACTCAGTATATTAAGAGCCCGTTTGGTAACACTAAAATTGTTTGAATTGGCTGATTCTGCTAAAATTTATGAAGTTTAGCTGAAGTGGTTGTTTTGGCTGATTCTGTTGATTCATGAAAAAATTATATTTAAAATATTTTTATTAATAAATTAAATAAAAAATTATATGAAAAATAGCAAAAATGACCCTCTATAGTAACTTCAGCCAATACAGCCAGAAAAGTAACTTCAACCTTACTTTTTCTGTTTATTACAAAATTTAGAGCATGAAATCAAAAGTTACGTGTTGGTGAAAAAATTGGTTGATAAGCATGATAAGTCGAAAAAGAGGGTCACCAAACGGGCTCTAAAGTATCTCACACACTGGTAGGATAGGGGCGTAGCCAAGGCACTGGGTCGGTACAAAGAGTATTTTTGGGGAAAAAATTCCCCGAGATGTTTTACACTAAAAATACAGACTTTTTTAAAATTTAGGTTGAGCCGGTGCCAGGGTTGGCATCTCCCTCGCTACTCCCCTGGGTAGGATATTGACTATAAAGAGTATTTCTAAGGACATGTGACAATAAACCAAAAAAGACCGTAAAATGACTATTCAAACTATAAATACCCGAAAATCGGTGTATTTTTTGGTTAACAATACAAGTTTTTTCTCATTCGCAGTACGGTTAATCAACCACAAAAGCCTCCTTACTCGGTTGATAATCGAATAAGCCATCGAACTTACTTAAAAAGTGCAAAAGCTCAAGACAATGATCTCAATTGGGTCAAGTGGTAAGCACGATCGATCAAGTGGTCTACCCAGGCCTTGACCCAATTGGGTCAAGTGGTCAACAATAAAAGTTCAAGACTAAAAAGCTCATTAATTGTGTCATTACAAAAAAAAAGAAAAAAGAAATAACAGATCATTCTTAATAATTGGGCTTACAAATTGAAAGCCAGTGTCGCCAAGAATTCCAATTCCGGCAGAAGCAAAATTTGCACCAACGAGCAGCCTTTCACCCTTAAGTTGTGGGTTTAGGTAGGCCAATGTTGCCTCTGAACCTATAGCCTGGCCTGCAATCCATAATTGTATCAATCTTTAGAGAGTGGTTTATTACGAATTATGAGTAGTTTTAAGGAATCATGTAACTTTCGAAATTACATTGAGTACAACGTCATTATATATTAACACCATTCAATTTATTAGTCGAGGTTCCCACTAAAATGTGGTGGTGATGATGTTTCAACACTTCATGTGACTCTGCAAAGCAGTCACATATGATTCCTTAAAGTTTATGAACTAATTATAAATTTATAATAACATATACAGATACAATCTTTTAAGTTTCAATCTCTGTTTTTTAATTATTGTAATTTCTCTTACGACAAGTGGACAAGTAACTAAATAAAGTCTTATTTCAAAAACTAGTTGTTCCCAATGTGGTATAGAAATAAAACTTATAAGAAGTAATTACAAGATATACTTTCTGTATGTTTGTAGTCACCAAAAGTCAATAATAAGATCGCTATATAAATGAGATAATAGCTCTAAATAGGACTAAACTAATCCCTAAATGTGCAAATAGGAATATATTATTTATCTTCCTAAAATAGGACCAAAGTATACCCTATTGTCCTATTATACTCTTACATAACTTAATAGGATAATCATATTTGAATTTGTAATAAATACAAAAAAAAAATGACTTATACAAAAATCTTAAAAAATTAAAAATATCTAAAATAATCTTTTAAAAAATGCTAAAATACTAAAAAAAAAAAACACCTTCAAAAATTTGGAGGTCTTTCCCACAGTCTCAGCCACTGCCCAACCAAGTTTTCCCTAATCGGCTAAAACAATACCATTTTGTGTAAAACATCCATTTTTTCTAAAAAAAATGTCATGAAGATGTCATGTTTACTCTTTGAAAATGTCAAAGTTCTCTCGAAAACTGCCATCTTGATGACATTTCTAACACGTGTTGGCATTTTTTTCGATGATCGGAACTGATGGTGCCAGAAGGTTGCCGAGGTGGCGGGATAGACTTTGCATGTTTTTTTTTATGTTTTTGGTTATTTTTTATTTAATTTATCTAAAAAAATTAAGTTTTTTTATTTTTCAATTTTTTATTTTTATTAATTTTATTTAATATTTATTTCATTTTTTATTTTTTTTAAATTTTTTTTTATAAATAAAGTTATGTTATTACTTTTAATTATTGATGAAATATGAATAGTATTAAAACAAAGCAAGGTAGAATGGAAAAGCTAATCCTATTTAGAGAATTTTTAAGATATGATCTTATTTCGACAATTAGAGTTTCATTTAGTCTTATTTGAAGAATTATCCCACTACATAAATATGTTATATTTGTGTTCGTTACTTTTGTTTTAGTCAAATATAAGTTCGCTTGTACAGAGTAATTATTTTCAAATAATACTAGTAACTTTGTAAGCACTAAGCAGTTACTATATTATAAAGTGCACAAACTAAAAACAGTACACATTATTAATTCAGTCCAATAAATGGCCATTTCCTAGAGACAGATTATGAAGTGGTTTAAGAGAATCAAGATAAGGAAAAAAAACTAACTGATAAGGTCAGGAATGTTATAGCCGTTGGAGAAGCGGCCCGTGGCGGAATGAGTGGGGTAGTCGATCCCGTAAGGCGGGGAGTCGGCACGGGCCGACGTGACCAAATAGTTGTTATTGCCATTGTCCACAAGTGAATCTCCGAACACCAAGAAAGCTCGGGTTGCCTCGGAACGGCCCCAAATTGTGGCGGCCACCACCACAAAAATGGTGGCAGCAATGACTACAGTACTATAAGCCATAGTATTGCCAAAAAAAACTTCCGCGGGTAAATAGAGTGATGGTGATGGAAATGAGAAGAGCTCACTTCTGATCAGCTAGCTAGCTTTGTAGTGTCCCATTTTGTTGGGTTATTATGATCTTATTATATAACTAGCAGAAAGGCAATAGTGGCCCAAGAAGGATGGTGGTGGTTAGGAAGTAATAAATGGGCTGGGCGGGCCTATCCGATCCCTGAATTCCTTCAATTGCGTTATGTCGCACTGTTCCACACATGCAAGTGGTCAGTAGGGGACACATTATTTCCAATTGAGAGAGAGGGGTCTGCCTCTGCCATAGCGCATTGCACACGAAACTCAAGCCCTGAAGGTCAAGACGTACGTCAAGGACTCCTAATTTTTATACTCCATATGTCCAAACTTGCAAGAGGTTTTGAGCAAGGGCGAAGTCAGAACACAGGATCAGACTAGATTGGTACAAAAAAACAAATTGAAACATTTTTAGAATTTTTTTTCTTAAAAATATAGACAATTTTAAAATTTGGGCTAGATCGGGACCAAGGTTGGCCCCTCCCTAGCTACGCCCCTAGTTTTGAGTGCAAATGACTAGTTCAAGTGATTTACTTCCCACACTTGACCGTCTACTTTTAAAAGGTTTTGAATTTAAGTTATCAAAGAATTGAATTTGAGAGAATGATCTTTAATGATGATCTTCTAGCCCTAGAGAGTAGAGCTAACTCGAATAGTAGCTCAATCAACGTTTTGTCTCGGTTCAATCATTAGTGTGGAATTTGTTTCTTATAACTTAGCTTGTTGGTGTTTCACCAATATAATTGATGTGTGGTTCTTCCTATAGCTGTGTTGAAAATGTGAGCACACACGCAATCAATCGGTTAAGAGCGCATTCTTGTGCACGGTGATTTATAGGTGGCGGTAAGAATTTGGGAGATTGTTCGAACTATTAAGAATTAATTATCTCCATGATTTGATGGTTTCAGGTCTTGAGAGCCCAGGATTAGCTCGAGCAAGTCGAGATCATTTGGAAGCCCATGTGTTTAAGAATGTTCTAATAACAAACATGCCAAGTGATTTAAAAAGTAAAAAACACAACTCTCATATTCATATGATGTCTCTTCTCTAATAATCAAACTTCTCATTGCCACTCTCGGTGGTGAAAATCAGCATCGTTAATGTCCAACAAGAGTGTTATGCTCGTTGCAGGATTTGACCAATTGACCCGACCAAAATCTTAATTACAACACGAGCTAACAACAATCATGCACCACATGTATCTGCATACGTAATTACGTATTAAGTGTGTAATTGAATCATTAATTCTTCAATAACTGCTGTAGGGAAATAACGTCTTTTAGATCATTAATTCACATTTATAGAGAAATCCAAAATCAAGGTTAGAAAGACAAAACATCGTGATATTCACCCAATAAAGGGTACACCCGTACACGCCATAAAGTTTTGAAGAGGCCCAGATTAACAAAACTATCTGTAGTTCTACCCAGGGGCGGAGATACTGGGGTCAGGGTGGTCAGCCGACCCCGTTGAAAATTTTAGAGTGTAGAGCTCTGAAATATCTTCGATTTGATATATTATGGCTCTCGTAACTCATTACGAGTAAAGTTATGACTTCTGCAAAATCAGCACTATTTAAGTTTGAAATTAGTAAAATTGTGATGCGTAATATTAATTATATTCACAAAATAGCGTGTAATTCACTTGTTACTTAAGTGACATGACTTAGGGACAGAGCAAATACAACATATCTTACTGCTAGAGTGCCTACTCAATAAATGATTTTTTTCTAGTAAGAAATCTTGATACTAAACCAAGTAAGATCGAAGAGAACCATAGATTACTAGGGTAAGACAATGGGTCCCATCCGAGGTACTCAACTCAACCCGTATAAAACAAGTTTATACTATATGTGACATATATGAAGTATATTAACTACATATACTCTATTAATTTCATTTAAACTATCATTTATCTAAGCTACATTCAATTCGGGTATTGTCTAAAAATAATGGGGTAATTTGAGTTTGCACCCCATATTATTGTCAAAATTGGACTTTGCACCCCGTTTTTAAAAACCTTTGTTTTTGCACCCCAACCCCATATGAAAAGACAATAATGCCCCTCCATTAACAATTGTTTTGGCCTTCAACATATTCATGATCGAGGGACATTTTTGTCTTTTCATACAGGGTTGGGGTGCAAAAACAAAAGTTTTTACAAACGGGGTGCAAAGTTCAATTTGAACAATAATATGGGGTGCAAACTCAAATTATCCCAAAAATAATCTACCGTTTTGATTCTATGTAAATTTGATTTCGACCCCGCTAAGTCATTTTTCTGGCTCCGCCCCTGGTTCTACCCACACGAGTAGTTCAACGATGGTGACTGGTTGCTAGATTGAGGTTTCAAGTTCAATTCTGAGACAACCGCAGTGAGAGAGTTTCATCTAATGTGGTAATTCCTTGTGCGTATCAGGCTCTGATCTACCTCACTCAAAAACCGTTTTAGATTATACCGTGACTTATTTATCCATCATCTTATCGTGTCGTCCTATCGTGTTAGGGGACCTCAGGGATGGGGTGTCATCCTTTTTTTATCCATCATTTAGTCGAGTTGGTTTGTGGGGCGCCTCGGGCGGGCGATTCGATCTTTTTTGAATTTTTGTTTAATTCTTAATTTAAAAAATAGAATGTTCAATTTCTCGTTGACACGATTGTGGTGCACCATCTTGCAACCAAAACTGCGCCAATGCACTTATGACTTATGAGTTATGGCCATCACATGATTGTGCTTTGTCCTCGAAAATTGATTCACTCCCTCTGACCATCCTTGGGCACATGTCGCGGTGAAAAATCATGAGTATTACTTGCGAAAAATAATGAGTATTACTTGCGATGTTGCGAGTAATAAGCCGAGTATATGTAGATAGATTGCTCAAATCGAATTTTGTGAGAAAATTTATACTCGAACTTTGTGACTTGACTCGCATCTTGTATGTAGTACGGAGTATTACTTTATGTAACCTTATTCTGACAAAGAATCGGGGTTTAGGCAGACAACTCCGCCATGGAGATGAAGACTGCGACGATCGATATTTCGTCGGTCAAAGAAGAAAAAGAGGAGGAGGATGACTGCATCGTCCTAGATTCACATTCTGTCTCTAGGATTTCATCGCTAGAATTTTATTTGTCCGCTATCGTCTTTTAGTGAGGAGCGTGCCGTCTTCCGGCAATTCGTTCATGGATAGGGAGATTCGGCTGGAGGCGACTCAAGGGGCGATCAAGGCGATGAAGGAAGAAGATGCAGTGAAGGCAATCCGACTCCCTCCTGCACCGCCACCGGTGGTTCTTGAAAGGCTGAGTGAAGAAATGATTTTTTTTTTGCTTTTATTTATGTTAATGGTCTGAATTTGTCTGTGTTTGTTTGTTGTTTTATCTTTTTTGATTGTAAGACTGTGGTTTTGGATTTGGATGTGGGTGATGGAATGAGTGCGTTTTATCTTTTTTAATAGTGTAGAATTAATTATTAGTCAGTTTCCTATTTTGTATTTGGTAACTTATTTATTATAAATATACTCTCAGGGCTACCAGTCTGGTTAAGCCTGTTTATTATTCTCACATGGTATCAAGAGCCATCCCTTTACCCTAAATTTTTTCGGTTCTCATGGCTTCGTCCGCCGCCGCCGCTGGACAAACCACCGCAACCACCACCCCGATTACAACGACCGCATTCACTACGACGATGGCAGCGCCTCTCACCACGGCCGCGCCCGTCACCATGCCGGCAGTTTCTTCTATTACGTCTGCTCCGTTCTCTCTCTCGTTTGGCTCGGCGTCCACTGCCTTGCAGCCGCCGCCTTTTGATGCATCGGTTTGGGTTCCACCGGTGTTTGATTGGTCTACTCCGGTTACTGCCACTCCTTCGACCGGTCCAGACTCAGCCACACGGTCAGTTTCGGCATCCTCCTCCTCCCGGATGTTTTTTGGCGGTCCCACGTTTTCTGGAGCACAAGGATTAGCGCCGCCGCCTACGGTATCACCGATAGGCCGACCGGCAGCAGCCCGCACTAGTTCCCTGGAGGCAATTGCACAAGCTATGGGCTTTTCGGCTCCCAATATTACGAACATTGTTACCACCAAGCTTGATGCAGTTGAAGATTATCTTCCCTGGCACACCCAATTTGAATCGTTTTTGGTTTCTCATGGTCTCATGGGGATCCTAGATGGTACTATCACTGCTCCTCCTCAATTTATTTTCGATGCTACTCGTAGAGAAGTTGTGAACAACGAGTATTATTATTGGCTAAAGTTAGATCAAACAGTTCGTTCTTGGCTGTTTGCTACTTTATCCCGTGATATACTTGTTGAAGTTCATACTCTTCAAACTTCTGCTACCATTTGGGAAAGACTTGAATCTAGATTTATGGCTGCCAGCATGGCTCGTTCTATGGAATTAAAACGCATGTTCAATAATACTAAAAAGAAGGACAATCAAACCATGGAACAATACATGCGTGAAATTCAGAAAATTACTGATGCCCTTGCCACGATTAATTCACCGGTCTCCCTGAAAGATATAATTGAGCAAACACTTCTCGGTCTTGGTCCTGATTATGAGTCTATAATAACCACATTGACTTCGTTTCCGGAGGGACTCACGTTTGATAAGCTACGGAGACGACTTGTTGAGCAAGAGCAACACATTCTTTATCTTCGCTCTCAGGAGGCATCGTCGCCCGCTGCCTTTGTTGCTCAACCCGTGGCCCCAGCAGCTCCTGGCAATGATCCGAGAGGTGGCAATCAATATCATCGGGGACGCGGACGACGTGGTCAGCGTGGCAGAGGCAACCGCGGCCGAGGACGCGAGAACGGACAGTAACACCAGCCGAACTACATGGCTCCCGGGTACGGCCCGCAGCCTGGCTACTACCAGCCACGGCCGGGACAGCAGCCCCAAGGGGGGTATTTTCAGCCGCAAGTCTATCATCCGCAAGCTCCTCCTCATGGACGTCCAGGTTCAGTTATATGTAATACGGTTTTTTCATCGTTACATACGCATCCCTACTTTATTTATGGTACTAATCATAGCTATGCAGGCTCACCGTTAGTTGATGGACAATTTGGTTCTATTCCTCCACCGGTTGTTTGTCAAATTTGCTATTCACCAGGTCATTCCGCTGCTTCCTGTCCGTCCCGTTTTTCACAGCCATCTACTCCTGCTCTTGCTGCGCCCGTGGGTGATACTAATGACGCTGTCTGGTTCCCAGACTCCGGTGCTTCTGCGCATATGACTCCTCAGGAAGGTACATTAGTTAATAAATCTGCTTATTCCGGACCACTTACTGTTACTGTAGATGATGGCACAAATTTACCCATAAAAAATATTGGCAATATTTCCATTAATTCCTTGTCAAGGCCTCTTCATTTAAAATCTGTTTTTCATGTTCCTCATATTAAATATAATTTATTATCCATTCAAAAGCTATGTTCTGACAATAATTGCATGGTGATTTTTGATAAAAATTCTGTTTTTCTAAAGGACAAAACCACGGGGGCAACTCTTCTTCAGGCTTCCAGTAGCGGATCCGGTCTCTATCCCATTCGTCTGTCTCCATCTCCAGTTTTAGCTTTAGTTTCTAGCGCGGCGCCTGGACCACTGTGGCATCATCGCTTGGGACATTGTGGCAGTAGAGTTTTAGATGGTCTTAAGAAGTCGGGTCAACTATGTAGTTTATCTTCTTTTAATCATGATTGTTCCTCGTGTCGTTTGGGTAAATCACAAAGATTACCGTTTCAAGATGTTTTCCATAGTGCTAGTAAACCTTTATTTTTAATACATTCTGATGTTTGGCAGTCTCCTATTTTATCATCTTCTGGATTTAAATATTATGTTTCCTTTGTTGATGATTTTTCTCGTTTTAAGTGGATATATCCCATGCGGCGTAAAAGTAAAGTCTTTACTCATTTTAAATCTTTCAAGTGTCTGGTGGAAAATTTATTGGATCATAAAATTAAAATTTTTCAAAGTGATGGAGGGGGTGAGTTTGATAATTTAAGTATGCGATCATTTTTTAATTCCAATGGAATTCTTTTTAGAAAATCTTGTCCTGACACTCCTCAACAGAATGGTTTAGCAGAACGCAAACATCGTCATTTACTTGAGTTAGCGCGAACCATGCTGATTGACGCTGGTCTGCCCGCCAGTTTTTGGGTTGAGGCTATTTTAACTGCTGCTTATATTATCAATCGATTACCCTCCACGAAATTTACTGGTTTTTCTCCATATCAAAAATTATTTCACTAGACCCCTGACTTCTCTTTTATGCGTGTGTTTGGATGCGCTTGTTTTCCTAATTTCACTGCCACTTCAGCAAATAAGCTCTCTCCTAGGTCTGTTCAGTGTGTTTTTCTAGGATATGCTTCTGAGTATAAAGGATATCGTTGTCTTGATCCTCGGACTGGTAAAATTTATATTAGTCGTCATGTCCGGTTTCATGAAAATATTTTTCCTTATTCCGCTCTTGTATCTTCTCAGTCTTCAGACTTGTCATCTTTCCACCCTTGTCCGCTGTCCATTTTTCGTTCCTCCACGCCCTTACCAACTGCTACTGCACCGTTATTGCCCTCGACGGATTTTAACTCGGACACATGTGCATCACCATCACCAGTGCACTGCTCGTCGGCACTGGATACCGCCGGTTTGCAGCCATCAACGCCGGAAAGCACCGGGCAGCAGTCTGTTACACCGGGCACCTCCGCGACCCACTCTCGGTCTGGTAGCGTGACACCGCCAGCTGCTGTCCCGGACAGTTTTACCGAGATAGGATCGTCATCCCAGGCTGCTACCGAGGGTGGTAATGTGCATGTCTCCGATAATTCTGTCATTAAAAATATTCATCCCATGCAAACAAGGTCTAAATCAGGAATTTTTAAACCCAAAACAATTTTTAATTTAAATACTGAGGTTTTGGTTCCTGATCCTACTTGCTTTTCTATGGCTAATAAAGATATTAAATGGAGAGCTGCAATGGCTGAGGAATTTAATGCACTTATTGCTAATAATACATGGGAATTGGTGCCGTTTGACTCTGGTAAAAATGTGGTCGGGTCTAAATGGATCTATAAAACTAAATATCGTTCTGATGGTTCTGTTGAGCGACATAAAGCACGTTTGGTTGCTCAAGGGTTCAAACAGCAAGCATGAGTTGACTTTTCTGAAACCTTTAGTCCTGTTGTCAAACCCACTACTGTCCGCATTGTTCTGACCTTAGCTATTTCATATCATTGGCCTATTCGTCAGTTGGATGTTAAAAATGCCTTTCTTCATGGTCATCTAACAGAAGAAGTTTACATGCGTCAACCACCTGGGTTTATTCATCCTCAGTTTCCTAATCATATTTGTCGCTTGCGCAAGGCCATTTATGGTCTTAAACAAGCTCCCCGGGCTTGGTTTCACAGATTCAGTAGCTTTCTTTTGACTCATGGTTTTATCTGTAGTCGTGCTGATAATTCCTTGTTTATTTTTCGTCAGGCCACTCGAACCATTTATTTATTACTATATGTGGATGATATTATTATTACTGGAAATTCTTCTACTCTTATTAGTAAATTTATTTCTCTTTTAGGGAAATATTTTGCTATGAAAGATTTAGGGGATATTCATTTTTTCTTGGGGGTTCAGGCTGTGCGAAATTCCTCTGGTTTATTTTTATCTCAGGCCAAATATGTGTCAGATCTTCTTACCCGCTTCCATCTTCACACATTAAAGTCTGTTCGCACGCCTTTACCTAGTAGAACTAAGCTGTCTCTCACTGATGGTGAGTTACTTGCTGATGCTACGGAGTATCGTAGTATGGTAGGTGCATTGCAGTATTTGACTATGACTAGACCTGATATTACATATGCTGTTCACTTAGTATCTCAGTTTATGCATGCTCCCCGTACTTCACATATGTTGGCTGTTAAGAGAATTTTCAGGTACCTTCAGGGCACAATTACTCACGGATTACATCTCCAGCCGTCCCCTCATCCACATTCTGTTCTGGCCTATTCTGATGCTGATTGGGCTGGTTGTCCTGATAGTAGTAGATCTACATCTGGTTATGCTATTTTTCTTGGTCCTAATTTGATTTCCTGGCGGTCCAAGAAACAACCCACTGTCTCTCGATCATCTACAGAAGCTGAGTATCGAGCCATTGCATACACAGTTCAGGATACATTGCACATTCGCTCCATCCTATTTGAGCTTGGGTTTCCTATTCATAGCCCGGTTCGATTGTTATGTGATAATGTATCTGCTTCATATTTGTCTGCAAATCCCATACAGCATGCTCGAAGCAAACACATTGATATTGATTACCACTTTGTTCGGGAACGTGTAGCTCATGGTGATCTCCTGGTGCAGTATGTTCCTACGAAATTTCAGCTCGCTGATATCTTCACCAAGAGTTTGGCTCCTCAGCAGTTTTTATTTTTACGAGACAATCTACGCATAGTTCCTCCTGCATAGATTGAGGGGGTGTAATAGTGTAGAATTAATTATTAGTCAGTTTCCTATTTTGTATTTGGTAACTTATTTATTATAAATATATTCTCAGGGCTACCAGTCTGGTTAAGCCTGTTTATTATTCTCACAATTTGTGCTAATTAATGAATCAGCGAGTTATATTGCTGAGACGATAAACTCTGAGTCTGGTTCGAGTGACGGCGGTTGTCAGGAGTTGTTTTGTCGATCATCTACTATCTGAATGATGCGTTATTAATGTAAGCCCCTCTCATCAAAAAAAAAATACTTGATCCGTACCGGATATTTTTACTTGAGTATTTTTCATTCTAAGATCAAACTAGATCAGACCATATAAAACCAGATCAAATCAAGTTGAACCAGATCAAAGCAGACTTGGACAATTATAATATACACAGAGACATCTATCAAACCAGACTAGATTATATCAGTTCAGATGAGGCCAGTTTAGACCAATTCAGTTCCATTAAAAAAATCCTAATAGTCATAACTATTCCAAAATGTGGGCCCATTTACAAATACCTACATCAATTATCCCCCGGGTTTACTAAAAAGGAAAAATTGAAAATAATAATCCCAACTATTGTCGATCCGCTATTAATAATCTCAACTATCGATTATTCATAGGTGGTCCCAACTATATGGACCATTTTCCAAAAATAGTCTCCAACCTGTTACAACCTGATATAACAGGTCAAATTTAAATGTGAACTATGTGTAAACTATAAATAATCCGAACTATAGTCAACCTTCTCATAATTGTGATATGTTAGGTTGTTAACCATGTCACCCTAAGTTCAATATTAATGAGCATATTACATAAATGTCATGTCAAGTACATCGGAGTTAATGCAGCATACTCTCATAATATTTGTATTACGAGTATCAGTCACTTATGATTTAAAAAATGCGTCAAACTCACAATGTTATGATTAATCATGTGCAACTCCCAATCCCCAAGAGCAAATTTAATAATTTGGAAATAATTTAATTTGTCATAATACTATGATTGAGTATGCAAATAAATTTATCAAAATCTCTAAATTATACAAAAAATCAACTCATTAATTTTATAATTAAATCTGTTCCACGGAGAAGTTTTGGTGATTAGTAATCATAGCAGAGAGGAGGTTGAAGAATTTTAAAATACAACAGGATGTGAATAATTTATATTTATCATGAAATGATCTGATACACTAAATCCCAAATATATCAATCAATATTGAAGTCCAAACATGATTTATTTTTTATAATTTTTCTTGAAATGTAGCAAAAAACCCGTCACAACATAAAATTACATAGATTTTTCAACAATGTTTGATGTACCCACTCTTATACCCACTTTATACCCACCATGTTTGTGAAGTGTTTTTTTTGTCTGTGAACCCGACTCACAGACAATATTTTGTTTGTGCAAAATATTATCTGTAAACCGGGTTCACGAACAAAAAAAAATACTTCACAAGCATATACAAAGGTTTGGTGAACATAAAAGTGAATATAAATATCATTTTATTTTTATGTAGGGGAATAAATATTTTGTTACAGAAATGAAAAGGACAAGTAATAAAGGGGGGAAATTGACAACCTAGAACAGTACATAGATGCCACGTATATGTGACAATATCCAAACCAAAGGGATGTAATAATATGTGGCAGCACTCTAGTGGTCACGCCAAATGACACCCTTGTAATGTGATCAACTGCTGTCCACTAAAAAGATATCCCAAAGAAAGCCTTTCAAAATCTCGAATCTATACCTTCTTGTTTGAAGCAATTTGTCAGAGAAACAAACAACCATGGCGAGCTGTAGCATGGCTTTAGCTGCATCAGGGGGGTTGGTGACACCTAACGCCGGTACCTCCGCCGCCGCCCAGAAGACTTGCATGTTGACGTTCTCTTCCAGGAACGCCGCCCCCATCCTCCACAGGCGGCTTGTTGTAAGAGCCTCCGAAGAGACAGCACCATCGGCTGCAGCCACCGTGACGGCTGCTGAAGCTCCAGCTGCTAAGCCTGCCAAGAAACCTCCGATTGGACCCAAGAGAGGAGCTAAGGTAAAAGCACTACTCTAGTGTACAACATGGATTTACTTGTGTCCCACAAAACTTTATCGAATTATATAGAACAATTCTATATAGGTTTCATAAATCAAATAGTTTTTTTTATTACAAATTATCATTGATCAAGCTTGATCAATCGACCAAGAAAAGGAAATATGACCAAAATTACATGGTTTTCTGGGAAGGAGGGTGTAGTGCTTATTCCATTCCATCGAATCTCATTCAGCTCAATATGTATGAATGAGTATTGATCATTTTCTGTGGAATCAGTTTCCACTAGAGTTGAATTTCTCTCTTGAAAAACACTTTCCTCCTTCAAGAAGATAATGGTTCACCCTTCTTTGGTAAAATAAAATACCACATAATGTTATGCCTTTCGTCCCAATAACTTCCCATGGTAAGTAATTACTTTCCTTAAAAACAATCACCTCTGTGGGTCGAGCTATACCCCATATTATCTGAAACGCTTTCAGCTAATGATCCGATTGGTTGTAGACTTGTGGTTAATCCAGACTTTTCCTGGTTAAATTCTAGGTTTCTCTCATGTAGTAGGTTATTTGAAGGCATGAACTTGTTCATTCCAGAACTTTGATTCATCTCAAAGAAATGTGGCCTAGTGAGTCGTGAGAAAGGTATAACTATAGGAATTCCATCAAATGTTTAATTGATACAACTGTGACACCAATCTCTCAGATATTGCAATTCCAGCAAATGATGACATTATTACTTGAATTTGATTTATTCTTAAGAACTACGGAGTAGTACTTCAAATTTGTGAGCTCCATGTTAGCTCATTTTGTTATAGAACCAGTGAACCTAATAATTGTCACAACATAGTTGTTTTGTACATTGCACATGAACTCAACTAGTTTCACCTAGTTTGAAGTCCATTAGGTTTACTTAAACTCAACCGACCCAAACCGAGCCTCATGAGAAAGAGTATGCATGACTTGGTATACCTCAATCTTATAATTGGCAGGTGAGAATACTAAGGAAGGAATCTTACTGGTACAAGGGCATTGGATCAGTTGTTGCAGTTGATCAGGTAGGGCCTCGTTTTCTTACTATTCCGATCTCTATTTGTAGGGGTGCTATTACCTTGATAGGTATTATAGGAGGAAGAAAAGGAGCACATAGAACAAATTTTGTTTCCTGTAAGGTTCTGCTCATTTTGTTTTGGAAGAAGAGAATAATGTTGACCACAAAATCATATATATAAGGAAATGAGAGATAATTTTGTTTAGAAGAATGAGAAACAAGGTTAAGGTAACTTAGGGACAGATTTCAAAAACAAAGATGTAAATTACCTATTGTTGTGTGCAGGATCCTAAAACACGGTACCCGGTGGTCGTGCGGTTTAACAAGGTGAATTATGCAAATGTATCAACAAACAACTATGCATTGGATGAAATCGAAGAAGTCGTATGAGCGCTCTTGATTTGTCGTAGTACTTTGCCTTTGTGTAATTATTATTGCGGAATATATATACTCTCACGTTTAATTTTTAGTTCTACTCTCAATGGTGTATCTTACTTTTCAGAGATGGCTTCCCTCTCTTTTTCCCATATACTATACTCACTCCCTTTGACCTATCTGCTCAACATTCTGGTTTAGACTTTAATTAGATTGGGCTAACAATCAACTTCATTTTAGCAACTGCCAGTTTGACTAATTCTACCTGCTGTTTTTTACTTATCAGATTTTCAGCTAGATTTGTTTATCAAGTACCAAGTACTCGTATTTGACAGCATTAATTTTGTACTGGTATATGATACGGAGTACAAGGAAGTAGAGGAAAAAAAGGGTAAAAGTTACTTTTTGGGCTGAAATGAAAACAAAGTACGTCACTATTATCATGTGCTAGATATTACTCCGTATTTCCTTTACACAAAGTACATATTGAATGCCTTTTTGGATGTCTGTAATTATGGGTGGACTCGGTTTGGGCCGGGCCCGGTTCGGGCCTTGAACCGGCCGGGCCTCGGTTCACCAAAAGGAGGGCCCGGACCTGAACCGGTGGCTCCCGGTTCCGGGCCGGGCCACCTGGGTCAGTTTTTTTTTTTTTTTGCTTCTCTTATTTAACCCCCTATCCCTCCCCCTCAACCCCAAACCACCCCAAACCACCTCAAATTAGGGGTGGACTCGGGCCGGGCCAACCGGCCCGGAACCGGACCGGCCCGCTACTGTGCGGGCCCGGACCGGCCCGGTGAACCGGTTCGTGCCCGGTTCGGGCCTCCTGGCCCGGTGGTATAGCGGTCCGGGCCCGGGCCTCCAGTTTAGTGAACCGGCCGGGCCGGGCCCGGTTCGGGCCGGAATTTAATTTTTTTTTTTTTTGGAAATTTTTTTAAGTTTTGGGTTGGATTAGGTATTTTGGGCCATTTGAGGTGGTTTGGGGTGGTTTGGGGTGGAGAGGGAGGGGTAGGGGGTTAAATAAGAGAAGAAGAAAAAATAAAATAAAAATCCGGGTGGCCCGGTCTGGCCCGGAACCGGACCCGGAACCGCTCACCACCGGTTCGGGCTCGGGCCTCATTTTTCTGAACCGAGGCCCGGCCGGGCCCGGGCCCGAACCGGGCCCGAACCGGAACCGGTCCACCCTTACCTCAAATGGCCCAAAATACCTAATCCAACCCAAAACTTAAAAAAAATTCAAAAAAAAAAATAATAATTATTCCGGCCCGGACCGGGCCCGAACCGGCCGGGCCGGTTCACCAAATGGAGGGCCTGGGCCCGGAACCGGTATCCACCGGGCCGGTTCGACCCGAACCGCCGTTGGACCGGGCCACCGGGCCGGGCCGGTGGCTACAGTGGGCGGGCCGGGCCGGTTCTGCAATTCATCATTTCAGCCTCAATATCAACAAATTCAGCCAAATTTACCTGCATAATTACAACTAAGGTGATGTTTGTATTTCAGTGTTTTGGCCAAAACGCTGCACAAGCACCTAAGTTAAAATGTGGCACCTGATACAATGGCAATTTTGATATGCTGAATGAGATGTTCAATGCACTGCATCTTTTGTGGTTCAATATTTCAATCTCTGGTGAGCCACTGGTAACGGCAGTATCAAGGACAACAATGTGTTAGAATATGGTATCAATACTCATACTATTACTAATATGATATGGTAGATTTGGATTTTTTTAACGAAACACTTAAAGCTCAAAAGCAGTGAAGAAATTTTATAAAAATAAGGGAAAAATACGTAAGTTTATGAGAGGGTAAGTTTATTGATGACCGTGTGACTAAGGAAGAAGGCAAACCTGGAACACACTTGTTTCATTCATCCCTTAACTGTCTTAGAGAAGAGGGCAAAGCTGTAAAGAAACATAAGCATTAAAAGGCACGATGTTATACATACATGGCATGTGCCATCATTTGGTGGGGGGGGGGGGGGATATGAGTGGTATGTTAGGAAACATAGAAAGTTTTAATCATATGTGGGGTACATTTCTCTAAAAATAATCAATTCATCCAGGTTGCTAAGAATGAGTACACATTCTTATGATAATCCAGGTTCATCCAAGTGGTAACCAGGCAAAAGAAATTGCTACAAACAGGAGAAAACATGAGTAAAGTGTATAGATAGGAGTATTATTGTTTAATCCCAAAGTAGACTCATTTCATTCTAATGAAAAATAAAACTACTTAAAAACTTAAGGAGTATTATTTTAGGAGTGAATGAGTCATTTTGAGACAGAAATGGTTCTAATGTGTCATGATTAATGATTTAGTCCTATTTTAGATATTCTCTCTAACCACAGCGGCATGAATGCCCTCTCCTATAGATTTAGCATTTAACAAATAAATAACAAAATGGGATGGTACATAAACACGAGAAGAGTATAAATTCTATTAACACTATGTGAGGTTCGACCTATCCACGCTCATAAGTCATAATGCAGGAAAAACAATACACTGTTCAAAGAACTCTTCCATCCATGCCATCGAGCAAACCAGACCACATCCCCTTTACAGGTGGAAGCTGAAGTACAAAAGAATTCCAAGGAGGGTATCCGACACCACTACCACGAACACGACCATCCATGCGTAGCGAAAGATACCTATGCACACCCAAATTGTAATGCCGCAACTTCAACATTTTTCCAGAACTATTAAGGACCACAAATATGCTACTCAAACGAATTCAAACAATGATATTATAAGAGCAAATTTTCTGATTCAAAGTATGCTACAAAAACATATAGAGCTCTTTGAATTTATATTATGGCAACATCCTAAAGAAAAAGAAACAAACAGTATGACTATCGTTATTTGTTTTTGGGAAAATGGAAACTAATAATCCAACCTTATAGCGGTCTTCTTACAATAATCCAACCTTTTGGTTATTCATGAATAATCCAACCTTTGCACCTCATCTTCATTCACTGGTCCCTGACCGGTTGATGACCTGCTATTCCAAGCTATTTTCTTATCTTTGCAAATCATTATACCATAAATCTCATCTTTCACAAAGATAATATTTTGCAAAGATAAGAAAATAACTTGGAATCGTAGGTCATTAACCAATCAGGGACCAATGAATGAAGATGAGGTGCAAAGGTTGGATTATTCATGAATAATCAAAAGGTGGGATTATTGAAAGAAGACCGCTAAAAGGTTGGATTATTAGTTTCCATTTTCCCTTTGTTTTTCAATTTAAAAAAGTAAATGTCATTGCAGATGAAGAAGAAAATCAGCCTAGAAATACAGATCACTCACACAGGGGATTCAGGGGAGATATTAGCCAGGTTTTTTTGTTCATCGATCCATCTGCAATAAAAAATAAGGAGTAAGATTATTATTTTTGTATTGCTGGGCCTGGTGGCACTACATCCTTTATCTCAGAAGTAACTTACTTGGTCCAGTTAGCTACATAAACAGGAGAAAGCTGCCATAGCCTTTTTCTCCTGGCATTCTTTTCCTTCATCTGTTCATTCTCATCAAACTCAAAATTCGGCATGTGTGCATCACTAGCAAATGGAACAACAAGCACCCCTCTTTCTACAAGGGAGTCAGTAAATGGTTCACTGAGTTTAAAACACTCAGAGATGAAAGATGAAGGACCAGCAAGAATGACCAGACGAGCAATTCCTCTAAAATCACTAACAGGAAGGATTTTAGTCTCATTCACACGAAGTTTTAGATTTGAGAGGCTTTCTTCTCTTGAGAGCTTAAGTAGTTGGGCATTTTTAGATCTATTCTCCCGGTAATACAGAAAAGCAAATAGGGATGCTGCTCCAATATCTATGGCAAGACCTTGCAAGATCTCGGGAAGTTCTGCAGCCCTTGACGAATTTGCCAGTGCTGCCATGAGCCGTGTTGTGGCTATAAATCCTCCAAGAGCCCCGCTTGCCGCAAAAGCCAGATAGAAGAACATACGAACTGACCGAAATGGCGAAAGGACTTCACTTCTTATCTTGGCAGTAGAACTAAATTAAAAATTAAATCATCATGGGCACATTGATGTTTCATACCGTATTAGAATATAGGCTTACATCCATTTTAGTTCCATTTAGGAAAAAACTAATGTCAGTTACATCAATGTCAAAAAAACTTTTAAATTCGTCATTTTAAAAGAATTGGATGCTAATATCGGAGCTAAAACGCGGTAAAACTAATCATTCACATTTTGAAATAAGAATTAACAAAAAATTGTTCAGCAGATAATACAAGTATACAATTTCTATTTCTTACTTGTCAAATGAGAATAAGAACCTGGTGAAAAATAAATAGGCCGAAATACAGATAGAAACTGTATTAGCTCTCACCAGATCAAGCACTCTTCATATAATTAAAAAACAAATACTCCGTATAACATATGGACACATTTATTCAGTGCTAAGGTTTTACGTGCTTGAGGCCTGCTATTCCTGCTAATAAAATGGTTAAGTGATCGGCAAGGAAACAACGCTAACTAGCCTAAATAAGCTCAAAATATGAAAATTTGCCGAAGATACTCAATATTGGTTGAGAGCGAGAGAACCTAATTTCGGATGATTGAGCAGATTTATTGGAGGCGAAACAGGTTACATAGGAATTCCTTCGCACCACACGGCGTCGTAGGGTTATGCCAGTGACGGTTGTACCGCCGGAGCTCAACTTACAGCTACTGAATTGGCGGTAAAGAAGATATTTCCCGTCGGAACGAAATTGAGGGAGACTGAACGTGACAATATAGTGACAGTGCGCGACTGGGGCGGCCATATCCGGATAAAAGCTTACCAAATGCGGTTTCGGCGGTTACCATAAAAAAGCTCTAAGCGAGTTCAAAATTCCGGTACATCCATCAATTCGGCTGATACGGCCATATGGGTGATCAGTATGCTACCACGAAGTGCACGAGACAAGAGACATCATTTTTATTTTGTTATTTTTAATTCTAAACAAGCCTTTCAATTGAATAATCATATCATTTGCTACCCAACCATGGAGTTCTATTTTGTTCACCCCCTTCATGGAGGGTGAACATCATCCCCTCCCTCCAACACATGACACTTGGCAAAACTTTTAAATTTACAATTGTAATGCCAAGTGTCATGTGTTGGAGGGAGGGGGTGATGTTCACCCTCCATGAAGGGGTGAACAAAATAGAACTCCCAACCATGAGGCCATTTGGTAACGTTGTTTTCCGGCTTATCAGTTTAATCAGTCAACTTTTTCATCAAATACGTAACTTTTGTTTTTACGTGCTGAATTGTGTAATAATAAGAAAATGTAAGGTTAAAGTTACTTTTCTGGTTGTATTGGCTGAAGTTACTCTAGATGACTATTTTAGCTAGTTTTACATATAATTTTTTCATTGTTTTATTAATAAAATACTACGTATATTTAAAAAAAATCTTAAATCAACAGACTCGGCCAATACAGCCACTTCAGTCAATACTTCATAAATTTCAGCAGAATAAACGGAATTTCATATTACCAAACGCTCTCTAATCGAGATGTATAGAAAGTCAATTTTGTTGTACATGAACAATTGGGAGACATTACTGAATTTTTAAACTAATTGTCTTTATATAATAATTTTGTATGTAAATGTACTTTCCCAATGTAGAATAGTAACTCTTATTATGACTTGAACTAAAAACGCTTGCTCTCATAAGAGGATGAGCTACATGATTTGTAAACCGCTTACAAGGAGGTTTCTAACATCTTTTATTATGAGATCAATATGAGACATGCACATGCCTTATATTATCATTTGTTTTGATTTCAATATAATTATGCCCCACTCTAGACGTTCAATAATCACTTCCCTAACTCTAATAACATACTCCCTCCGTCCCCTTTTAAATGTCTCGTTTTATCATATTGGGATGTCCCTATTTAATTGTTTCATACCTTATTTGGTAAAGTTTGTGTGACTCAAAATTATTCTTACTTTATCAATTAATATGAACCACACAAATTCATTTTTCTTAAAACTCGTGTCACCCTCTTCCGTCCCAATAAAAAGGGGATGGAGGTAGTATGTTTCTGCTGGAGACCACTCTGCTTCCTTAGATTCTCTATGTGCCCAAAGAAGTTCTCCTTGATCATTAAGAGCAATTCAACCAACACGACACTCATACACATGTTCATTGACAGCAATGTTCACATTCACTTTCACCCATTCACTCAAAGGGCGTTGTCATCAGTTGTAGACGCTTCTTTGCTCTATTGTGTCACACTATCACCCCCTTGAAGCATGAGCCTCCCTCCTTGAAGCTCTTCATTCAAAACTGTCACACATTGCATTATGATGACGCTTCCATAAATTCTAAAGGATCATTAAAATTTAAAAATATGTATTAGCGCTCCACGCTAACTCCTTTCAAGTGGACTATAACCCTGCTCTCGGCTCTCCGCACCTTTTGAATTACTGTAGAAGATCACCACCCCACCCCACCCCACCCTAGTCATGGACCCGGTTCGGCCCGCCCGGCCCGCTACTGTGTGGGCCCGGAACCGGCCCGGTTCTCGGGTCCGGGTCTGGGTCCGGGTCGGGCCTAGGCCCGGTGGGGGGGTCCGGGCTCGGGCCTTGCATTTGGCGAACCGGCCCGGCCGGGTCAGGCCCGGGTCCGGGCCGAATTGATTTTTTTTTTTTTTTTTTTTTTTTCATTTTTAGGGTTCCACCCGGGTTGGGCTTGAAGGTTAGGAGGGGTTTGGGGGGGTGGGGGGTTAGGAAAGCAAAAAAAAATATGACCAAACCGGAGGCCCGGCCCGGACCCGGTGGCTACCCGGGCCGGTCCCGGGCCTTCCTTCCCAAAAAAAAAGCCCGGTCGGGCCCGGCCCGGGTCCATGACTACCCCACCCATTGACCGCTAGACCGCATGTGCTTCAGAACATAAATGGAGTGCATGGTATGCAATTTCTTCTCGCCCCCCGCACATCTTGCATTCAAGGTGGATCAATGCCCATTGTTTGTGTAAATTAATTGTTGTATTAAGACAACCAACCACAATTTTTAAGAGGAAATTTTCAATTTGGGTGAAATTTTCAGGCCAGACATATGGGCCCAACTCCCAAAAATCAGTGGACCATCAGCCAAAGTTTTCTCGCAACTACTAACGGTGATGAATACTAATAGGAATACTCAAAAAAAAGTGATACCAATGTGCTTTTCCGACTTCCGGGGTAAAAAGTGATACCAATGTGCATCAAAGTTTTTTGCAACTAGATTTTCAAGGACATATTTATAGTTTTTTTTTAGTTACTAAACATACAAATGTATACATCGATATGCAAACGTGAAACGTCCATTAATAAGAGTTATATTTCAAAATTTGACGTGATAGACTGATAGAGTATCCATAAATCCCATAATATGAGTGCCCAAATTGTTCAACTGCTTCATAACTTTTGACTATTTAAAAATGTTTGTTTTTTTTATTGGAGCGGTTTCAATCCAGTCTAATACACAAACATGTCAACTACGAAACTAATATTAGTATAAATGGTTTATTACCATATTCCCTCATTGTAGATTTGTAGAGAAATATTTGTTTGCGGAGTATCATTTTTCTTTCTGAAAAGTTACAAAAGTGCAATATATAAGTGATGACCTCTAGGCTCTAGTTTGTTCTGGCAACTACAAAATGGTTCAATTTGCTTGTCCATGGGACCTAAATGAGTTCAAGTAAAACCACATTAACCTGTGAAAATAGTTATTTGACTTGTCTGTGTGCTAAAAACAGAATGTACGCCCATGATGCTTCTCTTAAAACACTAACTCGCCATTAACCACTTCTTAAACTTATACATCCAAGAGATATACACCCTAATTAGCCATTAATCTTCTCCCTAAATCAGTGCGGAGCTCCATTGTTTATTTGGATAGTGGTTAGCAGAGACGCATAAACCAAAAATTAAGGAAAAGAATAAATAAAACCCCTTTTGGATTCACGAGACAAGCAATACATTTATTCATTGAAAAACAATAAAAGGAGGCTTAATTATGAATAACAATGGGCAGAGATACAGGGTAATAACGCGATCAGATCTAATAAGCAAATTAATCAGGATACATGCAAGGATGTTTTGAATAGGATTAGCTATGGACGGATTAGTTCTCAACTTTTCTGGAACTAGAAGCTTCAGAGAGCAATGGTTCAAGTTCTCCTTTCCGGTGCAGCTTCACAGTTTCTGTAACCACAAAACAAAAAAGAATGAAGATCAGCATTCCCTCATTGAAGTTTGCATTCAAGGTTAACAATTCTATTCACCACTCAATGAATTAAAGGATGCCCATAAGGCATAATATTCCATCCTAAAAAGTTGAGCTAATTAAAGGATGAGCTGAATGTTTTTAGCATGATGAGTTCAATGTTGTATACTACCTACAATGTTTCTTATATTTATTAAATGTGGTTTCATTCTGTAGGATTGTACTATGAAAGCAGGGAAGAATTGGAGATGTGTGAGAATTTTTATTGAGGAATTTTTTATGCATAAAACTGATTTTCAGCACCTTACTTATAGCTTAGATAGATTATTCTAGACCTCTAGGAATATCTTAAGATTCTAAGTAATACAAGAAGTCTAGGAGATTCATCCCTTTGTATTCTCTATTATTGGCTGGACTTAGTAAAGATTCTCTAGAACAATCTGAAATAATCAGGCTGCTTCTATGAAAACGTCTAATACTTCAACAGTTCAACACATTCCTTCACCGAGTTGGATAGTGTTCCAATTTCTGGGCTGCAATAAATGTTCTAATGAACACATTACACATTTCAGAAACTTGTATATGTGTCGCAAATGATAACAAAGAGTTGGATGTAGAGAAAAAGTGCACAAATAGGATCACCATTATTTTCTTCCTAAAATAGAACCCATTTACTCCTAATTGGGGAATCTTTATAGTTTGATCAAACAAGTCCTATTTTGGGAAAACAAAATAGCTGAGCCTATATGTGCACTTTGTGTATGTTTTAGTCCTATTTGGAACAATTTATTTTGGATGTATTCTAAATAATCAATAGGAAACTATAGACAATGAGTACAAGAAACACAGCCTCTTGGAGCATAGATTCATCATGTCTCACCGTTTATGTGAATCTATAAATGCAAGTGCTTCTGAAGTATTAAATAAGGGTTTAATGCGCTCAGTTTTTCGTGATGTACTTATTTGCTCACATAAAAAGAATAAGTGTTCAGCATTTTTGTATAACTTAGGTATCTTGAACTTAATCATTACACTAAGACACATGATTTTGTGACTAATTAATTGGTCATTTCAGAGTAACACAAGGAGGCTTAACGCAACTTTTAATCAAGAAGGGTTCATGTGCAGAATTTATAAATCACAGGGAATTTGGCACATTAAACCCGTATTAATAATGTATGGAGTAGATTGGTTTTTGTTCTAAAAGTTAACGAACAGAGAACATGAAAAAACAATTCTCCCCGAAATCATCCAAATTGGGAGAGTGGGAGTGAGATATGAGTATGGAGTACTTTTAAAGCTTGCCAATCCAAACACAAAACATCTCTTTTAGTTTTCTCTCCAAAATTCTACAACCATACAAGTGCTAAAAGACTGTAAGACATGTGGAGTTGTGGATTAGGTATATACTCGTGGAACAAATTTCACTAAAGTGTGGGTAGAACTTCGTTTACAAGATGCACTAAGAAAGTGTGGAATATTGAGCATATTCAAGAATGGTCTTTGCCACTAATACTAATATATACTCATAAAAGCTCATATGTGTGTGTGTGTGTGTGTGTGTGTATTTGATGCTTAGCCAAACATCTATGGAGTAACTTTTGGCCATGTTTTAAAAACGCACTCTTTGACCTGCATCGTCCCTCTAGACTCTACTTAAGTCAATAAACAAACTCAAATTTGTTAACTCCCACACCTATGGCATTATTATGATTTATGAGGACATTGATGAAGAAACTGAAAGAAGATCAATGCATGTTTCTTCTAGGGGAGTTGATGATAAAAATGAATGGCATGGAAGAACAAAATTACCTGTACAACCTCCAATGTGATTCCCCCCTGGTCAAGAATAAGAACATTGGTTAAGAAAATTACTAAAATTTTGCAAAATATTTTTACCAACAACACTAAAAACACTGTGGAGTTGCCTCAGCTTAACATGGGCCAAAAATACATTTTTTTACTGTTACATCTGCATAGGCCCAATACCCATGAATAGGTGAAAAACAGTAACCAGGCCCGACTCAGCCCAGGGAACCAGCACAAAAAGCCAAAGCAAGGGCACCCCATGGGAAGGATCAAGAAGATTATTAGCTGCCTACAAGAGCCCGACAAAATATATGGGAACACTATCTACAGGTGGCGCAATCGTAAATCGAGTCAGCCCACGCCCCCCAACAATCAAGGAGAATGTGTGCCCATACGATCATGCATTAGCAAATGAAAGCACAACGCACGCTCCCCTCATCAGGCTAACCAATGCTAAATACCAAAATGGATGGCCGAAGGATCAGATCTTTGTATAAAAAGAGAGCAATGGACTGTAAACAAAGTTCTTGGTGGAATTGGAGCATTAGAATCATTTCCATTTGATTAAATACATGTGTTCGCGATCAGATTGTGTCAGTCACTAAATATTTCAAGTTTATATACAAGGACCGGAAATATGTATCTTGTTCCCAACAGTTTAGGACCAACAGTAAGATTGCAAATTTATCACATTGTAACTTTAACTCACTAAAAACTAATACTTCGAATATGAAAATTAAACTTATTTACTGTCCTTCCTTATTTTGCCTCAAGCTGAAGTCCAAACACAAGAGGCAATACTATGAAACAAATATACGATCCCATGAAACTTCAAAGAACTATATTATATTTATACACTTCTTACCAATGAACACATTTGGGACAGTATGCTGCCCTGTAAGCCTTTCCAGAACCTTTTGCAATTGAGGCCCTTGAGCTCCTGAAAGGGGCAGATATGTAAGTTAAACCAAGAAAAGTACATTATTAACTTTCCTTACATCATGAATGGGGTAGTGGGGGGGACACAATCTTCTTCTCGAGTAAAAAAACAATTACCACCTTTCTAAACTAAAATAACCTATCAAAAAAAAATGGTGTGATCATGAACTTTCACACTGCTATTCTCCATTCATAGCATCATCACATTATTAACTTTTGGAGTCAAAGTTTATTACTTTTGACCATTGATTATTCAAGAATGTATGCAATACTCTTGAACAATTTTGTTTTATATTTACATTTCAAATCATTTTAGAATTTAAAAGTGTATAGTTTTAGAATATAATGGTCAAATAATGGCATTGACGCTGTAAAGGTCAAACTGCGAGCTTAATTTTGGGATGGAGAGAGTATAATAAGATTCATCACAATGAAATACATGGATTTCTTAAAGCTGCATTCCCAATTTCCTAGCAAACAATATATTGAACAAACAGGCCTTCTTGGTTAATTCAAAATGCCTACAGATTACTGGTAGTACTATAAACAAATCTGGAAATGGAAAGGCAGAGTTCAAAGCTTACCCATCTCATCCAATTCAATAACAAGAGGCTCCACGCCAAGCCTCTTAAACAAAGACTTCACCTCGGATGAATACCTTCACCGGAAAATGAAAAGCTCCAGAATCAGTTACCCGATTCAAATAAAATAGTGATATCTCAAAGAAATTTATACAAATGACAGTCAAAGGAACGAACTTTGTGACTTACGAGCACCAAGTTTTTGAGTAGACAACGACGGGATTGTCAGCGACAGTCCTCTTGACAGTCTCCTCCAGTCGGGACCCGAAAGAACCCGAAACCGCTCGAATCTGGGTCGGGCCAGGTTTTCTTGGAAGGTAATTTGCGAATCTAGATGTGGTTGCGTAGAACCCGATGTTGGAGCTGCTAGTGGGAGAAGCTGAAAGGTTGTGAAAGTGAAGGATGGAACGAGTGCGAGGGGGAGAGGAATAAGAAACAAAGCCTAAGCCTCTGCCCAAATTCATAGCAGCGGTAGTTGTAGAAGACGTGCCCGCCATTGTGATGCCGCTTCTGGTAAATTGGAAACGAAGTTGCTTCCTTCTTCGTTTCCTCGGCTTCTAGAATATGTTTTCCTTCTTTTCCGAAAAAAAATAGAATTATGCGGAGTAATTGGTTTTTCCGCGGGTCTACTTCAACGAGAAGCGGGTCACTTCAGCACTGTCACCCATGTTTGAAAGAACAGAAGCAATTTTAAAAAGGGGAATTTGACTTTGCACCCCATGTTTTAGGTCATATTAGACTTTGCACCCCACATTCAAAATCATTAATATTTGCACCCCATTAGCTCAAAAATTGTGAAGGAGTAGGGTGCAAAGTCAAATGATCATATAGTGAAATAGGGTGCAAACATTAATGATTTTGAAAATGGGGTGCAAAGTCCAATATTAACCAAAACATGGGGTGCAAAGTCAAATTCTCTCTTTTAAAAAATAGATCCAAACATTTTTTTGGACTCATAAATGAACCTTTTCTTAGGGAGTGTTTGGAACCGCTTCTACAATCTGATTCTGCTGTTTCAAGGAGCACTATGAAGCAGAATCAATTTTGTAAGTGTTTGGATCTGATTTTAAAAGTGATTTTAAAAGGCTGAAAAATCAGTTTTGTAGAAGTTGGGTAGTAGCAGCTTCTTCCAAAATGATTCTGCTTCTTCCAATTTTATTCCTAAAAACCCTCGCTCAATTTTATTTCTCTTCTTCGCATCGTCCCACCTGCTAGAGCTTCTCCAACCTGTGCCGCAAGAGCTTCTACTCCTCCTACCTAAGCAAACTGCGATTTCCAGTTGGCTCTTCTCTGCTCCGTTCCACCGCCCAGCCCAGGTGAACCACGATCCAGTTAGCTCTTCTCTTTTATTGTGGAGTTGTGGATTTTTTTAATCTCATGTATATTAATTACGGAGTAATACTGAGTATCTTTATTCCATTATTTTGTCTTTGTTAATTCTATATGGTTGTTATTTTCACCATTATTCCATTATTTTGTCTTTGTTAATTCTATATGATTGTTATTTTCACCATTTACGGTTCTATTGTGAAGTCATTTACGTTTTTTTTGCATTTAAGAAACTGTTTATATAAGTTAGATATTGTATTTTTTTTAGTACAAGTAATTTTTTAAGTTATAATTAATTATATTTGGATTACATTATATAAGTAAATGTTATTATTCATATATCTCTATCTTAGCCTATGTAAATAACAATATTATTTTATATTACAAGGAATGCCTACTATATGCCCTTTTGGTAAATTTACACCAAAAGCGGTTTTTGAAAGCAAGTTATCCAAACACTCTAAACTGTTTCTCTGTTACATACAGCAGAATCAATACCAAACACTCCAGACAGAATCACTTTTTCAGACAGCAGAAAATTCTGATGCTGATTCTCACTTAAAAAAAGAAGCAGAAGCAGAATCAGTTCCAAACACCCCCTTAGCAGCATTCCGGGTTGGAAATAACCCATCTTAGAAGCAATTTTAAGAAACAGATCCAAACACTCTTTTTTGGACTCATAAATGAACCTTTTCTTAGCAACGTTTTGGGTTGGAAATAACCAATCTTAGAAACAATTTTAAGAAACAGATCCAAACACTCTTTTTTGGACTCATAAATGAACCTTTTCTTAGCAGCGTTTTGGGTAGGAAATAACCAATCGGAATGCTGGACTCATTTGGAGTATTGTTAAAGTTGTGTGATCAACACTTATTTTAGGGAAATCTTACTCACACCCACACAATTTCTATTCACGATCACTAAAATTAACTTTAAAAAAAAAGTAATCCAAAAATCAATTTTACCCTTATATGGATATAATACAGTTTACGGCTAGTGAATTTGGTTTTGCGTAGCAGTTTACACAACCGCATTGAAGAAGACCGTCAAAGGAAACACATCAGCCAACCGGAAAAGAAAGAACTACCGATGTGTATCGCTGGAGAAGAGAATGGGAAGAATGACTGATGGTAGAGACCACTCGTCGGGGATAATCTACTCGGCATTCTTTGGCGTTCCAATAGGCGCACAGTACACAAATGAGGCATCATCGCCGCAAGCATTTACTGGCGGCATTTGTCGTTGTCGTCGTTGTGCCCATGGAAGAAGGTCGAGAGGTCCGTTCTGTAACACCCCCATTTTCCCTCCCAAAATAATATTTGAAATAATAGATTTATTGATAATAAACTTGATTTATTCTTTCAAAACAGATAAAAAGTTTTGCAGCGGAAATAACATTAATTGGGAAATGGGTGTTACCGCAACATCCGGTCATCTCTTAACCGAATGCACAGGCAATCACAAAACAAAGTAAAACAAGTGTTCAACATAACTAAAGTGTTTATTCTTGACTAGGTTTGACTAAGGCATGTCTCAACCGCTCTCAAGACCATGCAAATCATCAATCCACATAAGCATCTTTACCTGCACAAATAAAGTGCAGAAAACAAAACGGGGAAAAGGAAACAAAAATTAGCTTTAGAGCTAAGTAAGTACTACCCAACCCCGTAAAATAATCAGGTTTGGCGAAAAATAGTTTTTCATATAACACTATATAAAAATGACACACTCCACCAAAATTCTTTTCTCTTTGATATTTCTCAAAATCACTTCTTTACTAAAGTCCTCAACTTTTTTTTGAAAATACTATAGTGACTCTTCTCTTAGAATTTCTCAAAATTCACTTCTTCTCTATCTTCCTAGTAATTTAGAGGGGCGGTGCTCAGCCTTTCGGCTGAGCCCGGTGAACCGTGGTTACGGACGGCCACCCCGGGACTTTTGCCGGTACCACAACTGCTCTTGCAGAAACGAAACGACTACCTTAAGTGTGCACACCCCCTAAAAGGGATTCCAAGCCCTCCGAGTAGCAAGTCGTCATGAGTAATCGGGACTCAGTCTACCAACTACCCCACCTTTAAAATTCTTGAATGATTAGGGACTACTACTACTATAACTTTTTCTTAAAAGGGATCATAGATCCAAATGTCACTTCAAACTCAAACTGTACTTCTTAGTAGTAGCAGCCTTAATCACCCTCCACATTTATCCGGATGTGGAAAACCGACACCACGGATTTCTCCCGGGTGCTCACTTCTTATGAAAACGTAAATTTTATCTTGACTTTAGATATACTTCCAAAAAAATATTTCTAAATCTCTCTAAATAGTCTCAAAGGTATTTAAAAATATTTAGTATCCCATATCTCAACTTTCTCGAATAATATAATTTAATGTTACTTCAAATAATACATATTCAAAATTTACATTTTAATCACATAATAACATACGGAGTATAATACAAGGAAACCATTTTGGATCGGCAGAGAAACTTACCTGAATATGATGCTTCTAATTCTCCTCCTCTATTCTGGTCTTTAAGTAATCACCTTTTTAATTAAGATGATATAATCAGTCACTAATTCTATATTTAATTGTTTATCCGATTTCCCCCCTCATGTAATGGTTAATACTATGTATATGTTAATTATCACATTATCCGATTTAAGCTATTTCATTTGTAAATCTGATGTCCGAATGTATGATTACTTTAATTTACTAATCTCCACCAACTTAATTTAGTCTAAAGCAGTCGAATCATTATTAAGTTTAAACTATTACTATAAAATTTCCCAATTAAAAAGTGATAAACTCATTACAAGTGAATAAAATCAGTTATCATTATCATCCTTATTATTAAAATTATTTATATGGTTATTGTTATTTCTTTCAAACAGTCCGCACAACAGAACTTAAGTGCAACCCAATTCTCATTTAAATAGATCCAGTCCAACTATAGGTATATATTTATGCGGCCCAATTTTAGATTGAAATCAAAGAATCGGCAATCTTCATGTGTCTTCTTCTTCTTCTTCTTCTTCTTCTTCAACTATACCCCCGAAAAGCGGAGTTACGGTGACATACCTTTCTGAAGACTGAAGAGTGGAACGGCGGCGGTAGTGGAATCTTTCTAAGATGGCAAATGTCAGCAGTGAACTAATTTCTCTTTACTAGTTATCATTAGTTATTGCCTCCACTCATTTAATTACCTTTTCTTAATATATTTTGGGAGAGAACATTAAAACTCCCCATCGAAATATGCATCCAAGATTAGCTTGCATTTATCGGTGTTTAAAGGTAAGAAGAAAAATTCTGACTCCTCGTTAGCATTTGCAAGTGGCGTTGTTTGTCGCTTGGGGTGTAAAATAGACCCCCCCCCCCCCAGAATGTGCTTTTAATCATTGTTTAGCACCAAGAGGAGTGAAAAAGAAACGACCCCTCAAAATATGCATTCGGCGTGTATTGGCTCTGCGGAGGAGAAAATGAAAACTCCCCTTTAAGCGTGTGTTTGATGAATTTCTACTCAGTGGGGTATTGTGCACACCAGTACTCTCCTTCATAATGCGCACGGGTTGATTTCTCAGCAGCTCCTCCCCTTGTTATGTGTGTGGAGCAATTGGATTGGGTCTGCAAAAGTTTAAGCGAACTCAAATACTCATTTTAAGGTGGGTCTGTCCCTTTTGCATAAAACAAATTTGGAAATGTTTGATTAATGTTTGTTCCTAATTAAATGAGTCTCGTTTGAAGCTTTAGAAGAGCTATATGACTGAGATTCTAATTTAGGAGTCCATTTTTTAACAATGGTAGTTTCAGCGCATATGAATGTTGACATGGATTTTCGAGAAGTAAAAATTTTCTCCCTATATAATAGTTTCATATAGATGTTTGGTAAAATACATATTGAGAGGATATGACAAGCAAATATCATCACAAACGGTATAAGTAGAAGCTTTAAATCTCCGTTGTTCAGATATTCATCATTCACATCACAATGATGGTTAGAGAAAGATTCGAGTTTACCAAAATTAACATTATTCAGAGGACAGACATTCTTAAATGAAAACTTCTTAGATTAAATAAAGTATTTGAATCTGAACAAGAAGGTTGTCTACATGAACTTGAGGTTAGTGTTCGTTTAACAATCTTTCTCATATTTTTCTCTTGACGTTTGCCAAGAACATTGCCTTTCGACTTTTCAGAATGTGGTTAAGAGGATGGACTTGTGGTTTTACACACATGTTTAGAGGGAGGCCATGAAGATTTGCCTTTTAAAATAGCAGAGGAGGTAGAGGCTATGTTTGCAATGAGGGCATTTTTAGAAGAGATATGTCATGTAGAAGTTTTTCATGTTTCCTCCCTTTCTGTTTCTAGAGATGTGTGCTCATTCGCAATTGTACAGATGATCTCAGGAATGAAAACAACATCAGATTTAGGGTTTTTAGAAAGAGATGATCCTTCCCATGTAGACACAGACTCACTCGGATGATGATAGATTGAATCACAATCAATAAACAAGAGAACGAGTTTCATGTGTCTTATAACTAGTATTCGAATGTATAGTCAAAAGAGACTCCAGCATTGGCTTTATCATTTTCTCCAGTTCCAGGGCACTGGTTTCTGACGCCCCGATAAATCTAACAAGTTGGGTAAGTCCTAAACCCATGTACGTGATATCATACCATTGGCGTGATCTCACTTTCGTAAGGCGACACGGGTTTTGAAATCCCAGACCTTGTCTGAGGGTGTAGAATTCAGAGACCTTGTGCTGATTTAAGCAAATTGTTTGATCAGTTTAGCTTGTTTTGGTAAATAAATCATCTAGTTGTTAAATTCTAGAGTGAATTTTACTTCGTTTCCCAAAGATTCCATCATACAGCATAATAGTCTTTGTCTTTTCAAGTTGTGTAAACTTCAACTTCTTAGTCAAGTTACACAGAATGACGTTGAGTTCGAGTATGCATCCATTTTGATTGTTGGATATGGATCATTGACGTGTTGTTGATTGATTTTATTTGCAATTTTATGGACCATAGTGTGAATTGTTGACCTTTTTGAACCTAAGAATTGACTAAAGTGTTGACCTTAGTTATTGACAATATATTTCGAAAATGGAGGAAAACCTAGGTTGTTTTCTTTTGGATTGAAATTTACTGGTCTGGTCTGGTAAACGTCTGGTCACTGTGTATTTTATAACTACGTAAATCTGATCTGGTCTGGTCTGGTCTGGAACTGAAAAAAAACATCCTTAATCAAGCCTATTCAATTAGTGTAGGGCTCGTTTTTTCGTTTTTTTGTAGGGCTCGTTTTTGACTTTTTTCGTTTCCAAAAAGCACTTGCAGGCGAAAATCGAATAACGGAGTAAAAAGATATCGTCAAAAGTCAAAACATATTTGAAGTATGTCCAAGTCTGAGTTTTGCGATAAATTGGAGTTTTGCGAAAACCAAAATGATGTCTTGCGAAAATCTCCATTTTGCAAAAAAAAATGTTACTTTCAATTGGGTGAACCATATCAAGTAAAACATATTAAATATGCAAAACTAGGACTCCTATCTAACGTTTTACTTTGCTATACGGAAATTTATAGTAAGGGACAAAAATGCCCTTAATGAGTACTCCGACTTATTTAGTAATAAAAATATAAAATAGAGTAATAAACTAATTAATGCATTACACAACAAGTCAACAATTTAGTTTTCCTTTCCCAATCACATTTGATGTGGGCATCACCCAAGGGCAGTACCTGCACCGCCAACTGCCCCTAACCACCGTTGGACGCCGCCACTAGACGCCGCCGCCGGACGCCGGATGTTGCCGCCGCCAATCTCTATCGTCACTGGACACCGCCAGTCTCCACCGTTGAAAAAAACTGAAGTAATATTTTAATCTTAATACCATAAAAACACTTTAAAATGGCAATTATGGAAATCTCAAATTCAAACCAGAAAATAATTTGTACAAAAATATTTACTGAAAATTAAATGTAAAAATTATATTCTATAATGTAAAATATAAATCAAAAGTCAATCTTTCAAAAAAGAAATTAAAAGAAGGAAACGATTTTTACTCAACCGAACTAACTCAAAAAAAAATTAAAAGTCAATCTTTCAATTGAAAGAGAAAACTAAAAATCAATAAAAACTTAAAAATAGATCGTCTAGGATGAAGAAAATTAAAGAGAAAAAATGAATTGGTCCTAATCAAACAACAAGCCACCATCTGAATTTGAGAAAAGAAGGGGAATCGAGAAGAAATAGAGGAGAGGAAGAAGAAGAATGAGGAGCAAGAGATTAAAACTTACCTATGAGTGTCGCCGCCGTCTGCCGGTGGCCAGAGTTGGAGGAAAAGATTCGATGTTGGAGTCTGTAATTTGACGATGGGAGATGGGGCAGTGAGAGAAATCAGATCTGAGAAAAAATGGGGGAGAGGAAGAAGAAGATGAAAAGTCAGAGAGGTGGGAGGTTGCGTACTAACGTGAAAAAATTTGACAAAGAAAAGGTAAGTTACCTGACAAAGTAAATTAATTTATGAAAGGGGTAAAATTGGGAAAAGATACGGACGAAATAATTGATAGCTCCTATATAGCGAATTAATCAATAAGAACTCTTATTAATAAAATATACTTTTAAAATATTTTTTTCTTAAATCAGCAGAATCAGCCAAAACAGTCACTTCAGCCAAAATATCATAAATTTCAGCAGAATCAGCCAAAACAGCCAATTTTGGTGCTACCAAACGGGCTCTTAATGTATCTCCATCTTATCACAATTTGAACTTTCAATAGTCAGTAGAGGGCCACGTCTTCTTCCCCAGTCCACCGGTCACTCTTGCCGGTGTTCACCATGCAATTCTTTCCACACAAACAAAAAAGAGAACAACTCACTCACCTTCATCACCTTTCCCTCACAATCTTACTTCGCTGCAAAAGGGAAACTGAAATTTTGAGAACTGAAAAACACTCATTCCCCGCAGCAAATAATTGAAACAAAAAATGCGCACAAGGGCACTGCCCTTGAATCCTGTGCAGAATGGCCTGCACCACCCCCACAACATTGGGTATGCAAAAATTTTGTCAAGCTTTAGTAGTGTTCATAGCAGCAGTAGAAGACCCAAGAAATCTTTGGTCATGGTTTCTGCAGGGAAGAAAGAGGAGAGGAGTGATGATGAAGAGCCAACTACAAAGAAGGAAACTAACAAATTGTTTAGTAATTTGATAGAAGCACTAGATTTTTCGCAGGTTAGATCAGAGAAAGATGGAGAGCTTCTTGAAGAGGCTAAGGAGGCTACTCAATCTGGTGGTAGAATGTCCAAAGAACAGGTAAGATCATGCTTAAATTGGTTGAGTTTAAGGAAACTCCTGAAATTACATTTATAATATATTTTATTAATAAATCAAAGAGAAATTTATATGGAATAAAAAAGAAAAATACGAAAAATAAAATAGTTTTATTGGACAAAAATTCAGCCGAAGTCTTAACTCTGGGTTTTCTTTTTTTGAGTATTTATAATTCAGAATACGAAATGAAAGTTTATTGATCAATAACAAGTTGCCTGCAAAAGTGCAAAGTGATGTTACCAAAGAGGCAGGTAGACTCAACTTTTCCCTAATATTTATGATCATTATATTTGAAAACTATCAATTTCTGTAAAGCCTGGTGAGGTAGATTTGGGGAGAACAATTTAATTAAGCAACTAGTGGCAAAGAGGACTATTAATTACTACCTGACTTTGTTTGCAGTATGGAGCTCTAAGAAGGAAGATTGGAGGCACATACAAAGATTTCTTCAAGTCCTATGTTGATGGTAAACTACACATATATTTCCCAGGGAATACCTAGTGAAATATAAAAGGCTAAAGGGTCAAAGTAGGCCCTTGAACTGACTTAAAGTGTTCAATTAGCCCCTTATATAGGAGGTTCTGCTCGGCTGTCCCCAATTGAGGTAGTTCCCGGTGGAATTTTTTGATGAAATTTTTTGAGCATCTTCTTCATTAAGTCTAGTTTACTCATACCAAATTACAGCTAAAAATTCAACCGGGAAGGCAGTTAAATGATTTTTTTGAAGATAACTGCAAAGTTAAACAGCACAGTACATTTTGAAAAATCATTTGACTGCCTTCCCGGTTTAATTTTTAGCTGAAATTTGGTATGGGTAAACTAGACTTAATGAAGACAACAATAACAACATCCAAGCCTTAGTCCCAAATGATATTGGGGTCGGCTAACATGAATCGATACATGATATCACCAAAAGGAAAAGCATGAAAATAAAGATAAAAAAGATAAGATAAAAGAGATGAATATACATATAAAAGATAAAATAAAAAGGATAAAGTAATATATATAGGGTAAAAATATAAAAGAAAAAGAAAAAAAAAGAGAAAAAAAGAGGGGAAAAGATGATACAAGATCACTCCTCCACACGAATATCCGCCCTCCATTTTGCTCTCTCCAAAACCATACCCTCATCCAATCCAAGAAGAAGCATATCACTTCTGACTCCCCTAACCCACGTCTGTTTGGGCCTTCCTCTCCCTCTCTTCCCTACCTCTTCTCCACACATCTCAACTCGTCTGACAGGTGCATCACTCGGTTTTCTATGCACATGACCAAACCACCGTAGGCGCGACTCCCGCATCTTGTCTTCAATAGGTGCTACTCCCACCCTTTGTCTGATTGTCTCATTCCTCACGCGGTCCTTTCTAGTATGCTCACACATCCAACGCAGCATGCGCATCTCTTAATGAAGAAAATGCTAACAAAAATTCATCAAAAAATTCCACCGGGAACCTCCCCAATTAGCGACGGCCGGGCAGAACCTCTTATATAAGGGGTTAATTGAACACTTTAAGTCAGTTCAAGGGCCTATTTGACCTTTTAGCCAATATAAAAATGTGTATCTGTTTTATCAGTTTTAACATGAATTTCATTCTGCTCTTGATACCAGTGGATGGGCAGTATGTGGAAGAAGGGTGGATTGACAAAACATGTAAAATATGCAAGAAGGATACTGAGGGAGAAGCAAGACAAGTGGACAAGTTGGGAAGATATGCCCATGTGTCTTGTGTCCAGAACAAAGCCAATTCAGGCAACTTCTTTACCAAACTGTTCTCTTGAACCACCATGATCAAGAACATGATGGGGTCAAAAAAGCAATGTTAGTACTTAGCACTGAGCATCTCATTTATGCATATATCTATTTAATTCATCAAATAATGAACAATATACTTTAAGTTCATTTGTTGACTACAACAACAACAACATCCAAGCCTTATTCCCAAAAGATTTTGGGGTCGGCCAACATGAATGTGTTATGACATTTGTTGACAATTTTTTTATTTGAATGAATGTGTGATAAGTTCCATATCTTGCAGATTAATGTACTTAAAGTGAAGGCATGGAAATAACATTAAATTCATTTTAACATATATGAAATATAACAAAGAATCCAAAAATGTAAATTTGTTTCCACACATCATTGAGAATCTCGTTATACATTTTTATATCACTTATATGTGTGAAGAGACACATAATTGAAGTACTACACGAGTTATTGTCCTTATACTTAACTTTCTTACACATGATAGAAGTAACAAATAAGAGTTAACCTGTTTTCCGCAGCTATTTAAGCAGAAGTAATCAATCAAATCTTTCAGTACAGAAAGCCCGTTTATTGACAGATGTTACATGCTCACTTTCAGTGATTTGGAACCCTTATCTGAGCTCCGTGCAAAAGTATAGGATTGCTCCAGAAGGAAGTAGTAATGATTAAAACCGTTGATGATAGATAGTGTAGATGCAAAAGTAACAGCAGATACAAAAACTACCTGCTGGCTGCTGCCATGCTGGACTGCTGGTAAAGAATGCTCAACACGATTTCATCAACTTTCAGACGAACACTTCTACGGTATTACCAATCATCAATAGGTTTTTAACACACAGCTTTGTGCAGTTAACTCTCCATGCTTCTTGCACAAAACTCTTGCAACTTCTGACTTTGTAATATCGAACGCGTTCTTCATGGTGCTGTAATAACATATAAAGAAAGAGATTGTCATTTACCAATCAAAGTAGTTAAGAATGCTGTGTGTGTGTGTTTAAGTATAACGAAAGCTAAACTTGAGTACAAAATCACGAATAGGTCACGTTTTGGATCTCAGTTTTGAATAGTATCTCACTTTTTTCTCCCTGCTCTCAAACAAATGCTCTGTTTGTTTATTAAGAAACTTCCTAAAAATGTTTTTATCTGATACTTCATGTGCTTCGGCTAAGGGGAATTTGTTATTGAACCCTCCCAAATCGCCTGTCCCAATTTAAATGGGACGCGAATAGGACCAAGGTTTTTTCAGTAATGTTTCAAACCGTTATTATTAACTAGGTCCAGGTCCTGGACAACCCAAATCCTACACCAAGTTACATTCTTGGAAACAAACACAACTTCAAGTTATAAATAAATGTAGCATTGCCTCTATATAAATGCAAAGTACTTCTTTCACTGATTCAGTGTATTAAATGATGATACACTCAGGATTGGTTTGCAACTACTTTTAAAAAAGCACTTCTCAGCTTTTGGCTTTAAAAAAGCACTTATTTTTCTAAACACTACAACTTTTATTTTTCTCGGCTTCCGTGTCAAAAGTGTTTTTACTTTTTCTATTACACAAAAAGCACTTATTTTACCAAACACTACCCACTTTTACTTTTCAAAATCACTTTTTTCTCAAACACTATCAACTTTTATTTAATCACTTCTCCCCATTTCATTAAAAAAAGCACTTTTTTAAAAGCAGAAGCTGTTGCAAACAGACCTTTAGAAGGAGCAGAAACAGTTTTAACAATCAGTCCTACAGAATATTGTGCAAGTGACAATGGGATTTCTACATTGAATGCTTCGCTTGCATGGAGTCAACTCCATGTGACAACGAGATTTCATTTGATAGGAAAAGAGGTCAATTCCAGATTTTGCATCTCAAAAAACAAGTGTCCCCGAGTTCTCGAATTCCTATATCGTACACCCGGGTGTACAGGTACATTCAGGTATTTTTGAAATTCTTTCTAATTTGTAATTGGAAAAGAAGGCTTCAACTAACGAGACTCATCACCGGCGAAGTAGCTAGATTGCGAAGCCAAAATTCGGAAGACGCTGCCCGACCGTCTTCAATTTACCAACTCTTGCAATTCCGATTTTAATTCACTCTTTTTCTCTGTTTGATATCTTCCTTTATGGCCTGCCGCCCTGTTCTTCTCCATAAGGCAATTGTGCCTTATAGAAATCCAAGTTCCAACCTTCCAGTCTCAGGTATTAGTATTACTTACTCCGTATTAAGCATATAGCTTCACACATTGACTGTCTTCAATTATTTATGCAATTGGCCGTGAATTGGAACTTGGGGTTTAGGAACTTGGGGTCGGGAGTTCTACGGACTTCAGGAACACTGCTCAATGCTATTGTTAAGAATAGGTTGTCTTTAATCATTATATTTTTGAAATTCTTTTTAATTTGTAATTGGAAAAGAAGGTTTCAACATCTGGGATCCAAGGAGCAACATCTGGGATCCAAGGAGCAAGAAGCACAAATATGGCCGGACACGACTGATGTCATTGCAGCCGTTAGAGCTACAAGCACACCAGACTAGCCCACATAGATGACCATGGGATTGGGACAAACCACGTTTCCTTCATCTTCTTCAGTTGGATAAAAATCACATGTCCCCCAGACTAATTTGCTTAGAAATTGATTATAAATGTGTTTATATTAAATTCAAATGAGTATACGCCTACAAAGAATGAACGTCCACAAATGATTTTTTTAATTTCTAGATACTCATTATGTACGTTTTGATGCTCATTTGGTACTGCTGTTATGCTCATTTTAAAATGTTATATCAATGCATATTTCAACAGCACCATATTACATTAGATTCACATAGTAGTTGATTATAGACATGAGAGTAAAAATCATGATACTCAACCGTACAATTCTAATACTCAATAGTGGAGGTTAGATGCTCCCTGAAAATGTCTTGACGCTCAGCTAACAAAATTTAAAATGTTCATATTAATGCTCATTTTGTAATTTATGTATGCTCATTTCGTACTGGTTGCTCATTAAATAATCTAAGAACTTCAATAAGTGAATCTAATGTCATATGCAACTTTTAAATTATGCATGAATATATTTTAAAAATGAGCATAATATAAGTACCAATTGAGCAAAGTAACTTACAAAATGAGTATTGCTATGAAAAATCATATTTTTTAGTTGAACTTCAAGACATTTTTATTGAGCATCAAACATTCTCTATTGAGTATTGAAAACACGTAATTGAGTATCATGATCTATGCTCTCATATTTATAATCACCTCCTACATGAATCTAATCTAATTAATATGATACTTTTAAAATATACTGTGACATTTTAAGTTGAGCATAACACCAGTATAAAATGAGCATGCATTACTCATAAATGTTTTGTGTATTTAAGTTATGTACGGAGTACTTAAAATCATACAGTTACATTTGTGAAAAAATATATTTTTTAAAAGGAAAACTAATAATATTATAGCAATCAATGATAACAACAATTCCACAACCACGAAACGCCAAACCTCCTTATGAGGCTCCGCATAACCAAATGGTCCTCCCACTCTCTGACTAGACATAGAATAGACCACCCTAAAAAGAGCGAGACTAATCGCTAACCATGTGAGAGCTTCGAAGCTTTTAACGGCCATACAAGCCTTATCGCTTCCACCCACAGACCTAATCTGAATAAAACAACTACAGAAACTACCGCTAGTGTTCACAAAGCAAAAATTAATCTGGAAGTGCTGAACGATAAAATAACAAATGAAACAAGTAAAATTAACTAACAGAAGCACCCAAACCCTAGCCGCTCATTTCTTCTCTGGCGGTGGTTCAGGAGGGGGACAGACCAATACCGTTTCACCATCTGCCTTCAATCCCAAGTGATGAAAGACCTGCCGTAAAATTGAGTCTTTAATCGGGTCCCACACCTCTAGCATTCCACCAGGATCAAACACTGTTGGTGCAACTCCCATCTCAATCACCATTAGAGCAAAAAAAAAAACCAGCCCAAGCATCTGAAAATCAGGTCTGAGAACCCTAGTCGACGCATATCCACGGACCCCTTCGAAAACGCGGAAAGCCATTAACACCTCTGAAGGGTTTTGTGGTGCGAAACGGATGGTGTGAAACCTGCGAACAACTCCTTGCTGCGAAACGGATCCCTGTTGCGGACAAAGCCCTTGCTGCGGACGAAGCCCTGCTGCAGACAAAACCCCTGCTGCGAAACAAAACCTTGCAGACAAGTAGTACTGCCGCTCCAAAAAAACCTAGGATGACCTAGCCTCTTCCGCTTTTCTCAACTTTTGTGAAAAAATATATAATGAAGATACTAACATGACTTTTTATATAAAGTGTGAGGTATGTATATTACATGTGCAAGTTTGAGGTGTTTATTCACATCCCTTTAAAATTTGAGATATTTAAATTATTTTCCCTTAAATAAAAGTTAGTAGCATGGTAACAGGCTCGTACTTTGAGTATTAAATACATAGCTTAATTGCGGTTGCTATGGTAGAGCATCTCCAATGCAAATTAAAAACGTGAATGATGCATATGTGGCATGGGAGATAGCCAAAATTTAATTTTTTGTATCTCTCTCACGTCATGGTGTACATGTGACATGAGATAGATAAACACATGAATAATATTACGTAGTAGTAAATAAAATATATCTCTCCTTATTTGAACAATGTTATATATCTTTGGTAAGTTTTTTTTCCTCACGATATCAAGAAGAATGTCTAGAGTGTAGATATTGTGCTTAACGTTATTATCAAAATTATACAAAAACGTGGAAAAAAGGACATATAAATGTCAATAATTTATTTTTATTTGTCTATTTCTCGCATGCTGATAAGTGGCAAACATGACAAGATTTCGAGCATGCTTTAGGCCCAATTTTGCACATAAATGGTTTTCTTTTGTCACTAACTAGCGGGGAAATCCTTAGTTTTATCATTTTGTTGGTATTCTGCGTGTTTCGTTGTTTTTGGATGATTTTGCAGACTTTGGAACCCGTTCGAAGTTAAATTGGAGTTAAGCATGAATTTTGGGCAGGTTAGTTGGGCCTCATAGCCCAAGAAAAAATGAAAGTGGTCTGTTTCTTATTACCCTGGTCCTGCAAACCCAAAAAGAGAGAAAAAAAACGGCAGCAAAACTGATAAGGATGGGCGGAGGATTTTTAGGAAGAGATTCAGAGAACGGTTCTCAAGCGGAATGGGCGGATAAAAAGAAATGGCTGGAAAGAGATCAAAATCATTTCCTTGATTTGCATTTAAATTTGGAAAGAAGAATCACTCGATAATTTTTTTTCAGCCGCATATTCCTCAAATATATACACCTGCATCAGGGGAGAAAAAAAAAGCCCTAAGCTGGAAAAGAAAAAAAAAATCGCAGCTGCTGGTTTAGAGAAGAGCAGCAACTATTTGTCTTGGAAAAGAAATTTTCCAGCAGCATCGTCTTCAGCCGCACCATGCTTAAGGAAAATAGGATTGACATCAAAACTTAATTCTTTACACATCTGCACCAGAGAAGAATAAGCCTCAAGTGGAAGAAAGAAAAGAAAGAAAAAAACAGCAGCCACTAGTTGGAGAAGAGCAGCAGCCGTAGACGTTAAAAAAAATTGCAGCAGCAGTATGTTTGAATTTTTTTATTGCAGCTCCAAGTATCATTCAATTTTAATCCCTGAGTCTCATTTTTCAGTTTCTTTCACTTGAATTGCTTAGTTATTTATTCTTAGTTTGCTTTAGACATTGCTAATTGCTCTAGAATTTCTTCTCAATTGATATTGGTATCTTGATTTTTTATAATTATGTTTGTGGATTGTGAATGCATTCAATCAAATTTGTTAGTTTTTGTGTAATCATGTTTGGCTAATCTTTAAGGAATTTGGGTTTGGATGAATCAAGGCTAAAAGTGGTTTTTGAATATTGAATTGAATTTATATTGCTGCTAGTCACTTTGAATTTATATATTAGTATTTTATTTAATTAAACAGAAAGAAAACTCATCATTTAGTTGTTTACCAGTTTATTGAACTTATGTTTTTTTGCAATTGAAGTTTTTTTTGGTTTGCCATCTTTAATTTTTTTACTTACTCAGGTTTAATTAATTTCTCCATTAATACTTTTATTGTTTATTTTAATTTATTCAACCGTTATCACAACTGATCATTTGAGAAAGCTTGCAATGACTCGAATTGACCGGTGACCGAAATTGAAATCAACCTTACCCTTCGCCATTCCTTTGAGATACGATACTCGGAGTTAATTTTTCCACCTCGAACTGTCACTACGTTTTACTACAACGCCGAGAAATCGGGGTTGTCAAACACTCAAATGGTGCCGTTGCCGGGGAATGGCACGGTTTGAAGTTGATTTCTATTTTTGGCATAGGTGAAACCCGAGTTAGTGAGACTTCCTCACTTTGTTTTTGTTTGTTTTTGTTTTTTTTGTGTATTTGTTTTAGGTTGCCTCCTGTGCATGCATACACGCTCTTAGGGATCTAAAGACTTGACACCTTTTAATCCGAGCGCATTTTAAGAAGAGAATTTACCCAAAATAGGACTAAAAGAGTTTGGAAATTCCAAAATAGGACTGACATGTTTTTATTTCCAAAATAGGACTAACTACTGCCATGTTTTGGCAGTACCAGACTTCAAACATGACAGTATTTTCCAAATTTGGCAGTAATTACTCCTATTTTGGGAATAAAAAACATGACAGTCCTATTTTGGAATTTTCAAACTGTTTTAGTCCTATTTCGGGAACTTTCTCTTTTAAGAAGAAGGCAAAAAAAAACTCTTGAAACAATGGCTCAAGACGGAGATGACTAGATGAGCAGGCGAGCGTGAGAAGAACCATGTATGACCAGATTGCTCCGCAATTCACGGAAACTGATGGAATTACAATGCCAGGAATTCAAGCTGTAAACTATGAGCTTCCTCCTGGTCTAATCAATTTGGCACAAAGCAATCAGTTCGGAGGGGCAAAGCATGAAGATGACCGTAGTCATATGATCTGGTTCAATCGTTTGTGTCGTACCTACAGAGCTAATGGAGTCACAGAAGCTGCCAACAAGCTGATGCTTTTCCCATTCTCTTTAAGAGACAAAGCACTGCATTGGCTAGATAGTAATACCTTTGCTTCTTGGGATGAATTGTACCAGGGTTTTATGAACCAGTATTGTCCAGCATCTGCATGGATTAAAGCTAAGGCCGCCTTGCATAATTTCAGGCAAGCACCAACCGAAAGCTTGTGTGAGGCTTGGGAGCGATACAAGGAGCTCAGAAGTAAATGTACAGCATCAGTCATGGAGAGCATTGACACCATTTTTCACTTCTATCATGGACTGACAATTGATAGCAAGAAAGAGCTCGACCATTCCTCAAAGACGGGATCCATTCTCAGGTTGACTACAAAAGAGAGCGAAGAGTTGGTAGAAACGATAACAGCCAATGAAAGATATTGGTACGATGAAAGAACAGAGAGAGCAATTCCGGTAAGGGAAGGCTTACATGAAGTTGACCACCATACGGCCCTAGCAGCAAAGCTTGAAGCTGCTATATCCAAGTTTACCAAGCTTCTTGATAAGCAAAGCAATACTCAGTCGGTGAATCAAGTTGGCGTCTAACATGGGGTTGCCCAAGGGAATCAAACACATCTTCCATCTCAATGCAGAGATATTATAGCCACATGCGATCTTTGTTGTGGGACACATTTGACTAATTTGTGCCCATACTATGAAGAAACACCTCCTTTAGCTCAACACAAGGAGGCGAACCTACTGGAGTACGCAAGGAAGGGAGAAGGTCCTCTGGCTAATCAATTTCAGAATAATAGAGGGAATGCTTTTGGGTACAATAATCCAAGAGTAAACTATCCAGGTGGAAACAACCAATGACGAGACAACAACTGATATGGTGGATACCAAGGAAATCAGGGGTATCAAAGGGGTAATTTAGCAACTCAAACAACCAGGTTTATATACCCCCACACCTGAGGCAACAAGAGGGTACCTCTCATACTCTAACATGACATGGTGATGTCTGAAATAACAAAGCTCAAGAAGGAAAGGGCAGCTGAGACCTGACAACGTGATCAACGCTTGAAATCAGTGGAGACAAACGTCTCAGTCTTGAAGGAATTAGGGTCCAAAATTGAGCAATTGGTGACTGCTCTTAGCGGGAGACAATTGGGTACCCTACCAAGCACTATTGAGCCTAACCCACATGAACATGTTCAAGTAATCACGTTGCGGAGTGGCAAGGAAGTCCAAGGTCCTTCAAAAGAAAATGAAGGGAGTTTAGAATCTGTCCCAGTGCAAACTAAAGAGGAAGACCATACAGTTGAGACGGAATTTGAGGCTCAACAGGCTGTCCGGAAGGTGAAAGGAAAAGATGTCCAGAGGGAGGAGTTAAACCAAGAAGAACCAAAACTATCTTCAGCCCCCAGTTTACCCTTCCCCGCTCGGGTAAGGAAAGAGGGTGACCGTCAGAGAGAGTACCCGTTTATGGAGATGATGCGGAAGTTACATGTTGACATGCCACTTACAAAGTGTTGGCAGAAATGCCTAAATACGCCAAGTTCTTAAAAGAACTGCTCACAAGTCACAAATAAGAAGAAACTCGAAGAATGCTCTGTGGTGGATCTCAATGCAGAATGCTCGACAGTAGTCTTAAAGCAAATACCCGAAAAGCTTAAAGACCCAGGTTCATGGTAAGTTAATCTGAACCTATTTAAAGAGGTTCAGAAACTTTTTAAAGTCCTCGGCATCATTCTTTCCCTTTAAGCGTTGCGAGAATGGGAGGGGTGGGCAGTGAGCTTTGACTGGAATGGGCTGAATTGGGGCTGCCTCCTCCTTCTTCTCCTCCTCCTTCTCCTTCCACTAGTAGAAAAATGCCAAATAGAGGCGCTTCATTTGAGGCGCTTATTTATACGAGCGCCTCTATTTGTTGTACGATTTCAATCTTTTATTTTTTCATATGCGCGCGGCGCTTGTTTAGTCCAAAGCGCCTCTGAACCAATTTCGTTGTAAATTTTATTTTAAAATTTGGGACACGTGCGGCACTTTCCCGGAAGAAATGCCTCTGAATAAAAAAATCGGATCCGTCATTTTCTTAAAATTAGTGCGGCGTGCGGCGCTTCTATCAAATAAGCGCCTCCGATCCGATGCTTTTCAATTAGCTAACCCTAGGCCCTTTTCAAAACGATCGAATATAGATCATCGTAACTCCATAGTCCAGCCTTGTCGCGCAAACCGGAAAGAAACTCCAGCCTTGTCGACTGACGCTGTGCTTGCCGCCGACTGCTGCGCCAATGTCCACTGGTCTCCTGGCCGCTGCCACCTACTGCTTTGCTTGCCGCCGCCGCCTCGACGAGTATCTTTGTGGCTGCTGATTGCTCTGATTGTCACCGCCGCTGTGAATTTCAATCACCGTCGAGTGCTCTCGGACTTCGGTAGATCCGTAGACCGTAGATGCCCAACGCTCTCTAGGCCGCAAGCTAAAGGTCAGTATATTTTCATTTAATTTTTTAGAATATTTTACTTTTTATACGAAGTACTAGGCATTACTTTTTGGAGTTTTTTTATTCTTTTTAGCTATTAAGTGAAATAGTGAATATAATAATGTGAATGTCTTTATTTTCGGATTAACAGGTTCACATCAAATTGTTGCTTGGAATATGAGTGATTATTACTTGTATTATGGTATAATAATAATAATTATATATGATAGTATATATTTTTAAAGTAAATATGCTAACTATGTTGTTGAATTTTAGCGCTCTCTCTTTTGTTAATAACTGGTCTCGCACCTTGCTTTGCTTCACTAGTGGAAAAACGTCAAATAGAGGCGCTATGAAAATTATGATGTTGGACAGGTATGAATAAATTGTGAGCTTGCAAAGCTATTTATTATATGAATATTGTATTGTAATTAAGTTTGAATATGTTTGTGATCATTTTTCAATAAATATTGCAGGTATGACGTTCAAGAAGTGAACCATACACATTAGCGGAGCTCAATGTAATCAGAAATGTATGGTCAAGATATTGTCTTGATGTAGTATTGCAAATTTGAGAAAAAACTACATAGCGAAACAATTTGTACTTTGTATTAATGTATGAATGTTGATTGGATGTTTAATGAAAACATGTACTGCATTATGCGTTTGATACATGATATGGTACTATTTTTATTGGATATGTTTGATTGTATGAATTAGTTTTACGTATTATAAAGCAGAGAATCTAGCTGAATTTTTAATACAAATGTTTGTAATTTAATAAAATTTCAGAGGCACTTCACTTGATAAAGCGCCTCTAAAAAATCTGTGAAATTCAAATTTGGAGGCGCTTTTGGCAAAGAAGCGCCGCACGCATCACATATATTTTCAATATTAGAGGCGCTTTTTGGCAAAGAAGCGCCGCACGCCCAGTGAGAAAAAAAATTAAGAAAAAAATGGAGGCGCTATCTTCCAGAGAAGCGCCTCTAAAAACGTGTTGCGGCACTACTCATTAGAGGCGCCTTAAAGCGCCGCACGTGCACAAAAAAAAGCGCCTCTAAATGGCATTTTTGCACCTGTGTTCTCATGGACAACTTTAGCAGGTACAACTTCCGCGGGCTTCTTCTCCGTGGCAGCAGGTTCAAGATCCCTTCCACTTCTTAGCGTGATGGCGTGCACTTGCTCTCTTAGATTATTCTCTATGTTACTGGGGAGGGATCCCATAGGCCTCTCAGAAACGGTCTGTGCGGGCTGACCTATTTGGTTTTGCATGTTATGAAGGCTTGCATTAGTCGTGGTCATGAATGTCTTGGTCGTGGTCACTAATTCCTTGAATGCATCTTCCAAGCTAGAAAGCCTTTGATCTGTCTCCTTCTTCAAACTCCCTTGCACCTGCTGAAGTGTTTGTTGTTGGGCCTGAGGTGCATGGGGCTGATTGTTTTTCCTGGACTATTGCTACTGTTGTTGCTGATTTCTCTGCCCGTAATTTCCGTGTTGCTGCTGGTCGTAGGGCTGATTGTAGTAGCCCTGCCTCTGAAAGTACATCGTGTCAACTTGCTCCACTCCAGGGGCTGTCGAGTGTGCCATCATATTGCATTCATGCGACAATGGCGTCCCCCACACATATTATAAGAAGGACTAGGTCCAGGGGCTACCATATTCACACTAGGCACCGAGTGAGCAAGATTCACCTTCTTTCCCAGAATATCCACTCTGGTGGTGAGCTTCTGCATCATACTTGCCAGAGTATCCACTCGTGCAGAAAGGGCAAAATTATCACTGATCTCATAAAGTCTGAGAGCCTTTTGCTGAGATGTATCCCTTGAGTTGTACCATGATGCATTATTAGCAACAATCTTTTCTACTAATGATTCTCCATCCTCAGATGGTAATTGAGGAAAAGCTCTGTTCGCAGAGGCATCGAGCATCGTCTTCCCTTCGCAGAGGCTATAGAAAAAGAATAGAACCTCACAGTTGTTCGTCTTGCCTTGAGTGCAAGCTCTTCTCAGCACCTTGAATCTCTTCCATGCTTCAGCCAATGTCTCCAAAGGTCCCTGCTTGAACTCTTGCAGCTGCTTCTTCAACTTCAATGCCTTTGATGTAGGAAAGTACTCTTTGATGAAGGCACTATGCAGCTTGTCCCAAGTCTGGATATGGTGATGAGGATTGTTGTCCAGCCACCTCTGCACATCGTCCCTTAGTGAGAAAGGGAAAAGTAACATCCGCACATGATCATTAGCAACTCCAGGCATCTTGCAAGTTTGGCACATCCTCAGGAATCGAGTAATTTGCGCCACTGGATCTTCAGTAGGGCCTCCTCCAAACTGATTATTGGACACCATGTTAATCACCGTTGGCTTGATCTCATAGAGGTTGACAGTAATTCCCAGCACTTGTATGTTGTCATACTCTAAAATCTCGGGAGTAAGGAAATCTGCAATGGTTTGTCCCTGGTAGAGCGGGTTGTTGTGCGGCACATAAGCATTAGCATTGAACGGAGGGGCCTGCTGTCTAGGCTGGAAAGGTTGTCTAGGTTGCGGCTGCGGTTGAACGTAATACGTCTGCGGCTAAGGCTGTACTTGGTTCTGGAAAGGATTTTGAAAAGGCTGATTTTGTGGATGAGTTTGGAATGGATTTTAGGTGATTGGGGGTGGATTCTGTCATGGCTGAAACACTGGAATGTTTTGCCCTACGCCTTGCATCCCATAAGTTTGGTTTTGAAAAGTAGTTTCGAGAGCAATAAAGGCATTTTGAAATAACCGGTATAGTGGGGGAAGACTTAGTTGTGGAGTGGACTGATTTTGGGGGAATAGTGTTGTAGTGCGGCAATTCTGAAAGTCGGGAGGGCGTCTAGGTGAAATGGGCGGTTGAGACTGGGGTGAGGTATTGACGTAAAAATCAAGATTATCAGATGTGGTATGAACCTCAGACGTCCCAGCAGTTCCGGATGATGATGGTTCCATGGTTGTGTTTTTTTCTCTTAGAGCCTTGCGGTTCTGTCTAGCGAGCTTCTCTGTCTCAGGATTAAGAGGGACAAGCAGTTCTCCCCTCTTAGAGCATGTATGCATAAACAGATCTGACCTGCAAGGTTTGAAGACAGAAATCCTACGAAAAACTAAAATGCAAGTCACTGATTCTAATTAACCCTCAAATCCGACACCGTCCCCGGCAACGGCGCCAAAAGCTGATGTGAGTTTTCTCGCACTTAAAATAAATTGTAGTACAGGGTATAAGTACGAGTATTGTCTCCACAGGGACGGACAAAAGGGAAGTAAAAATTAACTAAATTCAGCGATTAAAAAGAAATAAAATAAAAGGCAATTGTGCGAGATTGGTTGGTTTGGAAAATTAAAATGCAATTAAACGATTAACAAGATTGGCTTCTCTCTAACTAATGACGAAGGGAATATGGATTGATTCCGGGGTAACCAGATTTCTGTCAGATCAGGCTTAATTACATGAAATTAATTTAATTGAGCCTAATTAATCGTTACTAAGTTCTTACCACTCTTGGGGCGTAGAGTACAATAATTTAGGGGACCAGTCTGATCTCTCATGCGACAAGATCCTAAATTATTGCCAAGACGAGTAAGTTTACGGCCCCTTAATCGCTACTAATCTCTTAGCAAACGATTAAGTGTGTGTGAATGTGTCCTAGAATAAACTAGATCTCTCTTAATTTATTCTACAAGCAATTGTAATTCTAGCGCGCGTTCTAGGTTACAAGAGATTAAATTATTCAGACACAAATTAAACGGCATTCATGCAATTAATCCATCAAGAAACTAGTCATACATCATGATCAACCATTTCATCAATCACAAATCCCTAATTAAACTACTCACAACTCATAATTGATAAATCAACAGAATTGGGATGATTAGAAATAATTGTCATTAATTAAAAAGATTGAACTTACAAATAATCCCAGAGTCTTGAAGAAAACAGAGGAAAAGATGCAGATAAATTCGTCCCTAGGCCTCTCTATGAAGTTTGTAACCGTTAATTAGGAGAATGAAGACCTTATTTATAGGAAACAGACGAATTCAGTCCAAATCGGAATTTTTGGGGCGTTTTTAGCCGCACACGGTCGTTCACACAGCTGTGTGAACGGCCATGTGCGCGACCAAGGCTTTCCGCGTTTCGGGTGAACAGTAACTTCGAATGTGCACACGGCTCTGCACACGATGTGTGGAAGGCCGTGTGGGCGTAACAGAAACTTCAGAATGCACACAGCTCTGCACACGGTGTGTGGACTGCCGTGTGAGCGGCTAAATTCAATTTCTTCAATTTTCTTCTAAACAAATGGAAATTAAGTCTTCGTTTGATCTTGTGGGCGATCCTAGAGCTCTTTTGTCTTCCAAACTTCATAGTAAACCTTCCATTGACTTCCAAAGCTCTTAATTCACTCTCAAATGCGTCACGATTTGTCTCGATTGCTTCTTAAACGCCGGTGTCAGGCTCAAATATCCTGATTTTGACTCCAAAAAATAACAAACACGAACCAACGTCTAGTAAACATAACTTGAGCTAAAATTGAGACTTGTGATGAAATAATTAGGGAAACCATCAATAACCGATCTCAACACGCATCAAATGCATGTCTTAATACGGACTTATTAATCATACATTTCGATTTTATTCTCACTTTCTTAAACTTCATTCTGAATCCTAGTGGGAACTATTTTATGAGATAGAGGGAATAGTTACATTTTTATTAGATTGATTATTAGTAATATTTCAAAAAAAACTCTTTTTTAATTTATGTCAAAGTCAGATTCAGAATAGCACCGAGTAAATGAGAAAGCATGGGGTACTGTCACGTGGAATAGAAAGGAGTCATTCAGTATAATTTAATGCAATAGTACTGATCACACGATACCTATAATGCATGAGTGACACTGCAATACGTGCGTATTGCGCATCTCTATCATCTACCTAAAATCAAGAGATGGTACATCTATTCTACGTCACCCATTTGCTTCATTAAGAGCTTCTGCCCCCATTGCGTTTTCCATTTTCTTCTAAAAATGGACAATTCTTGGTGTACACAAGTTTACACAAAATGTGTACATTGTCTGTATACACAAACAATTTGACATCAAGTGCTGCTCCTTTTAAATGAATTGTCTGTGTATACAGACAACTAATGAGGTTTTGTATACAACTTGTGTACAACTCATGGAATGCCTCGAGTACTCTCACACTCAGGTCGAATGGAATGATGGAGAAGTAAATCACGATTCGATATTAAACAGTATACGAGTAAGCTGGTTTGATGCGCACAAAGAGTTAACACATTAGATGAAACTCTCATACTGTCATTGTAGGGAATTGAAACTGGGACATCAATCCAATTTCCTCACTCAGTCACCGTTGAGCTATTCAAGCGGGAATTGTATCTGAGATCTCAATCTAAATGACATAATAGTTCACTCCATTTAAAAATTTCGCATTCAATTTGATAAAAAAAAATACTACTTTTGTAACTATGTCCCACAATGTAAGAAATTTGTGGATTTGATGTAAGTTTTATAAAAAAATAAAGGATAGAGTAATTGTTTTACGCCAAAATACTTTGTGATCGATTTGATGGCATATATAACCGTGACACTCACAAAAGAGAGATTACAAGATCAAAATTCATTCAAGTACGTTTAAGGATGTTAGCATTTAACATAGAAGAAATACTATAACAGGTTCGTGAACATAGTAAAAATGATTATTTTATAATTCTAACCTTCAAACAATAAGAAAAAGTAAAATGAACTCACAAAATATAAATAGTGAAATGATAGATTAAAGGATAAACTGAAAAAGTAAAAATATAGTATGATTCAATTAAGCAAACTGTTCATATTTTTAAATAATTAAAAAAATGTATCAATAAAATGGGACTGGTGTGGTACTTTTTCGGTCTCATTTTATTTATCTTTTTGAATTGTCCTAAATCAAGTGTCTAGTTTTCATTTTCATAAACAACCATGTGGTCTATATTATTTCACTTTATGAAAATCGTAGTCACAACTTTTGTTTTTTCAATCATTTTATATACAATTCTTGTCAAATCAAAGCAATACGATAAAATAGGGCGAAAGTAGTACTCCCTCCGTCCCAAAATGGTTGGCCAAATTTCCATTTTTGGCCGTCCCAAAAAGGTTGGTCATTTCCATTTAAAGTAAGCAATATGTGGCTAAAGTTAATTTTCTCTCCTCTGCCCAAATTTCAACCACACAGTTTTTACTTTATTAATCCACGTGCAAGTCAACATTGGCCAACCATTTTGGGACGGAGGGAGTAG